>VXBQ01000960.1:124598-229259 GCA_013400175.1 Phainopepla nitens | reverse complement strand
GGGGCGGCGGCGGCGGTGCCCGGGCCGGGCGGGCCCGTGGGGCGCAGCCGGGAACAGCTTGCGAGAATCAAGGAATCATAGAAGGATTGGGATTGGAAGGGACCTTAACGATCGTCTGGTTCCTACCGTCCTGCCGTGGGCAGGGACGCCCTCCACTCGTTCAAGTAGCCTAGAATTGCATCCAGCCTGCCTTCGAACGCTTCCAGGGATGGGACAACCACAACTTCACTGGCTAAGCTGTTTCAGTGCTTCACCACTCTTACAATAAAGATTTTTTTCCCTAATATCTAATGTAACGTACTCCTTGCATGAACCTATTTCCCGCTGACCTGTCATTGCATGTAAATAGTCTAGCCCCATCTTTCCTGTAGGTTCCCTTCAGGTACTGTAAGGCTGCCATTAGGTCACCCCTAAGCCTTCTCTTTCACTGGCTGCATAATCCCAATTCTCTCAGCCTTTCCTCATAGAAGAAATGCTTCATCAGCTTGGTGGCCTTCTCTGGACTCATTCCAAAAGGTCAGTGCCCTTCCTGTGTTGAGGATCCCAGAGATGGATGCAGTCAGGATATGAGGGTGATGCACCGAGCTACTACCATGAACAAAAGTGTTTAGCTGCAATAATCTGTAAATAAACTGCTCCCGAATCTCGTCTTTCTGGAGAATTTTCCTGCAGGCGCATGTTTTGAGGTGTCCCTGAACCGCCGACTCAGCTGTTTGGCAGACCTGCAATGCACGAAGTAGCAGAGTGTGCATTAGGTTGGTGCCAGGTTGCTGGTCTGAGCATCCCTTTTTTTGTGCCTCTCGCTGGGAACTGTGACACCAACCCTCTGTCCTGGCCCTGGGTGAGAGCCTGCTAGTAGCAGCCTGGGCAAGAGGAGGCCTGTAGCCTGCAGAGCCAGGCTGCTGGCCTGGAAAAGCTGCTGAAACCTCACCCACCGACTGAACACAGCCATAGGGAGCTTTTATGTTGCACATTTATGTTGTGTTTCACTAGTGGTCCTCTGCCAATCAAAATAATTGTAGTACTGACCAATGCCCTGTGTCCCAGGAGTCTGGAAAAGTCTCTGTGTGTGAGGGATGTAAGAAGGAATATAATTTTCTTTTTTACGGTCTTTGGCTTTTTTTTTTTTTTTTTTTTCTGTTCGTATGTTCTACACGCTTTAACATTCCCAGGTGTCCTCTTGGGTTCTGGTATTGGGTAGTGGTAAACCTAGATCCTATAAAATAGGATTAAGGATTGAGTAAACTATTAGGCTGACTTGCAGAGCATTTTCTCAAACTAATCTCTTAATGACAGAACAACTGAGAGTTTTATACAGTGGTTCCTGACAAGCTCCTGTCCATGCATACAGTGCTGTAAAACATCTAATTTTTTTAGTGGGGAGCCAGGGTATAAGAATTAATAAATGGGCAGATCTGGCTCTTAATAAAAGTAGTCATTAAAATATTTGGGTTTCCTGAATGTGTCTGCCATCAATACAGTCATATTGTGGATAGTGGTGTTTGTATTTCTGAGGATAGTATGACTGTACTGAGTACAGAGAGTTTGCAAAACCTTTGTATACTTCTCAGGTTTGTGCATCTGGAGCATAGTGCTTCAGATGGTCCTGTCTCTATCTTGTCACTTTCTGGTTCCTGAACCTCCAAATGGTCACTTGCCATAGAATTGCTGTGGAAACATGTATCCTGTTAATTTCAAAGAGTAAAGGAAACCTTTTGTGGCAATCTATGATAAACTGGATTATTTATTCTAAGCCCAAAGAAGCAGCACATCGTGTGGATGGTGGAGAGTGCCAAGGAGGGGAACTTGTAAGCACAGGGAAATGCCTATTAGTGTCTGCATGCAATACTCACTGCATTTTCTATGAATTGTGATTCAGTCTGTATTTAATGGCTTCGGGCGTGTTTTATCAAGAGTGCCCAGGAGAAAGGAGTTTTGCAGCCTAATGGCTGTTTGTGTAAAGATCCAGTTCTTTAGGGCCTTCAGTATATGGGATTTGCTTACTTTGTGTCCAGTTCCTTTGCTGGGGGGAGGTGGTGAACAGCCCTCCACAACTGTGTGCACTGTGTCAGAAGTCCTCAGCTGTGTGGAACTGTGATCTGTGTTCCAGGCTGAAGGATCCTGATAGACTGCTATATGGTTGTATGACCCATCACTGTGGTATGGGACTTGTTAAATAACTCAGTGGATCTGATTTCCTACACTATACATGGTGCAGGAGAAGTCTGTGATGAAACTGCCATCATGGGATCAATGCCATCAATGGAATATATGCTGTTAACCAAATCTGTGTGTTAAGAGTTGATTGTTTATCAGCTGCTTGCCATGCTCTCATCATAGGTAGGACAGGAGGACTATATTAGCAATGAATTTAGATTTGTAGAGTAGGAAACTGACTAAAAATGATGCTACTCAACTGCTGAGCCAGTGACAATCTCTTCATTATTCCTTCTGTTACTACATTATTCCTTCTGACTTTCTCTAACTTTGCTCTGGATACGCCTGCCCAGTGAAATTTTTTTCCCCACTTAAACAGTTTAGACAACAAAAGTACATGCTGTCTCTAATTTCAGAAGGTTCAGTTTTTCCTGATAAAGGGGATGGGAGGCAGATTTGGTGCCTGGCACCCTGTAACACTAGAAGTATTTTACTTGCTTGGATGAGGAAATTTTGGGAAAAAATAGAAGAAAAAGAGACTTGATCGAATACAATATACATGGATGCATTTCCTGTAGTAGTCTGAATCTCTTATCAGAGTTTGCAATGATATTTACCTTACTTAATATTAAACCAAATCATCATGGAGTGATGAAAATTTCATAGCTTATAATTATCCTAGTGTATATTGCCTGAAGTAATAAAAATTGGGCCTTTTGACAGAGGATTAAGGATGCTTGAGAAACAAAGCTTTTAAACATTTGTTGGTGGAGATCCTTATATTATGCCTTGTGCAATGAGGTGTGAAATAGTCCTCCCTTAATCTTGGTCGGTAAAAGTTCTTTTGTAGAAGTGATGGGAAATAAAAGGCTTGGGGCCTAATCTTGGCGGTGACATCAGCGAGTTGCTGAGTTGCCCTTTGAGCTTGAGTCTATCTGCTCTCTTATCAGTGGTACTGTATTAGCATGGCCAGGTGATTGTTAGTAGAGAACTTTGTAGCTGTGACCATGACTGAAAGGCTGCACAGGTGCCTTGGTTATTCTCACACTCAAAGACCCACCATTTCTGAGGTTGGATTGGGCTGCTCAGGGCTTAGTTGAGTTGGGCTGGGTCTCTGAGGATGTTTTCTCACCCTCCTTGGGCAGCCTCTCCCTGTGTTTGGCTACCCAACTTGTGGAAATTGCTCTGTGAATACTGTAACTTAACTTGATGCAACCTTGTTGCTTCTAGTCTGTTTTCCCTGTTTCCCTTGGAGCGCAGCCTGGCTTGTTCTTTTCTTTAGGCGCTCGCAGCTGCCTGTCCCTGTATATAGCTGAGAACTATGAGTGAATGTGAGCAGCCCACACCTCCTCAAGTAACCTTAGTTGCACATCTGTTCTGAGGAAACCCATCTCTCAGGCCTTACCTATGTGTCATAAGTAGTTAAGTGTCAGACCAGGAACAAAAAGCTGTCTTCTGGAGAGGCTCTGGAGTGTTCCTGCTCATCTACGCCTTGAGAAAGTGCAGACTTCTCTTGCTGAGGTTCACATCTGCCTCTCCTGCCCTGTGCTGTGCTCCTTCACCCTCAGGATGGTGACCAGGTCTGCACAGCAGCGTAGCTAATACTGAGGTCTTCGTGCATTCTTTCATTTTTTCCTTTCTCTCTGGGGGAGTGGTTTCCTAAAGGACAGACAGGCTTTAGTCACATCAGACTGGATTCTGCAGTGTAATATGATTGTCCTGATCCACCCTGAGAATTGCCAGATACATGATGAAATGAATCCTGATGTTGCCTCAAGTTCTGAAAATTTTCCTCTTGCTTTCAAGGACTGTCTCCTTTAACCTCTTGCAAAGTGTAACTTTGTGCTTTAGACAACTGACTGTTTTCCCTCTCTTTCATAAAGCCTTGTGAAGTGCTGAATGAGTGCTTTGATAGGAACAAAGGGTTTCTCTAAAGAAGTAGTGCCTAAAACCTGACGGTAGGACCTCGTAATGCCTTAAGCATGGAGGATGGACTGACATAGCTGAATGAGTGGCTAGGAGGAAGAAAAACTTCTGGTCACATTGCCTTTTCAATACTTTGTCATGCCTGGTCATGTTGCAAAGGGTGTTCTTGAGAAAAATAGAAATCCGTAATTTTTTTTTCTTTTGAAGAATGCCTGAATTTGATCCTGAGTCAAGGAAGGAGTACCTTCTTTGGGATGAAAGGAAATCAGTGTCTGTATAGTGAGCTGCTCAGCCTTGACCCAAATATACATTATTCAGTAAAAACAAAAATAAACAAAAAACCCCAAGTGATAGTGTGTGTGTAGGGTATCACTGTGCTACATTGTTTGACCATCTGTGGTATGTTTTCTCACAAGTATTTTGTTAAGTCTCAAGTGTTATTTAGACTAAAGACTTTGTATAATTTAGTATGCATTTTTAGTCTTTTACCTCTTAGAGCTTAATTGGTTCAATTAAAACCATTAATGCCTGTGGTGTAATTGCATTTTATGGAATTACAAACTGGTGTTAGAAAGTGCTGCCTGTTAGAATTTTCTGCTATAACAATGTGCATGGCTTATTATGTTTTACCAGACCATGCAACTGCCTCTGTAACCTACTGATTATGGAGTCTTTGGTGAAAGCTTTTTTTGAATAGTTCAATTTATAGAATAAATAAGAAAAATAACACCAATGCATAGCTTCAGTCTTTGCCTTCAGAAAACATTGGTTTGTTGACCTAGATAAAATGCTGCTGATAGTGCTTGGCCCTATGAATGGGTTGAGAGAGAGGGGTTTCATTCCTTCTGAATTGTTGGCGAACAGATACTCAGTGACTTCCGTAGCAGTATTAATTACCAAGATGTCCTGTCACTTGGCTCATAGCTTTCTCGTAGTGTTCTTCGATTCCTTCATTCTTAAGAACAGGAAATACTCACTGTTCTTCCATTTTCATCTCCCATTTTCTATCTGCTTAATGTCAGTTTAATGCTGCTTTATGGTTCAGTCTTTTTTAATCTTTTTTGAAGATGAACACTGGTGGGCACCTGACTGAGGTATTGAAAATGAAGAGGTGTCGAGTTGGGTGTGATAAGGCTGAGTAGGAAGGCAGTTGTTGGGGTCTAGCAAGTTTGGGAATGGCAGTTGAAGGGTGACTAAGCTAGAATCCTATTTTTAGATGAAGATGGAAAGGGGAGAAGGACTGGAGTATGAGCTGTCACAGAATTAACACAACTATTATGTATCATCAGGAAAATTGGATTTTCCTTTTCTATATTGTCTCATACAGACTGTTGTATTGGGTGGGCAAAACTAAATATTCATGAAAAACCATGTCATATATGGCTGTATTTTGTTAGTTTTGGTGGCATCCCATAAGTTCAGTAGATTTCTGTTGATTCTAGAACACTGCCAATTTAATGGAGTGTATCCTTCTGCATTATTGTAGTCTCTAGCTCATGTGCATTTGGGTTACTAACCATGACAAGTGTAGTTGACTATCTCACTGATGACCTTAATTTTTAAGTGTGTGAGGAAGTACTTACATGGGCCAATGTACATCTAGCATATGTGTGTCTGGTGTAGTCCTCCTCAAAGGATTCAAGCTGAAATTGTGTTAATAGCTGCCAGATTTATAAAAAGGCAGGGAAACACAGGGATGTAGGTATTGCATTTTGTTAGCAGACCAGTTGCCTCTGTATAAAAATGAAAACTTGGTGTTGTCTGAAAAAATGAATTGAGGGCCCCCTCAGCTCTGTTATGTAGTGTCAGCTTTTCTGAGCATGTTGGAGCGACTCTGAAAATTTGCGTGGAATTCCAGAACAGTTTATTACGTGACCAGGAATCTGATTACTGTTTCACTGTAATAATGAGGAAAAGCTTTGTTTTGCTGAATACTTTACATTCAGGTGTTTATGCATGTTTCGTCACTACTTCAAAGCTGTAAAGAAATCATTCTTATGGAGGACTGTCTTAAACTGACATCCTATCTCCTGAAGATACTTTTCTCCCCCTGTTCAATTTCAATATTTATGTATAGACACTTCTCTTTCAAGGTCCCTTTTACCTTTTCTTTACTCCCAATATCTAATCCTAGCTGTTCCTTCATTTTCTGCCTTCCACAAAAGATAGCTCCTTTTGGCTTGCGCAATGTAAGAGATCTAAAACCTCTCACTCATGCTTTGGTTTGCTTTGTACTTTCGGAAACTTTGTTTCATACAGTTATTCATCAGGTTAAAAAGAAAATAATGTCTTCAGGCAAAGTGTCTGGTGCAACAAGATCAGGTCTTTGTATTTAAAATGTTTAAAACATAAGTTTTCTTCTGGAAAAAGAATATCCAGGAAAAAAAAAGTTTCTACTTAGAATATGGCTGCCTCTTCCCCAAGTATCTGACAGTTTGACGTTCTTAAAGCACCTCATTTTAAGAAATTGAAGGCCAGTTGTTAGAGATGAGTCCTGTTGAGTCTACAAAGAATATGCCTCCAAGATGCTGCTCTTGGAAGCACCTAATTAGTGAACGTTATCTGGGCATTATCTGCAATTAAAATTTAGTGTAGGCTCTTGGTAAAATAGATGTCTGAAGAGCTGTCAGAGGACCTGGGTCAATTAGTTCTATTATGTTAACATGTTGAAAAAAAATTGTTCCATGAATCTGGGAAATTCTAAGGCTAAACTTATTTGAACTTATTCTCTTGATATACTTAACAAAAAAGCCTTACTGACAGCTTTAGTTGTGCAGCTGTTGGTAATGCTGGTATTACTTGCAGGTAGAGGTAGCTCTAATGCTCTCTGTTAGACACCCCCCTTTTCTCTTTGAAGCTGTTGTTCAGGCATAGGATACTTTGCTTCCTTTGCATCCTTGCTGTCCTGGTGTGTTGCTTTGCCTCTCTTAGTGTTTAGCATGTCTGCCCTTGTGCTTAGCGATGGAGAGAAAATATTTTCAAAGTGGATCATGAAGTTCCAGTGAGGGCGGGCCTTCACTCTCCAGAGAAGGAATCCCACTGCCAGAAGATTATGCCAAGTTCAGAAAAATGCAGCCTAGGTGTACAAAAGGAGTGATGCTCAGTCACACAAAATTAACTGCCATGTATTAGTTTCCATAATTCATGGAATAGAAAATGTGAGTTTCAGCCCTTGCTGCCTGAACTGGTGCATTCATTGAGTGACTTTGTGTTTCACAGTCATTAAAGAGGTTGGGATCTGGATTCTCCCTCTTACAAGTGGTTCAGGTATGACATGCCAAAGTAAGGATGCTGGGCTTTATGGTAGGAATAGAAATGTGGAGGAATCCTGCCAAAGTATTACATTAGGAGACTGAGGACTTCAAGCTTATCAGTGTTTCTTCTTTTATTTCTTCCACTCAAAACCAAACCCTAACTTTTCAGTCAAGAAACGGCTTCTGGAAGTGTGGATAAGTTGGCATACATAAACAAGCTACATGGGTCTTGAATGGTGCTTGCTAATCTGTGTGGTTGTAAGATTATTACTTCTCTGTTTCTGGGCGTTAGGTAGGGTCTGATCTTCCTTTGTTCTCTCCCTTCTCTTCAAGAGGGAGGTGCTAGAGAAGGTTCTCCAGGAGACATTGCCTAGGGGCAAGTGAAAAATAAGCTTAATGCTGCTCACAGATGTAGGTAGTTTATTATAGTTAGTTTGGGGACTCGTTTTTGGTTTCTTGTTTTCTTTTTTTTTTTTAATTGAGGAAATAGTTAATTATATGGTGGCTGAACAATGCCAACTGTGTATGGGTCAGAATTCTGGTTTGAGGGCACTCTCTTTTTCAAAACATGTCCCTGAGAGGCTTCATTTATGTACCTCCAGGCATTCCCCATAGTCACATGTGAATGCATTGTCATCATCAGATCCAAGTTTTTGGTTGTGTAAGCAGTTGATAAGATAGTTCAGAAGAAAGGCAGGAGGGCCAGGGGGAATTGTCTGAAAGACTCTTATTAAAATCATGCTGAGTTACTGTGTGTTGTAAATGAAAACATGCTGCACTGCCACAACTGTTTGGAAATTGCCCATCTAGAATGTATTCACTACATGAACATAAGAGTCAGCAGCTCATTTTAGCAGCTTTAGGGGGCATCCTGATTGTACTGTACCTGCTATCCCAGCAAAAAAAAAAAACCAAACACAAACAAACAAAAAGATTAATAAATTCTGTGTTGTGCATCAGGCTTAAGCAAATTAACATTATTATATGACACCTGTTAATAGTTAACATGATAGTTTGATCCCTGTTGTAGGATATATCTCCAGTATAAATGTTCCTGGCATGATAGGGATTGGTAAGCTGTAAGGTCATGGATGCTTTCCAGTCTAAGAAAAAGGATTCCATTTTCATCATAAGAAATTATGACTTTTGGTCACTTTCAGCAAGGTTTAATTTGACCTGAATAAACACTTGTTTATTAAAAACACTACTGCTTTAAGAAACTGTTGAAGCTTTATAGAAATAGGGAGTTTGCAATGCTGCTTTGGTTGCCAGCTTTTTTGAGGAAATTGGGGCAGCATGTAAATACTTGCACAATTGGTTTGTACCATTACACAAACAGTAAGATGACTCCATAGAAGCATTTGACACAGCAGATGTGATGGTTTGGGACAGGAGCTGGTACTGGGGCTCTGCAGAGCTTAGAGCTAAAATCTACCTTTTTGAGATGTAGAAATTAGAGGACAGTCTTACACTTGGTACATCCGTTTAAGACTTAAGGCAAATAAATACTTTGTGTTGGTTCTCAAATCCTTTCTCAGCCTGTATTTTGATGGGATTTGTCATCTTGTGTTGTCTTCCATGTCCCACCCTTCTTCAGTTGTCCTTTTCACTCCCTGAAAACCTTTGACATCCCTGAGAGAAATACAGAGGAAACGAGGAAAAATACCCTCCTTTGTAAGAAAGGAAGGAACAGAGCTGAAAAAAGACAAGCTTTACAACTTCAGGGGCTGTTTAGACTACAGCTTCTTTTGAGAATGTTAAAGCAGGGGAGAGAAAGGTAAAGCTTCTGCATGCTGAATGAGCCAGGTGATTTAAATCTACTGTCAGAACAATCAAATCCTGTCTCTCAGTTGATGTGAACTCCCAAGCCTTACCTTAAACTTTGGAAAGCTCATGGATCATTGTATCTTTTAAGTTGAATAGGCGGATATTGTTTTTAATAAAATATTTCACTTCTGGGAAGTAAACAGTACATGTCTAGTTCTGCCAATGGCATGGCCTCTGTGAACTTGTATGTGAGGGTTTTTTCCAGTGAAACATAGTCTGTTGGAAAAAGTTTTTCATTTCCCTTTCAACAGGGGTCAGATGTCTTCTGTACATTTTTTTATTGTCACTTAAAGAGAAAGTTATTTAAAAAAATACAGCCTAAAAAGAATATTGTTGTCATAATATCATTAAATCTTTCATCTTGCAAGTCATGTGGTGGCTGTACTATCTTCTTCCTTGAGTCCAGCCTTTATGAGGCTTAAATAATTGTACCAATTTGTCCATCTCCTTTTCAGTTGGAGTGCTCTTTGTGCTTCTGTTTTTCTTTTTTAGCCCTTGGCTACCTTCTTGGTGCTGGTTATGAATTGTCTTGAGCACCAACAGGTGCTTTTGGGTTACTGCACTAATTTCAGCATGTAGCATGAGTAGAAAAATAATCTCCTCGTTGGCAAGCCCCAAAGTGGTGGGACAGAGGCTGCAGCCAAGCGTAGGTTTGGGTTACACGCTTGGGTCTGTGTCCGTTGTCTAAGCAGCTTTTCCCCCTTCTTGGAGAAGGCAAATCCAAATTGGTGTTGCTGGCTGCTTTGTCAGGCAGGGAGGGGGAAAGTCTAAACTGATAAAGGGATTAAAAGGGTCAGTTGAGGCAGGAGTTACTGGCTGGAGTATCACAAAGGTCTGTGTTTTAACTCTTTCCTCCCTGCCCCTGCCTCCACATGTGACCCCGAAACACAAACCTCCGCTGCTAAAAACGGGGAGGATCCTTAAAGCTGTGTTTAGTCTTTGCAAAATCCAGGGAAGTTATATCTTAGCTTTTAGTGGTGTAAAGTTTGTTTTGAGTGTGAGTGCTAGTTTTTTTTTGTTTGCCGTACAGCCTTATATGTATTATCCCCAAAGACCATAAAAATATCTTTATTAATTGCACTTTGTGCGTAATAAGTGTATATAGACACAGCTTTTTTTGAGGCGTTTTAGCTGATCTGTATGTAAATTCAGCCTCCATGAGTTCATTGGCAAGTTTAGCTATGGCTTATAGAATTCATTGACTTAATCTATTGCATATTTGTTACAAATTTTCTAAGAAGAGTTCCTTAATGACTAAATGTATAAACATCTGAAAAGTTTTTTCAAAATATTACTGCTTTATTTTAATCCTGTTTACAACAATTGGAATGTATTTAAGGAAAAAAAAACCAGGCCTGTAATAGTCTTTAAATAGCAGATTACTATTAAAAACTCTGCTTGCCGTTGCAGTGTAATTTGAATGTGATTACAGTGATTAGTTCTTTCAGACAAAAATTTATAAATAAGAAGTGTTAGCATTTAGAGTTATTTGCCAAACTTCTTTGCATTTTCTTTGTTTCATCAAAAATTTTGGACAGCAGAGCTTTTTCTATTTGCTACTTGTCCTAAAATAATTTCCATGAGTTCATAAATCAGATTATTTGCTACTTCACTTGAACACTGTAAATTCATGTAGTTAAAAAAGCTTCAAAGCTGAAGGCTCCCTCTTCATCTTTGTCCTGTGCCCGCAGTTTTAGATGCCATAGTTAATGTGTATGTAGGCAAATGCAGAACTCTCCTCAAATATTCAGAACCCCAGTAATTGGTACAGTGCTTCTTTTTTTTTTACTCTTTTTGGGAAAGGGTCCTTGGATCATAATGTCACTGTCTAACCAAATAATATATGAAATGTGTGTTGTTTTCATGTTGCTGGGGTAGACCATGGTTGAAAAACTCAAGTTTTCAGGAGGCAAGACCTGGGGGAGGTTAGAGAAGTTTGCTGCCAGGCTTAATGTTGCCATGTGTTGATACATGTGGGCACATTTAGCTTTGTGACTTGAATATAATTTCCACCCCTCTGTCCTCAGAATTTTCCATGCAGTGAATGCTGATTATAGCAGGAGCTGTCTTTTCTCTGACTTGAAGGTATTTTGTTCCAGAGACAGGTGTGAGCGTGTTTTAGGACTGAAGATGGCACATGAGCTAGTTTAAAATTCACTTTGTCCTCACATTCAGGCAATGACTTCTACTCAAGTGAACCTTCAGGGTGCTCAGGCCTTAGGAACAACTCCAAACAGAGCAGGTGTCACCAGCTCCTTTTCTGCAAGGCTCCCAGTACAGTGGATTTCAACAGATTTCATGCATCTATTGCTTAAACGTAAACTGTTTCTGTTAACTTTTTCAACTGGATAATAAAAATATAAAGTTATTAAATGACAATGAAAGTCTGTAAATCTAGTTGTTCAAAAATATGCTTTTTCTTCTGAGGAAAGCAATCTCCTGCTTTTTCTGTGAGCTGATAATAGGACAAAAAAGTGTTCGTAGTATAGAAGTTAACCTAGTCCTTTATACCTTTAATTGGTAGAAAGTGTCTGTGGGCTCCAAATGAGTAAAAGTAACATACTCAGTTTGTGTTTGGAGATGTGTATATTTCAGCTACAGCTTGTGAATTTGGGAAGGACAGGAAAAGCTTTACTAAAAAGATTAGGTGGCTAAATACAACTAATGATCATTCTCACTTGAAATTTTATTAAATTTGGACTGAAATAGGGCTTGGATGTCAACTATTTTAGCACAGCCAGTAAAGCAGGAATGTTGTTACCGCACAATAACAATGACTGGATTAAAGTGTCTTTGCATTGTGAATAGGATCTCTTCTGGACCATGAAGTTATGGCCTGAGTATTACAAGATAACAAACGGTGTCTTTGAGTGTGACTATCAGGCATTCTGTATTTTGGCCAAGCGATTGGGCTTTTTGCGTAGCAGTAAATAGTATAAACAATGACATAAACAGGCTTTCTTCTACAGCAGAAGCAAATACTTCATCTGAGACGGAGGCCTTTGAGTTGCAGAACAAGTAAGGCGTGACCTTCCCTCATATCATAAATAACATGTTGCCATCAAAGTAGACATCAGACTGAGCTTTCAGCAGCAGTCAGGGTTGACTTGAGTGATTTCCAGCTTAAAATGGAGGGAGCTCTAAGAGGCAATTATGTCCATTGTGTCAAGGTAGACCACTTTCGGCCATAATGACAGAAACCGCTCCCAAGCCTTTCAGATGCAGGAAATGCCAAGTCTGTCAAGATCTGATTCTTCTCCAGGTATCTCACTGAACAGCTTGTTTGTCCTTATGCAGTGGAGATCAGCATTGTTTGCTGCAAACTCAGTACCTGTCAATTACTGTTATTCAATTTTAACAGTGTTTCCTCAAAAACGAGTAGTGAGTTCTGGGGTGTAGGTTGGATAATAATTGCACTCCTTGACAGGGAAACCAAAGGAGGGAGTTATTAAAGTAGAAAGTTCAGAGAAAGTAGTAAATGTCCACAAAAAGACATTACCAATATAGTGTACAATATTAACACAGTTTATGGTGTAAGAGCATGCTTTTAATAATAAAAATTATTGCTGGTGCCCAGTCCAACCCTGTTACAAAAACTGTATTGATGAATGCCTTCATCTAATGGCATACCCGCTAAGGACTTTAGCACCCAGAAGGACATTGCTTACCTGTAGTGTTTGCTAATACCTTGGCAAGCATTTCTAATGTAAACCTGGTTTTAGAACAACAGTTGTCACTGTTGGAAGGGTTAGAGACAGCTCCTGGGTACACTTGAATTCTTCCTTTAGATGGTGCTGGTGCTGACTGAAGTACGAGGTTTGACACCACGTTTGTGCAACTCGTGGACTTTACCAGGAGGTAACAGATTGAACTTCAGGTGTTTGACCCCACTGATTACTGTGGGTTATCAGTTCCAAAGGCTGCTCTGGGTATTGTTGACTCTTGTCAGCAGCCTCTGCATGTAATTGCTTGTTTAAATAACTGCAAAAATGCCACTGAGATTTCTCCACAGATAGGTTTTTATTAAATGCTGCATGACATTTGTCTAATACAAGCCATATTTAGTCTGTGTGAAAGAAAGCAATGTGATAGTAGTAAACTGTGGTGGTTTTTGTATTTATTTTTGATATTTTTTCTAAACAAAGGTTTGTCTGTCCTCTCTTTGCTTGTTCAAAAGAACAGATGTGCTAAGTGTGTCAGTATTTTTTTTTTTTTGTGTATGTGTGTGCTGTTCCCTTATTCTGTTTCTTAAGTATATCTTGGTTCTCTTTCCTAGGCTGTGTGGATTGTCTGCCAGGAACTGTAAGAAATTCAGGGACTTGTCAGAAGGAAGAAGGCTTTTAGCCTCTGGAACCTTTTCTGGCATTCATTTTGTCAATATTACTCCATGATAGGTGTCAGACAACATGGTCATGTCTGTTACAATGTTAAATACAAACAATGCAGAGATGTTGTTGTGTTGGACATGTAGATGTTTTATCCTTTGGTTTTCTGTGAATTGCCATAATGATGATGACTAGTTGAGAAAGAGTAGGAGAATAAAGACCAGAAGCAGCTTGTGCTGTGTTTTGGTGTTTGAGGGGATTTTTTGTTGTTGTTGTGGTTTTGGTAGCATTTCTCCTCGTGTTTTCAGTGAGTGTTGCTAGTTAGAACAATATAAGACAGAATATATCAGAGAAACAATGGTATAAAACCTTAAATTTCCTGAATTAACTTGTTTACCACCTTTTTGGAGTGATTGGAAGCTGACGCTTGTTTCTTCTGGGCATAGAGAAACATAATTTTGATCTGATGGCTCCAAACCCTAGCTTTGATATTTCTGATCACACAAAATCATGTGATGAGTAGGAGAAGAATAAGGTTAAGTTTTGTTTTGTTTTGTTTTGTTTTGTTTTTTCAAGGATTATAATTCTTGTGGCAAGGAAACTGTAACAGAAGAGTAAGCATGAACAGTAATTTGTGGCTGTTTTTTAAATGTCTTCCATACTTTGCAGTGGTGTATTCCCATAAAATTTTTCAGATGTATGAGTATTTTTATTTTAAACTAGAAGTTAGTTGGTGTTTGTTTGTTTTAAATATCTATCTGCAGTAGTATAGCTTTCTGAATCTATTTTGCTGAAGTTTTTGATTCTCAAATGTCAGTGTAAAGAAAGTACTCCATCCCCTGCAGCTTGTAAATTACTTTTCTAGCTTTCTAAAGCTTTGTGCAGAATAGGCTGACCAAGACGGAGGTTGCACGAACAGCTCTGTTGGAGGAGATAGGAAGGAGTTGAAAAGTACCACTTAAGAGTTCTCTGGGTCTTGCTGTGCTTCATCAAGGTGGTGTTCCTGCTGTGGTTTGCTTTCCCCTTCAGAAGACAAGAGGCATTGTAGAAACCTCAAAATTCAGTGGGGTATGAGCTTTTACCTGGTAAAAATCTAATAGCCTCTAAGATGTAAAGAGGTATCTAGAAAACAGTAGAGATGGCAGTGCTGTTGTTCATGTCCTTTGGCAATGAATGCATCATTTCCTAGGCTAAAAGCTTTGGCTTAAGATTTTCTTTTTTCCTGCTGTTTCTATTGATACCCTTTCATCAACTGATCCATTTGTGAATTACAAAAGAAACCATGAGGAAATTGAAGCAAAGAGAAAATTGTGGTCTTGACATACAGATTGAGGAAAGTTTTCTTTGTGATAGGGAATAAAGTGGGGAGGTTTTACAGTACAAGATCTTGCCAAATGCAGATTACATGTATGACCTTAATTAAAAGACAGAGCTATTTATTAAATGATATTAAAACTGTGTATATCCCCAGCAAACAAGCTAGTCTGTTCAGTGTAGGATTTCAGATTATAAGTTTAGTGTTTCAAAACTCATATTGACTTGGAAACCTGGATAGGCAGTGACATGAGGATAAAATATTAGGGTACTGTTGCACGTGCTACCATGAGATTCTGATATACTTTGCTGCTTCTACCATTCATAATATAGCCAAAGCAAATTTGGGACTGGGTGAATGCAGGGGGATTTCATACACTTACATGCATGAACACACAAAGTGGCAACCATAATATAAATTTGAAGTTACGTAGTACTTCACTCTGAAACTTTTAATAACCTTCATTACCTCAACAAAAACAAAATTAAAGGATGAGGGTGTTTGTGAGAGCTGAGGCAAACTTAGGAGCAGAAGGAAAAGAAAATAAGAAATGGAGATTTGCAGGCAAGCTCTAAAGGTTGTCATGCAAGCTTGGGTTGCATCTCTTTCAGAAGATGTCCAGACTCTGCTGTGCTCTGTTTTCCAGCTATGAAGGGGAAGTGTGTAGTATGGGAGTTGTCTGGGTAGGATTTGAAAATAATTGTTGGAGTGGTCGTAAGATGACTGGAGCAAACAGGTTGTAATTGCAACCTGTAGTATTGCTTTTCATGATTGTTATTGCAGAGACATGGTAATTGCAGATCACATGAAATCTCAATAACTTTTGTGGTGGATTATTGCTTTTGCCTGCTTGTTCCTTTGTGCTCTGCTGTGATAGCTGACAAGGGAGATGGCCAAATGTAGGGAGCTTAAATAATTGCATCATTGTATCATGTGTCTACGTGAGCAAGATGGCTATGAACCTTCAGGTGAAATAATGGCATATTTTGGTATGAGTCTTCACTAATTCTTAGCGTTCTGATATCCTGACTAGATATCACTAAGAAATTTTTATTACTAGATAGAATCACGTTAGTGCTTTTTTTTAAATTTTTTGGAAATACAGATAACTGTCAAAGCTTAAAAAAGCTTCTGCATTATTCATAATGCAATTTGTATTGGATATGATCAGTGTCAGTACTCCAGGGAGTTCTCTATATTATGGGAAATGTTTCAAAACCCAGCCAAACAAAAATCATGTCATCATACATTTCTGACAATGCTCAACCCTTGTGATTATTGCAAAGGTATCTTGAATTCAGGTATTATGAAAGGGTAAAATATACAGACTTTGTGTTTTCAGATTTTAAAAAATGCTTACATCACATCTTCTGTTTGCTCTTTACGTTAATTACCTTTCCTGCTTTTGCCTGCCATGAGAACCATTTCCTTGTAAGCCTTTGTTGTGTTCTTTTTACACAGGGAGCAATCTGGAGTAAGTATTGTAGGTGTGCAAGCCAGCACTTCATGGCCTTTGAGAAGTTTGGGATGCTGAGGCTGATAATATAAATCTTTCTTTTGAAAAAATACAGCAGTTGGGTTACTGTACAAGGTAGTGGATGGAATTCACTCCAGAGCATTAATTACAAAAGAAAGAAATATATTTTAGAAAGATGGAAATTTGATCGTGAGATACCTTAGTACTTGGTAGTAATCTTGTACAGTTTTTTTTTTAATTGTTCCTGTAATGTCTATGATGTATCTGTGTTGTAAACATCCAGAATAAAAGTACTTGTGGAACAAAACCTGTCTGATTCTGTCATTGTTATAACATATTTTAAAAGCACTAAAATATTCATTTGGAATATTCTGCATACCGCTGAAACTTTTCATGCAAACTCACGAACACTCACAGGTACCTCAGGGCTGAGGGAGTAGAGGATATTGTCAGTTTGTGTGGAGCTGGTGGCATGGGATCATACAGTTCAAAAATAAAGGAGGTTACAAGTGCAAACTAAAATTGTGGCAGCATTTGTTCTTCAGTCTTCAAAATTGTTAATGAAATGAGATTATTTGGCTACTCTGTTCAAGGTGTGTTATTCATGTATTTGATGGGGGGATGCTGTTTGTGCATGTGTATTTTCTGTGACTTTTTGGGAGTGGGGTTTTGTGGTTTTGTTTGGTTTCTTTTTTTCCTTTCTGAGTTTCTCTGTGAACTGTCCAAGGAGCGAGCATTTTCTGAACTCTAGCAGTAAGCAAAGTTTGAAGTTCACTGAATGGTCCTAGAGTAGCTGTCCTTGATGCAAATTAAACTTATTTTTGTTTCTGGGAGAACAAACAGAATAGAAGATCAATAATTACGTAGGCTGAGATTAGTTTCTGTTGCATTCACCCCATAACTGCTGCTTTCCCATCACCCTCCCACCAAAACCAAACCAAAACCCAAAAAACCCCAACAAACAAAACCCCCCACAAAACACTTCGGCAACTAGTTGCTACTTGAAATTTATTCTTAAAGGAAAAATGGAGGATTCCTGACACTGAAATTTGGTCTAGAAAGAGCTAGCTGACTAGCAATGAGACAAGATTTAGTTTTTAATTTTAGGCCTTGCATTCTGTTTGTTCTAATAAAAGGTTACCATATCATGTTCACTGTCATTCATGTTTGCTGGCATCTGCCTCTGCCAAAATACAAAAATACACTTCTAAAGTGCTTACCTGTTTTGCCCAATAATTTCATATGTAAATAATGAGCTAAATAAAGAACAGCTTTTCCCTTCAAGATACCTTAAGCTTTTAACAGAATGGATTTTGTTTTGTTTTCATAGGTTTGTTTTATTTTGGCTTTTCCTGTGTGTCTTGGCTGTGTGTGAGCTAATTGAAATGTCAGATTCATGAAATTTTATCATGGACGCTTTGACTTGTTTTGAGACCTGTATTGACAAAAGTTGCCCTGTTACTTGGGGAGTTCACAGCCTGCCTTTGCTGCAAGCTGAGGTGAAGGGAGGAGGAAGGTCTTGCCAGAAGGGAAAGTTGTTGGCAAAGAACAGGTCAGGGCCTGGCTCTGGGACCCTGCTTTCTTGTCCTGGATTTGGAAAGTGCTGGGAGCCTGAGGAACTAAATGGGAGGACTGGTGGGAAAGCTGAGTAGGTCTTGCGTGCCCTTAAAGGGTCAATAGAATAGAGTTGTAGCATGTGTGCAAGTTGAGATCTGTGTTGGAGAACAGATGTGAGCCTCCCCCAAAGTCAAATGTTGCACATGAGTGCAATGCAGTTTTAGCAACTCTTTTAATACAAGAAAGAGGGATGAATTGCTGGTTTGGACTCC
Source organism: Phainopepla nitens (assembly GCA_013400175.1). Lineage (NCBI taxonomy): Eukaryota > Metazoa > Chordata > Aves > Passeriformes > Bombycillidae > Phainopepla > Phainopepla nitens. The sequence goes on along the minus strand of VXBQ01000960.1, from coordinate 211,149 downwards.
TTAATATTGTCCAGACACTTTTATTTTATATTATTTATTACATATGCTGACTATGCCTTCATTAATCTAGTTTTTGTGGATTTTACCTCAGTAAGCAAACTGAAAATTTATGCTTGATTAGGAATAATTGATAAACTTAGGAAGCTTCGCTTAAGAAGCTGTCTGGCAAGTTGATTTTTTTTTTCCCAGCTATTTTTATTTTTCCAGTATTTTCTATAAAGTCATGGAATAGTTTGGGTTGGAAAAGACCTTAAAAATGATGCAGTTCCAACCCCACTGCCATTCACAGGGGTGCCTTCCAATGCAGGTGAAGGAAAAAAGAACATTTAAATTCAAACCCCGTTTATTGTTCTCCTCCTCACATGATATATACATCTTGTGCTGGAAACTCCAAAAGAGCTTTTGTTCCATGTAGGACATGAAACATAACTGCATGGGCTGTGTGATAATTTGGATTTGGGAGAGAGGCCATGGTTCTGGGCTGTGTTTGCATGGCTGAGCTGTACTAAACGACTGTGAGGGAGAAGGGCCTTTCTGCCAGCCTCTTCTCTGTCTGGTGTGTCACTGGAGGCTTTTTGTCATCACCACATGCAAGTGTAATGTGTAATGTGGTGTGCTGGGACACCACAGCAGGGCTTTTGAACAAAGGTGTCTGTAAACTTCTTCACACAATCACCTACTCTGTGGCTTTACATTTAAAAAAAAAAGAGTTCATTTAGTATGCACCTTCTTAAAGAAACTAAATGCTCAGCTCAGAAAAAAAAAGAGAATAATTATGAATTTTTCTTAAGAGTAAATGAATGATAAACTATTAGAATTTAGTCTTCCTTCAGATTTAAAAATAAGGGAGGTATATATTAACAGCTCTTTGCTGTTTAAGAGGCTGCATGCTGTGTGGCATTGCACTAATTCTAGCCATCACACTGCATTGAATTAAACTGTCTGACTCCCTCCTTGGTGATGTAGAGGTATGTTTTGTCCTTTGCAAAGGAAGATCGATGCAAAACTACTTTCAAAGTAGTAGCTGGGCTGTTTTTTCCATGGTTTTGTGTGTTTTAGCCTTGTGAAATTCTTGTGTGCATAGATACAGACACACAAACAAAGAAAATTAATGCCAGCTTAGGAGAGGTGTATGTGGTTGCCAGTAATCCAAGATATATTAGAATACTTTGGCATTTGCAGTGCTTGTAGTATTTCTGTCGTGATCTCCATTGTTGGTTTTATATATCTTACATTCTTTGTGGTGGTTTTTAATTTTTTTTTTCAAAGCAGAACTGTCTAGCTACAGTAGATGTGCAGTACTAAATGTTCAGAGAACAGTTCTGGTTGAAGGGGACCAGTTTGGTCAATGCTGTTTGTCTCAGCCTCTTGATCAGGACTGGGTTGATGTTGAATTGGGACTGGATTGTTCAGGATTTTGTTTTCTTGCATGTCAAACCTACTAGAAGAGAGATTCTGCACCCTCTCTAGGGGCTTGGTCCTAAAGAGAATATTTATTTTCTTCTCTCTAGCTGGCACCCCCTGTCAATTTTTGCATCTGTTTTACTCACAAATCCTTCATCCTGTATCAGTTCAGATGACAGTTGAAAAAGGCTTCTAACTGACAGTACACAAACTGTGTGTGTTAGGAGGGAAAGAATAGGAGATTATGCTATAGATGGTAATATATGTGTAGCTTTGTAAAAGCTGAATATGAGTTCAAGCTCTCCAGAATAAAGAGTAGAAGGAAAAGTTTAAGTATGGCTTTATGGGAGGGTTATATACAGTTTATTGGTTATACATTTGTTTCTGGAATAATAAATAATGAGGCTACTCTGATGTAAAGAATAAAATGTGATGAAAAATTAAACCCATTAATTCTCTGCGTAGCTAACTTTTTCTTTCTTGATGCCTTGGAAGTTTTAGTATTATTATTACCAGCTTTATTCTTCATATGTAGCTCACAAATGAAGAGGTCAATTTCCTAAAAAAAACTCTGAATACTTGAAATTTTGGCTCATGGTTTTCCTGCTTTGTTATTCCCTTGTGCTGGTGCATATCAAGTTGACCTCAAATAAGGAGGCTGTGCTGACTGAAGCTTTGGGACTAACCTGTTGTCCTGCTTGGCTTCAGTTTGTAGGTTTTTCTTTGGCAGCTCTCCAGGCTGGAAAGTGGAGCTGGTAGTATTTTCTAGGTTTAGTTCCAGTAAAAGAGATACTACTTTTATGTTCTGTTGTGTGATTTTCAGGTAGTAGAGGTGATGTAAACAATCAGATTTGCAGAAAATCATATACATACTTGTATTTTTTAATCAAGAGTATAGTGGACCGCTTTTTCTAATTTGTACTTTAAAGATAGGTACTTTAAAAAAATACAGCTTTTCAAGCAGGTCAGCCAGTGCAAATTGTCTAAGTTCCTTTATGAAGAGAAAACAAAAATATACTAAGTAGTCATAAGAATGTCATAATGAGTAAAAAATTACTAAACAGGGAAATTCTGTCTAACATATAATCCATTACTATGTTGCTCAACCTATTTACTGTTTAGGCTTATCCATCTGTAGTGAGTGCTTAGTAATATTAATGTTCTACAAAAAAGGGTTTTGTATAAACAAAGTTTATGTAAAAAAAATATATGAAATATGACTCTAATTTAAGTAGTTGTTTTAGGAGGTGCATATAGTCTTAAGCAGACAAGATGATTCTGAAATTGCAGAAAAACAATTTTATATACCCAGTAAATAAATTGTTCATCTTCTGTTTTTTAACTTCTAATATTAGACAAGGGTTTATTCCTTGATCTCTGAACTTCTCCCAGTAGTACTTCATAGTAAGACTAGTTACACCTGCATGTGCAGGTTATCAGGATGACTAACCCTGGCAATGCCAGACTTTCGAAGTTTGTAGTTCTGCTTTGAATTGCTGCAAGTGGTTTTCTGTGTGTCCCAAGTTATATCATTACTTCAGATATTTAAAATTCTGCTGGGAACTTCACTGTCTTGATGTGCCTTGAGTTATTAAGAGATTTGAATCTTGCATAGTAATTAGTACTAGTTAATATTCTCCTTTGTCTTGTGTTGCAATTTTCTTTAGTCATAGCAATTCAAAACTTGGATCATAAGCTTCCAAATGTTGTGACGGACACGTCACATTATAGACAAGACTCCCGTGCTTGGAGGTTGCAAAGTAAATGATGTCTAAAATTATTGGGCTGTCCCTAACATCCAGCTACAATCCCATCAGAAGGGAGGTGTTTTGGAAGTTATGTTATATGTACTTAGGAGCTTAAATCATGTGGAAGTGCCTATGTGAGATGAATCCAACAGCTGCTGGGCAGTTTTTTTCTGCAGTTACATTCTTAACAGATTTTGGTGATGCAGCAAATCATACAGTTTTAGTCAGATTACAGATTATATCAAAGAGATATGGTACCTTAAAGTTTCACAAGAATAGGCAGACTACATAAAATCTGATGTCTTCCCTTTTCATAAGGTTAAAATATTTGGTATAACAACTTGGAGAATCTGATGTTTACCTTTTTTTTGGATAATACAAACTAGTTAATGACTAATATTTCTTATCTTGATATTCATTCTAACTGAAGTCTGGAAAAAACTGTTTGGATTGCACCCTGAAAATGCTTGGCTATTAATGACATGTATAAACTACTCACATCAGCCCTTAACAACAACACTTTTTGCTTGCTTGTCTTCTGTGGGAATAGACTTCATTGCCAGGGATTAGCTACAGACATTTCTCAAGTTCTAATTTTACTTCTAGTACATTGACCGTAAATTGTGAAACCTTGGCACTGTGGACCATATAAATGTTTGAGTGCTTGGCTTCCCTTGTTGGTCCTGTCTGCAGTGAAAGCAGTTAAGAATTATATTTAGAAAAGTTTCTGCTGGGAAGCCACTGTGGTGCCTCTGCTGAGGTAATCAGAGCTGGCGTGATAACGATGTTCCTCCCCCCACCCCAAATATCCCAGATCTTATTTTCCAGTCACTAGAGGTGACTTTTTCTCCCTTCAAACAGTCTTCTCAAAAGGCTGCTTTTCCCAGGCATTACAGGGAACCCGGCAAGCAGAGCAGGCGTGCTGGGGGAGTTGAATGTGTGGTCTGTGTGAACAGCCCCCACCGCTCCTGAGCCTGCAGAGACAGCACTCCCTGATCAAACCAGTGAGGGCTGATCAAAGCTGGCATAGTGGCCAGTAATAAAAGCAATAGTCCTTCCTTCTCAATCCATGTTTAATACTTGTTTTTCTAGCTATGGTGCTGTGGAAAAATCTCACACAGGCTTTTCTCTCATGTAGTACTGTAAAGTTTTGTTTGTTATGATAAAATACAGAGGTAAATGAAAAGTGGATGATGACAAACACTGAAAGGCCAGGATGAAACCTATAATGGCAGGATATCTGTGTGCATGACAGAAGGATTGGGAGTATATGTTTGTGCATGACAAAAAGAAAACAAATCATGTCTTTTAGATAATGCAAGAATACTTGCACATTCTTAAACTAATAGAATGTAAGGAGTTATTTAATTAGGTGGAATACTGTAGGTTTATGGAGAGGAAAATTGTTACAGGGAGAAAGGTTTGGAGAGGCAGTAAAGAAGCCAGGTGTTGCTATAGGTACCTTTTCTCAAACTATTTTTCTGATAGTCTCTTAAGATGGCTGTCTATTTAAATCTACTTCAAGTTTGACAGAAACAATCCTATAGTAAGGGGAGGTTGTGTTTGTTTGATATTTATCAAGGATGAGAATTTTTATTGAAGTTTCTAATATATCTTTCAAATAATGACCTATACAATAGTGCAACTATACAAGCTGTTGATCTGATCCTTTATATCATGACTTTATTTTTAAGTTCTGGAGCATATTTTTAAGGGGTGTGAAATAAGGCTTGTAGTAATGAGCAATGAAGCTGTCGCTAGAGTAGCTGGGCAGTTTTCTGTCAGGGAATTCAAATAACAATTCTTACTCCATCATGTTTCTGCCAGAGTGGGATGAGTGGCAAAGGTAGTGAGGAATATCTGGTATTTTATTTGAAATAAATTGTGAGTTCTGACTTCTGATTTAAAAACCTTTTTTATGTTTTGTAGACAAATAAAACTTTGAGTTTTAATTTCTTGTGGATTTATTTAGAAAGATAAGTCCTTAGCCTTGTGTTGAGTTTCATTTATTGCAGTTAATGTTACTTGCAGCTTTTCAATATGGAAGTCAAACAGATGCAGCAGACCTGAAATCCAAGTTTGAAAAGAAACCTGTGTCTTCTTATATTTGCTGCTGTGGCAAGCTAATAAAAAACCCAAACCCACTATATACAAACCAGCTTTAGAACAAAGGGTTATTGAAGTCTACTATTTTGTCACTGTGCAGGGCTTTTACAGCCCATAGGAGGTGTGTGAGTTGGTTCTTGCCGCACAAATAAATGTTTTAGAAATGGCATCAGCTGGTGCTTCCAGGTTACGAAGTCCTGCAAGAATTAATAATATTTGACCACCAAGAGGGAAATTACAAATTGTTTTTGCACAAATTCTGTTTTTTTCCCTGAAGTCTCTTGCGCAACTACTTTTTTTTATTCCAGTTTTGTAGTAGTGCTGTAGTAATCGCTGACTCCTTCCCCCAAACTAGACCTTGATTTCTGTTAACACAGAGGTGTTCTGTTAGCAGTAGCAGTGGAATCAAATGGGAATTGATGAGCTGTTGTTTACAGCTTCATTAAAATGAATTCTGGCAAATAAAACATCTGAGTTCTTTCCAGATTAAGGTGCTTTTAAGCATTTGTTGATATGATGAATAGAAACAGTTTTGAGTATTCCATTAAAAAATACATGCTTAGAAAAGGAACAATAAGTTGCTTTTAACATGGGGAGAAAATCTAATCTTTGGTTTGCAGTTAAATAGTACTGAATAACAAGAAGAACTTGTGAACTTATAATAAAAATGCATTTGTAAACCAGATGAATTTTTGACTCAGTTGTGTCCATATTACAAGCGAATTAATAATTCTATTGTTCCTGTAGGTTACCCATGAATGTGATTAATGTTCACTGTTACATTTTCTGGTGTGCTTTGGCAATATGCAAACCTGAATGTTTAGCAAGAACACAATTTCAAATTAAAGCAATAAATCAGAGTTAGTGAAGTAAGGTGTGCAGTGTGCCCCACTCCTCGACAGTCACTGAGAGAGAGCAGTGTCTTGTCCCACTCCTTTTGGCAGCAAGAGCCTCTTTATCAGCTCCTGTTCTTCCAGTCACGCTTGTGTTCACGTCTTTGCTACATGCTCTGCTGATTACCTTGGAAAAGGGCAATGCTGTAACTGTTCAACTGACCTTTCAGTTTATTTTCTCTTGTGTAATATGAAACATGAGCTAACACAGCCTCAGTCTACTGATTTCAAGAAAATCTGTCACTGCGTTTCTGCAGCTTTCTGCTCAGATGTGGTGGGGTTTCTCTGTAGTTACATTAATTCCAGAAACTCCATCCACTTCAGATATCATCACAACAATGAAGCAAATTATTACAGCTAAAAGAGGGGCTTTAGTGTACAATTCATGCATAATAAAGACTAGTTAGCAGAGGAATAGTGAGACAATGACTATTAAATGAAGAAATCCTATACCTAAATAAATGAAGTATGCTGCTGGTAAATTGTCTCCTTACATGCAGAGAAAAAATATCTAGAACTCTCATTATTTTGTAATTGCTGTCTTTAGACTGTGTCCTCATGATAAGGAAGCTGTCTTGAGTGCTTTGGCAGATACAAAGTATATATAGCTGTGCCATTCCAGGAGGTTGTAACACAGCTTAGTATTGTAAGGTTTGGAGGCTTGTCTGTGGTTTGGTTTGGTTTTTTTTTTGTTGTTGTTTTAATTTTTCTTTATTTGGTTTTTTTGGTCTTACTTTGTTCCTTGAGGAGTGTGTGCTTTAGTTGTCAGTTTTTTCAAATTACTATATACCTTTTATTCAATTAGAGGATTAAAGTAAATGGCTTTCTTGTAGGAAGTGTTGATACATGCACAGTTCTTTCTTCTTCTCTCCTGGAATTGATGTCTCTAAGTAGTTTTCTGGGCTTCTGATGAAAAGAAAATGCCTCTTGGTCCTTTTAAACACTAGTAATTTGTTACACTTAGCTTGTGAGGTGCATCCATGTGTGTCTAATAAACTGAAGTGGGTGAGAGATGAACAGGAGTGTATATGAGAGAGCCTCTAAATATTGGCCTGGGGGAGGTGGGTGGGGAGGGGGATTGTTCTTAGGATTTGGATTCTTTTAGATAAACCAATGGAGCAACTGTTAATAAATGATTAAGTTTGCATTTAGTACATCTTTTAATCTCTCCTGAATTTGGTTCCGAATTGAGAATTGAGTGTGGTCATTCTGAACTTGATGGCACGAACATTCCAGCTGTCAAATGCTGCCAAAGCCACTAAGTTACTTTAATGGTTAAAGCAAGGAAGATGCTGCTGGTCAGCGACAAATAATCTTGTAAAATACTGTGGAATAATTTTTATCTATATTAGACCACACAGCTTATAGGTCTTTACATCTCTGCTAGAAATTGCTGGGAGGACGTCAGGATGTCAAGAAAATCTGTAGTTCCCCTTTTTCTAATAATTTTTTGTTGTGCTTCTAAGTTCTAGACTTTTTGTTAGGGCTTGACTTGCATGTCATTGTAACTTAAATTATTTTGCAGAGAGGTGATGCTGAATCAGATGCCTTGTCTTGTGTTGATGGCTTTCAACAGAGCAAGTGAATATGCATTATTTATCCCAAGCAAATGTTTCTTAATTTTTGATGCTGGATTTAGTTTGAGATGTGAACTACATTAGTGTTCAGTGCATAAATGCTTTACCTCAGCATTCTGAAATCATGAAACATCCAGTGAGAATTGGGAGTTAGTCATTATCGGCCAAGTAGAGAATTTGGAAAAGTAATTTTTCAAACTTTTGCTTTTCTTGCGCACTCTTACAAGTTCTCTGCAGGATGGTCTTCTAGCAACCTGTAAAAAAAATCAGTTTTGGAATTAAAACATAACTGGTTTAACTGTGTAAGTTCCTTACTGGAATAACTATATCCTCAATTTACTTGGGGAACTGTTTATTTTATTACTCCTGAAAGGAACTTAATGTCATTGACCAACCTGCAGAAGCCTTGGTTTTCAGCCAAAAGCATGTTTTAAATTGCCTCTGATGCTGGAGAGAGGCAAATTGCTTTATAGTGAACTATTTTGTGAGTGGAGCAATTAGAACATTTGGGGTATTCAGATTTAGCTATGGGGAAACTTCTTAAGATCATGACTTCAGGATCATGTAACAGCTTTACTTTTAACCTGCAGAAAAGCAAAATTAAGTGGTCATTTCCTGGATCTTTATAATCATCATCCACTGTGATCTTGTGCTTCTGAAGCATCTCTCTCAGAACTGTTCTAACACTTCAAAGGCTGCATGAGTTGCATGTTGTTGATGTTCCTTAATCTGTTTAAATGTGTATTTAAAAGATTTCCCAAACGTGACAGGGCTTGGTCGCAGAAAGTGCAAGTCACCAACGACAACTATAAAATTGGTAAAAGTTAAAAATGCAGTAAATCTGTTGTTCTCAAGTAGTCATACCCAAGATTTACTGTGCCTTTACTTCCTGCTTTTCCTAAGTGTGGTTACTCTGTGTAATACTCTGAATAACAAAATGAAAAGTACATGACAGGAGGTGGAGAAAAGAATGAAGTAAAACCCAAAGCTCCTGTTTTGGTATATTTTCACTAGTGACAAATGAAATTGAAGAAGCTGCAAACAGGAATTTGCTTCTGTTGCATCATTGTAGTTCAGAGTGGTCCAGTGGCTTTGATTTGCTGCAGAAATTTGCTTTAGGAAGAGCTTTATCTCTCCTGCTTCAGTTTTCTTTCAATCCATTGCTTTCTAACCAGTGGAATGATGAGAGATTGAGGGAATACCTGGCTGCAGAATAAAGGGGAAGATGAAAGTTGGGGTCTCACTAATCTGAGCAGGGGCTCTGGACTGGCTTTGGTGTCAGTGAAAGTCTTAGTAACTGCATCTCCAAAGTGATTGCAGCAATATGAGAAAGCTTAATGCAGTCATTCACACATTTCCTCTATGGACTGTGTGATCCATGACATTGACATTAATTTAAGTGTTTGTACTTGCTGGAAAATGGAGGATTTGGTTACAGAGAGTACCTTACCGGGTATTTTCTTTCATTTCCTGTTCCCTTTGGTATCTGCAGAATTGGGCTTTCCATATGGAGACCAGATACCATTATCAAAGTCTCTCCTACTTGCTTTCATCTTTTGAGTAAGTTAGCATTAATACTGGGCCAATACTGTAGAAATAAACTGTGACAAAAAAGCTGATGTGGACAAAAATCTAAAAGATGAAAAGCTGCTAAAACTAGCATCATAAGCAGAAGAGAGGCTAAAATCATTAATTTCAGTGTTGTCACCACAGGTCTTAGAATAAGCTGACTAACTGTTCCATAAACTGCAATAACAACAGCTTTGTAAAAAAGCAGGAGAATGAGCTTAAAAATGTCTTGAAGTTTTGCCACCATCTTGACTCTTTAAGTGAGAGTATCTTGTCTGCTACCAAGGTCTTTTTGGTTATATTAGTTTCTGTTTAGATTCCTGTGATGCCTAAGAAACTAAAGCTAATCTGGTTAAATTTAAAAGCTTAAACTACTACAATACCTCTTTGTTATTTTATGAGGTGGCCAGGAAGGAGTTAGTACCTCTTCTGCTTGGAAGAATAAGGATGTGAAAGCTTTATGTGAACCTCTAACTCAGTGCTTTGACTTACCATCAGACTCTTCAGTAATCTGCCAAGAGTCTTATGTCAATAAAGCAGTTGACTTTGGGGAGGAAGGAGAAGCTTAGCTTTATTTTTCTTATGCTCCATATTGAGGCTAACAATTTTAACATATACTTGAGACTTTTTTAATGGGTTCAATAGTTGAATTAATTCAGTGGTTATAGGAACTGCAGAACCATGGTTTTTTGTATATGAAAGTTATGAAATAAATAGAATACTATATTTTTTGGTTTAAGGCTGTATAGTTTTGCATTAGGCTGAGAACTCTACTGTATAAGTTTTACTGTATAGGTATCCATAAGACAAAATATTTGAGGGTGTTTCAGTGATAAAAGTGTGAGGAACAAGTGCTCACCTGACGTGTCAATTCTTGAAATGGCTGCTGATGTAATAGTGTCTTTACATGTTCACTTGGAAGATTATTTTATTGGCAGGATACTTGTTTACTGGATAGCCATTATAGTAATTCATGTTTGATGTTTTAATCCTGCTTCTATGGAAAGTCAGCCAATTCCTACACTTCTATTGTAAGGCTTTAAACAAAGCTGCATATAAAGCATGGGATTTAAAGCAATGCTGTGTTAAAAATTATGAATGTAACAATAGGAAAAGGCTGTTGTGACTTTATTTCAGGTGATGTTTATGATTACCAGTATTTCACACTGAAATAATGAAGGGGAGGGCAAAAATGTTGGTGTAAAAGCATTTGGTAATAGAGAAGCACTTTTTTTCAATCTTTATGTTCAGTGTTCTTGGGCTAATGCTAAGGCTGAAGTCTTCTAGTCAGTCTGAAGAAAACTATTTCAGTATTTCAGTTTTAAGAACCATTGGTCTATTAACAGAGGCTAGATGAATGAATATGGGACTTGAAAACCTTGCTTCTTCATAAAAACCCCAGGAGCCAGGAGTACACCATAACCCTTCCGCTGCCTGCACTTGTCAGACGTGTGTTGCTGTACCTGTAGTAAAGGACTTCATGTGCAGCTTCTTTGTCACTTCAGATGTTCTCTTCAGAAATTCTGTGGATCCTCTTGTTGCTCGGTTTAGGTTTTTTTGTCCTAAATGTAGTGGTTGTGCTTTTCAAGTCATAGTTGAGTACAGTTTTTACCTTGCAATCCTCATCAGTGTCAATGTTAATGCCAGGAAATTGCAAAATCTTAAGAGACTTTGCAGTCTCTGAGAACTTGAAAAGTGTGAAGGCAGAAGTCAGTCTTTTGTTGTGACTTATAGCTCTAGATGCTGAGTTGAGTGTTCTCATGTCCAGGATGTTGAGATTTTCACTTATGAAATGCATTCAGAGTCTGTCATATGTCATACAAGTATATATATATGGATAGCTGAACATGACATAACTTTCAGTCTTGAAGAGGAGATCACAAAATGTTTATCTCTAGTTTTAAGACTTGTATGCTATTAGTGAACAATATAAATATTAGGAATTGGTTGAACCAAAAAAAAAAAACCTATAATTTTCTGTGTGTAATCCTGGGATGTCACCGAAATATCTGTGAAAGCAAAACCTTTAAGTCCCCTAAATCTGGGCATGAGCATGTACCTACCTCAGTCTGTTCCTTCAAAGGAGCAGCAGGCTACAGCTGATACTTTACAAGGCCTTTCTGCTGTTTTACAAGGCCTTCTGTGACAAGTAATGTTGTTCTGTGTCCAGATGTATTTCATCTCCTGAGATGAGTTTTTTGAATCATTTGTAGCAAAAGTAATTGGTGCATTTCAGGAGTTGGTGAGTTTTTTTGTGAGCTTTGAGTAAACTACAGTTCCTTACTGGATAATCTCAGGAGGTGGTTAAAAAGAATAAATTCTTTCTATTATAATTTTAAATCAATTACAGAGAACACCAATTGTTGCAAAAATCTTTATTTCTGCAATGTGATGCAGCAATAATACCTGAATTAACTTAGTCTATTAAAAGCAGCATGCTTCTTTACAAATAAAAGGAGCATTCTTACTCAATGTACATGATGCTCTGTTGCTTGTTCCAAGTCTGTCCTGCAAAAAAAGCCATTACTGTAAAAATTTTATACATCCTTGCTCAACAATTCTTATATGTTCCCTTTCTTGCCTCTTTTCTCTCTCTCCCCAAAAATAATTTATTGAGCATGTATCTTGCTCACTACTCTGTGCAAAGTGAGCAAAGAGTAGTCTTTTTTTTTAAATACTACTCATGATCATTTACTATATTAAATGTCATGGTCTCTTTGTGTCATGGTTTTGCTTAAACTCTGAATTTACTGAAAGATGATAAAAATTGAATTTTATAACTTTTGATTTAAGAATCAAGAGTTTACAATGTCTGTATTACTGATTTTTTTTTTTTCCCGAAGATACAGAATCACATAATTGCTTTCTGAAAGTCCATTTTCATCCAGCCCACATTCAAATCCTGAATTTGTTAGATGTTTATTTCATAGGAATGAGGTGAATGGGCTTGATTCCTAGGGAGGGATCATGCTGAAGAAGAGGAGTAGGCCACTTGCATGTGCTGCACCTTTATGTGATGTGAAGTGAATCGTAGCCTTTTTTTTTCTGAGATTTCACTCATTTCACAGATGCGCTGAGATTTCAATCCTTCTTTATGGCCTGCTGTTCTTCTCTGGTAATAAAGGATTAATTTCCTTCTGCAACTTTCAACGGTTTGTGACTGACTTTTGTTTAAAAATGAAGTTCACCGTTCCTTTTACTTTCTGCTCAGTATAGGAAATACTGCACTCAGCTAGTCATGTTCTTAAAGCTGTGATAATGTATTTGTGGCAAGAGTGGGGAGGAAAAGAATAATCTTGGTTAGATAACATATTTCAAAAGCCCCTCTTCTATTTTACCTGTGTCAAGCTCGTTGCTTCAGTTAGATCTTCTCTGAAGTTACAGCAGCTACCTATAGTAAAACGTCCTGCTTCAGCAGCAGTGGAACAAGGTGGAAGCAATACATGTGACAGACAGCAATTTTGAAACAGCTTATGTATGGCAGAGAAACAGGGATTTGCAGATAACACTCCAAATATACTTCTTGTGATATGTTTTTTTCCTTAACCAATTTTTTTTATATATACATATGTATACATATACACAAAACATATATCTCTATGTATATAACTATACTTCTTGTATCCTACAATATTTTAAAGAATGGCTTAAATTTCAAAGCTATAGTGGTTGTTTTATTTTTTTTCCCTGAGGAGAACCCTTCATAAATAGAGCAATTTGAATTTACTAGCTGATATATGTTGAAATTCTGAGGCTATTTGTGACTTGCTCTGTGTTTCTGTATTTAAGCTTTATATAAATCTTTGTGATTGCAGTTGTTTAAAATGTAAGTCAGTCAACTGAGTTTGTATATGTATATAATATGCTTATAGTTGGAAATCTGACAAAATATTTTCCCTCAAGGACATAAATGCAATTGATTATCAGAGTAGTAGTTGGTAATGCACTTCTGAGGATTATACCCATGAGCAAATTTTAAAGGAATAATGCAGGTGGATGGGCAAAAATAGTTATGACTGTGTCTGCTACAGTGTGTCCTGGAGGCATTTTCAAATCTTTTTCCCTTTAAAGATGATCACTAGTCTTAATAATAAAATAATAAAACCTCACAGAGATTAACCTTAAAGGTAGTCATAGTACTATAAATGAATACAGGTGATGCTGTTTACCTTAACTAGTAATTATACATTTTAATCTTCTACTTTGAACTAATTAAGGGCCAAAAAATGAAAACTTTGCAACAAATCAGGGTTCTAAGTCCTCACACTGCAAACAGACTGCTGCTTCTTTTTCCTTAAGCAACAAGGTGCTATTCCATAATGCTGGTTTAGTATTTCTGTTTCCTATTGCAAAATGTATGAAGCCTAATAAGGCAGAAAAGTTTGGTTTTGCTGAGGTTCTTGCTGGTTTTTGTACACTTCAGAAGACTCTTTACTATTTATGAAAACACAAACACATTTCTAATTTACCTCAGGAGTGTCTTACGGAAAAGAAGCAAACAACAAAAAAATTGTACATGTAGCATTAATTAAATGCTCAACTGCAGCTTTTAGCTGTGCTTCTGCACAAATTAGCTCATAATTTAGGGGTCAAAGTTGACTCTCTTGTTTATATTGTACCCCTGATGTTATCATCAATTCCAGAAACCTACTTGGAGAAAACATATCAAAATACGTCAAAAAACTCTAAGCTGTTACAGGCAAAGTTTTATGTTAGAGGTCTAGGGCATTTCAATTCCTACTGGTTTAAGTAGGGTATGGTCCAAATAATTATTTTTATGAAGCTGTAATTTTTTCCAAGTTGTTGCAGTGTCAGGGACTGACTGCAAACTCTTGCTGATCGTCTCTGTAAAGAGGTTGCCTAATGAGCCCCTTTCTGTGAGGACCAGATGGGTTTGTCCATGCTGACATGCTGTACTGCAAACTTTTCAATGGCCTGAGATTGTCTGTCTATTAAAACTGGCTGTGAGAGATGTGGCAGGCCTATCCAGCTCTCCCTGGGAGGCCTTGTGTCTGATATTAATAAGATGGAAGGAAAAGTGCTAGGCTGTTCAGAGTGTGAAGTTCTCCTGTTGTGTAGTAATACTGGGATTTCTTGGCTGCCAATCAGGAGTTGTAGTTTTAGACTGAAAGTGCAAAATGCTCCTGTAATGTAGAGAAAGCACTGACAAACACAAAGATTGTAATTTTAGACTGTATAACAACCATAGAAAAATTCTATGGTTTGTATTTGATTTTTTTTTTCTATTCCAGTAGAGAGCAGTGAATCTCATTTTAGTGTGTTTCATTTAATTTTTTTTAGGTTTTTACACCTGTTAATGTAAGAGAGACACTTGCTAATCTTTCTAAAAAATGTTCTCTGTTTTCATTGCAAGGTATTCTCTGTTTTATAACCACTTGAAGAACATTGAGGAAAGCGAAGGCGGCCTTGATAAGTTTACAAAAAGTTACAAAACCTTCGGAGTTAACCAGCTTGCAGATGGTGGAATATACTGCAAAGAGTGGGCACCAGGAGCAGAAGCAGTGTTTCTTGCAGGTGACTTCAGTAAGTATTCTTAGGAAAATTTCTTCTCCCCTGCACAATATTTTACATCAACATTTCTTCTTTGAAAGAAAATTTTGTCGCAGTGTTGAAATTCTGATAGTAAAACGTGTATGTCATGGCTTAAATAAATAACATTTTCATCTGTGTTGCAGTAGCTTATGAAGATATGTTTCTGTTGCATGGTCAGTGTTTTGCATTTTTTTAATATCCCAAAGGCAATGACTCGTGTCACACTGTATCACACTGCAACTTGAGGCTGTATCTAAACTTCCTGAAGTTCTTTTTGAAGCTTTAAAACTAGACTTTTGCAATATGCAGAGAAGCAAAAATAACAGTGAAATAATGTGCTTCATCTTTTACTGATCAAGCAACAGTGTTGTCTCAGGACCAAAGCCCTTGAGAATTCTCACCCATTTTGAGAGTTTAGACAAAAGTTCTGCTGGAAAACGATAGCCTAAAATCAAACTAAATATTACCAAAAGAGTAGCTACTCTGTTTATGTGAGGGCAGAAGAAGGAAAGATGTTAGCAGAGTGGGAAGATGGCAGTATTACATGGAGGAATTGCATTGCTTGCTCTGAGAACCAGGAAGACTATTCCCTTTGAATTTGAAACAAAAATGTAAATTTCCTTCTTATTTGAAGGCTAGCTACACTCAAATAATGTTTTAAAATTTTTAGATGAAAGTGGCATTTGTCTTTGCTCTTTAATTAAGGGCCAAAATTCCTTACTGTCCTTTTGGTTTAGGGTCTTGGAGAGCTTTGTTCTGTTTTTCCCTTTCACCTCTACTCTCCCTTCAGTTAGGTCTGCCAAAGTACTAGGTCTTGCACTGCTGGTTGTTACTGAACAGGGACTTTATCTGTGAAATTATTTTGTTAATTTAACTGCACTTCAGAAGCATGCAGTTTTATTTATCTGACCTTGATTTTGCAAAAATACTGATCTAGGGAGTGTTAAGTGCATTTATATTGCAAAGAAGCCATTGAAAAAAATGTCCTTTGAAGCAGTTAACTACTTCTGCTTAAAAACAAAGCTAAATGTTGGCCATTCCTTACCTCTGTCTGAGGAAACTATTGAAAGGAAAATCTCTCTACTTTAGGAGGCTTTTTATTAAAAAAAAAAAAAAAATCCTGTTTTGATGCAGGGGTTGAACAGAAAAGTTAGTGCATTGTTTTCAGCCATGATCCTGTTTGATCATTCACTCTGTTAATCATATCAAGCTTTTCTTGAAGTGCTGCTTGTCATTTTATTGGAATGGACATTGAAAAATAGGTTAATGTAGCTCTTGCATTTCAATATTGCAATCGAATATGTGCTCTAATTCAACACTGAATAACGAGTCATGTGTAGTTCACCTATTGCTAGCTAATAGTGATTTCAGGTATCAATATAGACTGCAAGGCAGCTAGATCAGGTTATTTTCATAGGTCAATTTTTATATGTATAAACATTAAGAAATTTCTCTTCCTTGTCCCTCTTCTACTTGCGGCAACCCCATCCATTGCTCAAGGTTTTCATTGGGTGGGTGCAGGTTAAATTACTCCACACAGCTAAAGACTAGACTGAATTTGTTTTAAATATTAATTTTAAAAGATGGTAATGTTAAAAACAGACTTTTGAGAATATGTTTAATATTTTGAAAAGAGGCTATAACTTGTAAATTTGCTTATCAGGTGGGAGGCAGTATATATGTATCTTGTGTATACATATACATATGTATGTATACCAGAACAGGGTAGCTAAACACTGGAATAGTTTTCTAAACCCTACTTCATTTAAAATATTTGATGTAATACATCATATGAAGCAGAAATTTAGGAGTAATATCTTACAGTACTAATGAAATACAGCAATAAGAAGAAAAAAGAAATGAAATGCAATTCATTGTAATGTGGAAAAACTTTGTTTCTCCTATATATCAGTCAGTCATCATATATCAGTCAAGTATACATTCCCAGAGGGGACAATAGTGTACTTGGACAGACTGGAGGAATGGAAGATTGCCATTCAATTCATATGATCTTGACTAATATTCTCATGAGAAATTGGATTGCAAAACCCTAAGATTTAGAGTCAGATTGCTACAGATATGTTTAATTAAAAATGAATCCCTTTAACCTTTCTTTAAGTTTTCAAGCAGGTTAAAGTCTCAGACTAAATTTATGATTTTATTGTGTTTAAATTGGATATTGCAATTGCTTTTAGTAAGATTTTTTTTTTAATAAAACTTTTTTTACATAGTGTAACGATGTCAGGGGAAGTTGGAATCTTAGACAAAGAAATAAACATTCAACTTAGATGACAGAAGGTCTTTAGGTTTTAAACTGTCAGTTTAATATAAAAACTGTCAGTTAATGCTTTTTTTCGGAGTTGGATAGTAATGTTTTCCGTAATAATGTGGTATTTTCTGCGAATATCTTAATGTTTGATGTAAAGACACGAAATATTAGTCTCTGCTATTTCATTTTAAGTTTTTTGAGGATCAAAAACTAGTAAAATTAAAATGGCAAGTATAGGTTGTGTACAGAGATCTTGAACTTTCTTTTTGCCAAATTTATAATTAAGCCAAAAGTTGATAATATCTTTGTTATGAATAATGCATTAGATAAACATGAATAATGTGTAAGATAAACATGAATAATTTACTTCTGTAATTATACATGGAAAGCCTCAGTCCTGTATATGTAAAGTTTTTTTGATTAACTTTTATGACTTATAACAGACAATAAAAGCTTTGCTATTAAGGTATTTTGACCCAAATTATGGTATTTTTATACCTTATTCTGAGAAACTTGCAATGAATGGGATAGCTCCAATTTATATATAAAAAAAATCTTAATACAACTGTGCATTTTGGGAAAAAGAAACAAACAACAAAAACTAGAAACTACTGATAGCTCACAAACCTGTAAGTGGATTGGAGAATGAAAAACATGACTTCAAGAGAATCCCAATGCTTTCAGAGCAGTTTTTGTCTCTTTAAAACTCCATAATTGGAGAGAAAAAGTATTGTGTCTGTTGGTGTTCTAGTACGATGCTTTACTCTGTCTGAGAAGTATTAAATGAGCATCCAAAAACATTAAGATTTGTCAATTAGTACTTTCAGCATCTCAGTAAATCAAGTGTATGAGGCAATTAGTCAGCTGAATTTCCAATAGTAGAGGCACTATCAACATTATAGCTCCTCCAAAAGCTCTCAGTGATAACACTGAATATTTCATTTGCGTGCTCTATTGCCAAGGAACCTGGTGACTACTGGCAATTTATTGCTGCTTTGCAATTGACTGTTTCAAAGTAAGTCACTGAACTGTGAGTTTTGAGAGCAACCCATGGAATTTAGTTGGGAATTGGAACACTCACATTTGTATTTGGTCACGCAGAGGCTCAGTGGGTTATCTGTAAACAATTCCTTAATTTTAAAAAGAAAGCTGCTGGTTTTAAAAAGCTTGAGAGTAAGAATGCATATATTAACTTGGAAGTCAACATTTGCTAAAATACATTGTTATATTTGTGGATTCTGTTCTTTTATTTGTCTTCTCTCCTTCCCAGCTAACATTGATCTGAAGTGTTGATCAGTCTGGAATGTCTTTTTGGTTTCGTTTCTCCCTTTTTCTTGCCCTGGTGAGGAAGGCTTCTGCTGTGCTTGGAGGATGGAGGGGGAGGGTAGGATAGTTGATTCTGGGAGGATATTTGTTTATTATTTGAACTCTGACAGAGTCTCTTCAGAGTGAAAAAAAGAGTACCTTAAGGCAGTGTGCTTCATAATTTGGGTATCTGACAGCTGAATAAAAACTTTATGTATCAGAATGTTTGGGGTTTTTTTATTCCAGGTTTTTACTGAAATGGATTCTAGGTACTGTCATGATATCATACTGAATTTCTTACTTTTTCCTTCCAAGATTTTTATAGAAAAATACCTAAGTTTGATGGATAAAGTCAAACAGTGTTATATATCTGTGGGTTCACGTGATTGAAAGCAGTGGACTGTAGTATAAGGTGGCACATATATACAGGGAAACATCCTATCTGAGAAGTAATGACACTTTTTTTTATGTCAGTCTTTGAGCTGTTTGCCCAATTTCCAACAACTTAAGAGCAGGATCATTAATGTAATCTGCTTTAAAAAATAATAACATGGGGAGAGGAAAACCTAATTGGCTGCTGTGTAGAACAGAATTGTGTTCTCAGAGAAGCTCTCCAGTTATGTTCTGATTTCATATTCTAGTCAAGTGGAATACAAGGTAACTTGTTGGGATACTGGGATTTTGATGCTCTTTCCCTTGTCTGAACTGCTACTTGTCTGATAGACTTTCTTCAAGGATACTGTGTTTGCTGAATTCTGTATTCTATTTAGATGTCTTTAGTTGGTCAGAAAGTATGTGGAAATACAATTGGTATAAGAGATATGATTTTACTTGATAATTCAGCCTTAGTTTATAAAGATTTTTCACCTTTGAAAAAACAGCTACATTTCTTACATTGGACAAAGTCAATCGTTTGGTTAATATGTGAGAACAGCTCCTTTACTCTGTGAGAAGAGTTCATGTCTTGTGTGAAATTCTTAAGTTCAGGCATGAGCCTCAGAGGTGTATGGCTATGTCCTTGTCATTGTGAAAACAAAATCAGGAGACTGAACAAGTCACTCAAATTGTCATTTAGATGGAAATATGCATTTCAATTGAGTTTTTGTCACAAATTTTTGAACCCAAACCTTTACAGCTTTGAATTCTGTTCTACATTAAAGCTCAGTTCGTGATTCTTTGGCATGCTAAGGGTGTAGTTTTGAGCATGAAGTTCCCTTGTGCCTCCTGTTGTTGAGGTAGGATGTAATGTCTAATTAATTACCTGGGTTTGGAAGATCCAGTCACAAGGATGAGACAAAAACTAAGTATCAGGCTGTCAAAGATGTCTTCTGTGTTGGATTAAGCGATAGCTGGGGCTTGTACTTTTGTACAGAAGCCTTTGCCTTTGTGTGTGGCTTATGGGTATTCTGTGATGGTGTCCTTTTTCCCCAATACCTATTCAAGCTGATTATTTGAACTTCTGCTGGTAATCTTCTCAGCCTTTTCCTGTTTGTAGTTGTTGGCAGAATCTTTGAAGTCTCTGTTTGCAAACTAAGATATTTATTTTGACTTTTTGTTTTTCAACTTCATAATAGTCTACTACTAGTCACTTGTTGGTTAGTTGAGTTTGTTTTTTTTCTTTTCTTCTCTCAGGCATTTTTGGCTAAGTTTTGCTGACAAAAAAGAAAACCAAGGAATAAAACTGAGAGAAGCGTGAGCCACTCTCTCTTTGAAGGGAATCTTCAGTTTTCAGGGTGCTCTCTGTTCTTTATGCCTCTGGCGTTAATACAAAGCAATGTGTTCTGTTATAATCTTACTAAGTGAGTTCCTCTCCAGGGGTAATTAGTAAACAGTGGGTTTAAGCAGGACCATCTGGGGCAGATGAGTATTGCTTTGCATTTATTTTTAAATCGTGAGCCACAGGCTTGCAGTCATGGACTTTGGCTGGGAACAGGAGGGATTAACAGGAGCATCTGGCATTGCTGGCAGGTGAAGGGGAGGAAAGTTCAAGCAACTTTCAAATCTGTCTGTGGAGAGCAGAAATATTTAAATAAGTGGAGAGATGTAACCATTCCCTCTCTTAAGGAGGCAAAAGATGTAGTTTTAGTAGAGGTCATGAGAATATTTTTTAATATTGTAAGAATGCAGTGGTTTTGGTGAACATGATTTACTCCATGCAGGTTCCCCTGGGTGAGTTTTATAAAAACTGGGCCTAAGACTTCTCTGCTCTAACATTTAATTTTGCTCAATATTCATCACCTGGCATATGTGGTTCAGTTTGTGCATTGAACCAAGAGGTGTAGCTCCACTGGGAAGAGTTTCATGAGAAGCCATGAAGATGGTGGGATATCTGGGGGGAGAAGAAGATGGAAAGAATTTAGAGTAAGTCCCCCAGGATGGGTCTTGACTATCATAAATCCTAACCAGTTTTTAAAGCAAACTTCTTGCAACTTCTTAACATCTTTGTTACATTTTCCATCTTTCTTCTGTTTTCTCATTTTTGGCTGAAATGCTTATTTGAGACAGTCTAGCGGTTTAAAAAAAGCTGTTGTTTTTTTTTTTTAATTATAAAGTGCTGTATTCTACATCTTTTTACCTTGCTCTAAAATAAAAAAAAATATTTTTTTAATGTATAAATATTGTCCATAGTTTGCTGTTTAGACATGTTATTGAGTATTGCTTAGTTGCTAAGGTGTTTGTTTGATGTTGGTAGATATTAGTAGTATTTGTTTAATTATTTTTCTTGTTTGAAACTTCAGTGTAAAGCCAAGGGGGAGGCAGCATCTAAATCTTGCTAATATGTAAGTTCTTCTGCTGTTAAGCAATAGTTTAGTAAATAATTTTCCTCTGCTAATATGTGTAATTTGGCTCCACTATCCAAATATTTTAAGCATGATAAAAACTATCATCTAAATAGAATACAGAATTAATTGCATTTCTGTTTTGCTCTCCACTGTAAAATGAGTAGGTACCAGAATATTTATCTGGCACAGTTTTTTTTTGTCACATTGTGTGGTCTAGTTTGATTTGTGTCCTTCAGTGTTTATAACTAAAGATTGGCAGTTCTTGGGTTTAAATAGCTATGCAAATGCAACCAGCAACTTTGAAAGCAGTCTGGTCTTTCTCTGAAACTCAACCCATCCATACAGTGCTAGGGAAGATTATCCTTTTGTTGCACAGCAGATAATATTTGTGATCACTGATGTTTAGGAAGAATATGTGTGATGAGTAGAACTTTTTCATTTCTCTACCGCCCCTGCTGTGATTTCCATGGTAGAAAAAGTGATGATCCTGCTTCAGTTTAACTGTCCAGTTTTTTGTTGACATGCTTTTAACCCTGACGTGTTTAGTAGCAGTGTTTAGCAATGTTGGTTTTTACAAGTCTGAGTTAATATTCTTAAAATAAGGCTGCTTATTCTGAGAGTTTTGGGTTTTTTTCGGGTTTGTTTGTTTGTTTTGTTGTTTTTGTTTCGTTTTATTGGGATTTTTGTTATTTTGTTTTTTGTTTGTTTATTAAAAGAGGCCATCACATGCAATTAGATTAGCATGTGTTGCTTTAACATCTTGTAATTCCATTTTCTGTGTTGACTGATTCTATTTAGCTTGAGTCTGTTGCCTTGAACTATGTAAAATAGAGATTTCAAGGCAAAAAGAATAAAGTAGTTTTTAAAGTGTTCTTGTAACTTCCTTCTAGTCTAGAAATGACTCCATTGCTGAAGGGTGTCAGTTCAGAGGTGATGTCTTTGCTCCGTCCGTAGGAATTAACCTTGAATGTGCTTACAAACACTCCAGACTCCCTTGGCAGGTGTCTGTTCAGTTGGACAGGCCATAATGACCATCCTTGCACATCTCCAGTGCTCAGTAAATCCAAAAAGTACAAAGAATCTGGAATTATGGGATTTAAGCTTGCTTCAGTTATTTTTTAATGACAAGGGAATCTTCCTGAAGACTTAAAACTGTGGCATTTCATTTTACCCCTTTTGAATTTACCCTTGTGTGCAGTATCAGGTATAAAAGTATTTGTGTCTGCTCTCAATGAGATGGAACTTGGAGTTGCACCTTTGAATTGTAATTGGATGCATTTTAAGATGAACAGTTAGTATTGTTTTTTATATTGCAGATGGCTGGAATCCATTTTCTCATCCATATAAGAAGCTGGAATATGGAAAGTGGGAGTTGTTCCTTCCGCCTGAAGATGGCCGTTCTCCTGTGCCCCATGGATCAAAGCTAAAGGTGTTGGTTCTAGACTTACTCTAACTCTTGTAACCCCTCTTACTCATTTACTGTCCATTTTGTTTTCTTTTAAGTAACTTTATCAACTTGTAATTGTTCTAAGAAGCAGAATCAGTTTATCTAGTTGAGCAAAGTGACCTAAAGGAGTGAAAGATTAAGCATCACAAAGACTTTGGGAACAGGCATATGTGGCTGAAATGTAGTTTTGTAGGGTATTGCACCATGTTATAAGAGGAAAACAATTTAAAAATTGATAATCTGAAAAAGAAGAATTAAGTAATGTATAGGTAAAATCTTTCTGTATTTGATGCAACTATATGTTAAAATTCTATTAAAATTTCAATACCTTGATAATTTTGCAATATTTTTAACCATGCCTTTTCAGGTGATTTTTTTGTTGCTTTAATGGTGCATGCAGACTTGTAAAACATCTGCTTACCCTTTAGGAATTCAGAGCATTGAGTGGAAGGCTTAAGTAAATGAAACTGAGCACAGTTGTATTTCATGAGCATCCAGGAGCTTAAAATGCTTTCTTCCAGAAATTAATAGAAAATTTCTATGAACTATCAAATACCACAGTGGTATGCTTAGTGCAAATACACCTAATGACAACTAACAGCAGAGTTGATGATTTCTAGGTGAATATTGATTTAAATCAGAGATGTGCTTCATTGCAATCAGAGCTTGAGTTTCAGAGATAGTGGGTGCTAATAGAGGGCAGTAATAAGTAGTAAAGAAAAGAAATGTACTGAAACTACCTATAGACTAGAAAAATTAAGAAACTGGGAGCATTTGTATAATACTACTACATTTTCAGAGATCCCAGCAACAAAACTAAAATACTGAAAAAAAAATCCTCATTTTTCTGCTGAAAATCAGTTTAGGGAAACAAGAAATCTGTTAAAACAAAGATATGTATAAAAATACTCTGGAAATGCTTACTCAGTGTGTGTACTTTTCTCTATGCTTTTTGCTATGGCTTATGAAATCATCCCAGTAATAAATAAGGATAAATTGAAATTTAGGAATAATCATTCAAGGATGAGAAAGCTGTTTTTATTTTACAGAGCAGGAAAGAACAGTTGTCTGCAACTCAGAATGCAGTGATTATGCAGCAAGGTATGAGAGCGCAGAATGGTTATTTAATATGTTCCATGGTTTTTAGATGCAAGTAGGTTAAATTTTTTGATCGTTGCTAAATTTATCTTCTATGTTTTATCTACAAAACTCTTGACTCATCTACTGTAAAATATTCTATGCTCTTTGTAAAGATAAGAGGCGTGAATGATGATGAGTGTTGATAATTATTAACATAATAGCAAAAAGGTATAGATTCTTAAACACTTTTGGAGCAACGTAAGATGATTTTTTTCTCTTAGATAATCACTGGTCATGTCTACTTATTTTGAAGTACAGGTCTTGATAGTGTTTTTTTCGCGTTCAGGGTTTTCTTTGAAGTATAAACTCCATAAAGCAAGGATTGTTTAGCATGCGGAATTGCTACTGATTGCACTTGGTACTGATGCACTTGCAGGATGAATTGCTGTGCTTCTTTAGATGTTCTGAGTTTTCTGGAAAGACAAAAGATATCTACTGGCTGAGTAGAATGTAATTTTTTCCTTTTTTTAGACTTTTTCTACTCTGTCACTTTAATTGTGCTTTTCATGGTCAATTTTAGACAAAGTTACGTGCCTATCACTGGCACTCAAAATATATTATTGTCCAACAGGCTTTTGAAGCAGGACTGCCTGTCTGCATGTGAAATAATTTTTCTTTGGAGTATATTCCTTAAAAAAAGGGCCAGATATTTAGAAACATGATTCATGAGTGTATGCAGTCATAATTGATAGCTCCACCCATATGGAGCTGTTCCAGCCTCATCTGTAGCTTTGCTAATAATCTTTCGTTACATTTTGGTGTTGTTCTGTGGTGCCTTCAGGACTGAATCCAACACTTCACAATGTGTGCTTGTGATGTAGTCAGATGATGGGACTAACAGAAAAAAACCCAAAAAAGTCTCCAGTTAAGGTAGTTCAAAGATGGCTTATCACAAAAGCTTTTGGAGTATTCACATGGCAGGCATGTACCTCACCCTCATGCTACAGTTGGTCTTATCCTCTCCCATTCTACTAATGTGTGCAGAGAGCTTCTGCTTTTCTGCAAGTTTTCCTTGAGCTACATGGTTCATGCATTTATGATTGTTCATAAATGTCAGTATTTTGTGTGTTAGAGCACAATTTTGCTGTTTTTTGTTCACGTAGAAGCTGAGAATATTGATTGTTTGCAGACAGAAATTGCTATGCAGATTGCAGACGTAATGTTGAAATACACAGGCACTAGTGTCTGCACTAGACTAAGCAACAGATATCTCTGTAGTAATGAAAGTATTTCCCATTTTTCTTTACTAAAGAAGCCGAAGGGAATCACAGCTTTTAAAAGTTTCTTTTACCAGTATGATTCTTATATATTTAAGTTAAAAAAGTCAACCTCAGACATTATTGTGTTGATTAATCTGTTAGGGGAAGAAAAGTCTCCTCCAGAAGGCCCTTATCTTTAGCTTCTGTCTACTCTGTTTTGATCTTCAGTTCGACACAGGCGAATGCCAAGTTCTGAAATGGTAACAAGGTCATTTCTTTTAAATAAGTAATATCTAAGCCAGAATGGGGAATGGATGGAGTGTAGTCGGTGACACTAATTTAGATCAGGTCACAAAATATTTTCCTGGGAAAATAAATGAGGAGCAGAGGTCAAACGTTTGCCTGTTTTCAATAGTAGCAGGCTGTCTACTGTAACTCTTCAGGCTGTCTTCTCATAAGTAAATATAAACACTGCAGAAAATGAGTAATTAAAAAACCTGCTGTAAATCTTCTGACACTTTTCTGTGTGAAGAGATGGATGCTTCTGATAGTTGAGTGATTCCCTTGTGAATTCTGACATCCATCTTCAAAATAAGGTTACCTGCTGGAAAAGGGTATCTTTTTTCTTTCTTCTGTGGATCAATTGGGAGCTTAGAGTGAGTTAAGTGAACAAATATTGTTGCTATTATGGTAGGGTAGTGCTGGCTTTTAAGCCTCTGACAGATGTTGCAAGTGGGCACAGATTTAAACCCAAAGCCAAATGTTATCCTTTAATAAAAGAAGCCTTTTTACCTCTCATTATTTCTAATGAGGTAGTTTGAAAGATGTTTTCCTTGAACATCAGCATGTTTGTCATTCTACTGTGGTGGAAGTTGGGGTGCAATACTTACCCTTTGTGGTGGAAAAGGACTGATTTTTTTCCTTCATTTTTGGTATTCTTAATTACATTTTTACAGGACAAAGCAAGCTTTTAAAAAATTATCATGGATAGACTTTTATAGCAAGTCTCATCATGTGTGGTTGTATTAATGCAGGAGTTTAATCAGTGTAACACTTTGTCCATTTACTGTTTATTTATAAATTATCTTTTCAACTTCTTAAATGTACCTGTAAATTAAGTTTTCACTGTAGTCAGCAAGATCTTAATTTTGAAATTGCATTAGTGGAGTTTAGGGATAGTATTGGTAAAAATTGAGATTTTAGTATCTGCACTGGGGAACTTGCTTAATATTATTTACAGGATTGCCAAGGAACCACACAAAAAATGGAAAAAAAAAATGGCAAATGGAATCCTTTAAGAACTTAAACCTGGTTGAAAATAATTTCCAAATTCATGGTCAAGTTCTGAAATATTTTCACACATTTAAATGAGAAAAAATGGCAAGATCAGTACTTGAAAAATATTGGCAATTATGATAGAGCTACCTGCTGCTACCTGCTGCCCTGTAACATTAACTAGGAAAAGAACCTGTATAGCAGAACCACTAAATTTTCTTTTGTGAGCTGGAGAGGATATATTAAAATAGAAGTGATTGTTCAATTTTCTAGTTATGACAATAGATATGTGATTTCTGAAATTATTACCAGAACAGTATTTTTTTAGATTAATAAACTCATCTGACACTTTAGCTAACAATGTACTGGGCAGGTGCTTAAATCTGTATATACAACTAAATGTTAATTGAATATTCATGAAATGTAGTTCATGTATTTTTCCTGAAAAGAAGACCTCAGAAAGTGGTAAAAACTTTTTAAAAAAACTCTGCATTCCATTATTTGTTAAGTCTGTATCCTCTTCTTCTTTGCATGTCTCTGTGTGTGTGTGTATGTGTGTGTATATATATATATATATTCTATGTATTTAAATGATGACATTTATAGTTTTTTGAGGGAGTATCTTGTACTGTAATGAGGTGATTAGATTTGATAACTTGTGTACTTGTTAACACAATATTTTTCTACTGATACTTTTGAATGTTTGAGTGGTTTCAGTGATTGCTGAACAGGAGTTGTAGGTGCCAAGGCAAATAAAAGATTGAGGCAAGCATGAACAACACAGTTCTTCCTTCAGTTTGTACAAAACGCTTTCAAAGTTCACTGTGATTGGTTTTAATAGTTTTCCAGTCCAAATGTATTACCCTTTTTAATATTCAAGTGTGCAAAGAAGAACTACATTGAGTCAGAGCATTAACAGATTATTAATCATAATTGAAAGTACCTAAAAGTACATTTGTATTCATCAGGTGCTGGATTGAGGAAAGCTAGTTGTGAAGAACAGTTTTCAAACTTAATCCTTACAGTTTTTACCACTCTATCCTATACTTCATAGTAGATCTGCATGCTCTGTGTTAAACCTGTAAACCTTGAAAAGGAATCAAATATGGTGAGCAGATAGGTTAATCTGTGTCAGGGAACCACTGCTAGTAAAATTCATCAAGTGTAATTACTGTCACCAATGAAATAGATGTTGATGCAGCTGACCCTACTGATCAGGAGGGGTAGCAGCCTAGTACCAGACCAGATTGGTGTGCAGTTCAGATCTCATGCACTTCAAGCAGTCTGCAGTCAAAAACGTGTTTATAATGGAAATGTGAAAACCCAGGAAGTCTATTAATAATGGCAGGCTGGTGGCTAGGATTCTGGGGACAGAAGTGTTAAAAATGTGGTGAACTTTCAGGGTTGTAATATGTAAACAGAAACATAGAATACCTGGTTGGAAGGGACCTCAAGGATCCTCTGGTCCAGCCATTCTTGACGAAAGCATGGCTTGGTGGCGATGGGCCAGCACCCTGTCTAGCTGGATCTTAAGTGTCCAGTGCTGGGGAATCCAGCACTTTCCTGGGCAGATAGGTTATATGCTGTCAGATAGCTTTTACAAAGAGTTCCCTGAGCAGAGGTACTAAACTTGATTTCAGTGGAGACTTTCCTGTAGAAATGTTTGCTTTTTCCTTATGTGTACACATAGAAACACTTGTAATTATGCTGGTTTTTACCTTAGCTTGGGGGAAGAGGCAATTTCCTTGCTCAGTCTGTTAAGTTCTGTATCACTTAAATGTCATGTCTTAAATGGTCAGTAGGATGCAAAAAAACCAAACAAACCAAACCAACCAAAGAAACAATCACCAGGTTTGCAAATTTGAACAGTGAATGAAGCGAGTGTTCTGCAGCATCATGGTACATACCCTATGTGCAAGAAGAAACAGGCATGTATTCCTGGGATTTTGAAGTTTCTGAACAGGACTTAAATCACATACCATATGCATTTCTGGATGTAGGTTATGCTGACAGAAAGTAGAACATTAATTCTGTGGCAGCATCCTTCATGTTTCACCACGTGAGCCATGACCCTTCAGTAAGTTATTGTAGACTTCTTTGGGTACAGATGAGGTTTGCCAGCAGGAAGAGATGTTATCTCATTGGGAGGTAAATGGTCTCTTGACGTTGCCTGTTTGGATGTAGTAAACAATGTGCAGCTCCTTGTGGACTCGTAGGAGAGGTTGTAGAACCAATGAACCATTGCAAGGCAGAGGGCTGTCGTTCTTCGGAGCCTTTGTTGCAGACTGAATTCAGTTCTTTAGAATAGTCTTGTTCAGTTATTTTGGCAGGCTTAGTTCTCCTGTGACTTAAAGATTGCACAATTCTCTGGTAGGAGATTTTGCTCTTCAAAAATACTTTAGAATATTTTGCTTTTAGTTTATCCATACAGAAGACTAATTGTTTCAATTACTACTAGGTGTACATTTAAGCAAAATGTGATTTTTTTTTTCTTGAGGAAAAGAGGAAGACACCTTAAAAAAAGAAGAGATCTTGAAACAGAATTTGAGAGTCCATATTAAAAACATATAAGCATAGCTGTGATTCTCATGGGAATTGTTTTTGTTTGGAGGATAGGATCACTTTCTAGGGAAAGCTCCTGACATTCTCTGCAGTGTGGCACAGCCACCCAGTTGCAAGGTGCATTCTGCAGCAGTTGTCCTTGATACTAATGCTTTGTAGTTGAGGATAAGTAATATTTAATGCTTGGGTGCCCATATTACATACTTCATCAGCTTCTTTTCTACTTGACATGGCTTGAAACAACTCTAATAACTTATAACTTACAACACTTTTTGTATGTTTTATGTGCTTTATTATTGTGGTTGCTTTTCAAACCATGCTCTTATACCCCAAACCTCTTAACTAAGAAACTAACAGAGTATGTAATGGAATGCTTCTATATTATGCATACAAATTTTTACAGCTTAAGTTTATAATTAAGTTTATATTTTAAGCTTCATCAAGGTTTTCAAAATCAGAATTCTAGACTGAAAGAGAAGTTTAAATGCTTTTCCTCAGTACAGATGTGTGTTTTCCCTTTGTGAAAATAAACTGGCTGTCCCTCATACCTCATAATGCCACCTCTGTGCAGGTTACAGTTATAAATCCATGTACTTGGATGATTAAGTGAAGTATTTTCTGTACACTTGACTGTTAAAATCAATTGGGAATGTTTCTGTGTGATGTTGCTTTCATTTTTAACAACTCTCCTATGGTTTCCTGGATTTTGATTTTATCTGCATAGATATTTTGTAATACTAGGCTACTGGCTCCATCTTTTGAATTACTTTTTATTCAAATAGATAATACAGTGTTTTCTGTATTTTTTGTTAATACGAGTTTCTCTTAGTTTTTTAAGAGAAGCGCAAAAATAGAAAAAGGAACAAAGTATTCTTTTTAACCTGATCTAGTGAACTAGTTAAAGATATTCAGAAGTTCTGCAATGCAATTGAAATACTTAAATCAAAAATGGAGCTGCATCTCCCTCTTTTGGAAAATCAAGGCATGACTTCACGACTTGGCTTAGAAGATAGGCTTTTGCCTCTCTCATATCTTGATTGTATTTTAGGCTTAATTTGTTTTCTTTCCCTGAGGGAGAACAGAAGGGGAAAGAAGGGGGAATTGTGAACAAATATTTAATACCCATAAGTTTAGATTGTAATAACTGATGTCATGATATATTTACAGAGCAAATAAATCTCTCCAGGGATTTCTGAATGGCACAGATTTGTCTGCAGAACTTTGTTAAACATGTAAACCACCTAAAAAGTAATATATTATCTGATAACTAAGGAATATTTTTTAAATATTTGATTGAAATGCTCTTCCCTTTAGCAGGATTCTTAACAGAAAATGGTTAGGAAGAAAAAGAACAAACTAGACAACTTTGTATCAGCTAATTTAGTTTTGATAGTAAGCATCAATTGATCAGGAAAATAAAGGTGGGGGATGGAATAATGTGATAATGTTCTATTACTTTTTCTTTCTAGTGTAACCAATTTGCAATTTAGGAAGGAGAAGAGGCTAGAAGAAGCAACATGCTGTCCATTCTTTCAAAAATTTCATTTCAAGGTTTATGATCAATTCACTGTAAGGAAATAACTTCAGTCTACAAGCACCTTGACAGACACACTTGATTTCTTGGTTATTTGAAGCAGTATGAATAGAGTATGGTAAAGTTTTTCAGGGGAAGTTGAGTTCTGGAAAGATCTCCCATTTTCCGTGCTTCTTGTCCCCCCCAGTTTGGTTGAAGGTTCATTTGGGAAGGTACTCCTAAGCTGGGGAAACTGAAGCGTTAAAGAGCTTCTGTTTCCTTTGCTGCCTCTTCTGAACTTTGTTACAGCGCTGTGCAGGAACAAGAAAAACGAGGCACTAGTGCAGAAGCTGTGTTTGCTTCTTCATTTCTTGCCTTTTATTTCTGAGGCTCTTGAAGAGAAAAGTTTATCTGGAATCTAAAAATCTGTCAGATTAAGTGAGACAATTACAGAACAATGCTCTTTACCATGCTGTTCTATCCCAAATTTTTATCAGACTTTTACATTTTTGTCTAAAGCTGCTTTAAAGTGAACTTTCAGACAAGAAACTCCTGATTCCAGTTCTGAGCTCTGCCTCAGGTTGCACTGTATTATCAGAAAGTGTTCTGCTGTGGTCCTATGCACTAAGAACCAAACATACCAAAGTGCTGCCTCTAGATTCCAGTGCTTCTCTCACAAACCGGTGCTGACCTGCAGAAAGAGAGGAGTTGCTCTCTGGTTTCCTCCGTGTTGTGATTTTATTTGCTGTTGTAAGCGGCCTCAGTTCTCACTGTCCACTGGCAAAAGATCATCAGAATCGTGTGTTATATCCTGGGTGCTAAAGTCAGGATTGATTCTTTTTGTGGATGAATAGGACAGGCAGGGTTGTACAGGGAGAGGTACTTTTAGCTGATAGATTGTAGCATGGTGGGAGTGGGTCTCTTCTCCAAGGTAACAAGTGACAGGACAAAGAAGAAATTTCCTCCAGTTGTGCTGGAAGAGATGTAGCTTGGATATTAGGAAAGAGTTGTCATGCATTGGAACAGGGAAATAATGGAGTTGCCTTCCCTAGAAGTTTTCAAGGAAACACGTGGATGCAACACTCAGGACATGATTTAGCGGTGAGCACGGTGCTGGGCTAGCTGTGGGACTCTATGGTCTTTTCCAAACTAAATAACTCTATGGTTCTGTTTCTGGAGCAGCTTGAGAAAAGGATGTACAATTTAAGGAAAAAGAGAATAGCAGGATTGTTTTGGTGTCTTGAATGCAGGACGTGTCTTTGAAATTGAACAGCATTTATAAAATAAAATTTAAGACCAGGTTTTCTTACAGCAACAATGTGTCTGAAGTATATGGAGTCAGATTCTTTGTATTCTTGTAAATTTGTAGAGCTTTTTCTGAATTACCCTATATATCTACAGCAAAAGTAAAAATGTAAACTTTTAACAGTGCATGGTCTACTAAAAAAATCTTGGTATTCAAGCAGTTGTTTTCTGTTTTCATGTACTTTAGAACAATTGAGAGAGGGAAATACCTTGATGCTAAATTTCTAATAAATTTCATGCAGTAGAAAAATCTTATGTTATCACAGCATCTAATAGAAATTTTCTAGGGAGTCTTTATGAGCTTATCCTGCCCATGTTTTGAGTTGAACTTACTTTTAAGTCAGGTGCATGTTATTGAGATGAGATGGTGTTTCTGCCTGTATTCCTGTGGCTTTTATATTTGGATCATTTTGTGTCAGAAATGAATAGATCTGAAGCTAATGAAATACTGTAGATTGTAAAATACTGAAGTAATAGCTTATTGCCCTTATATAACAAGTTGCTGACACTTCCATATTTATATTAAAGCTAGTCCCACTCTCTCATTTTATTAGCTACTCTTAGTTTGATGGCCAATTTAATTTCATCATTGTATTAAAAGACACATATACCAAGAATCATTCTAAGCGTTTTCAAGCTATTAAAGTAATGAAATAATAATACAGTTTTTCAGAGCAATTTATTGGCTTGCATATATTCATCAGTTATTTAGATATCATTTCGTCATTTTCCTTTCCCCAGCTGGCGTATAAATGATAAACTACTATATAATAAATTTTTCAAGCAGAAATATGTCTAAGTTTTATATATATATATATAATTTAGACAAAATAAGGAATGACAAAAAATAAGGAATAACAGCGTGGCTTTTTATTTCTAATGTTTGAGCCTGTCTCCTAAGTAGTGGTAACAGAGGCAGACACCTTATGTGAGCACATCATAATTAAATGAAATGCTCATTTATGGATTTGAAGTCTGCTTTAGATGCAGGAACTGAAAGCTGAAAGAGTGGTTGCTGAGCTGAGAAGTTGTCTGATCTTGTGGAACTGTCCCTTGAATTGTTCTCTCATGGTGTTCTGAAGATATTTGTATGTGTACACTGGGAGTTGGGGTAGCCAAATGGAGCTGATGTGAAGGGAAGATGAAGGTGGGCAAACACAAAGAAAAAAGGAATATTTGTAAACATATATGAATTTTAAATGTTTATGGCCTGTTACTACAGTTTCATCTGTTAAAACAATAGCACAGCCACATTAAGCTCCATTTTTACACACAGATTTACATTTTATCTGAATTTTTATTTATGACAAAGTTTTTAAATTTGTTGTGAACCTTTCATACTTTTTTTATCATTATAGATCATCAAGAAAAAATGTGTGGTGTCTGTTCATAAAAAGTCAGCAGATTTCCTTGAGTCACAGTAGGTTGAAAATTGCCTGAATGTAAGCACAGAGTTTTCCTTTAAATGCCCTAAGACATCCAGAAGGAGTTGCTGGATGTACTGTGGGTGATATAAAAGGCCTGTGTTATTTTGGAAAGGCGGAATAATGGGATATCCAGGAGTCTCAAATGCCTGAAAAATCAAGGCCTCTCAATCTCACTTGTCCTGCAGTGGCAGCATCATTACATTAAATGAGACCTATTTCAGCTTCTGAATTGCTCCTGTGTGTTACTGCGTTTTCTTTATGATACTGGACTGACCTCGGAGTGATGGTTTCCCCTTAACTGTAATAAACTGCTTTGGAGAGTTTTAAACATCATCAAACAGACTCATACCCCTATCTTTAGTTTTATCCTACAACTTACTCCCCATTCCATGAATTTCCTATCCTCTAGTGGACAGACATGGAACATGTTGTCACTTTGGTACTAATGTTATTGTGAGATTTAGGTCTTGCTTTGTCTCCCAGCAGTCCAGCATTTGGAAAATTGGAATGAACTTTTGCACACCAGTTTTTACATACCTGCAAAGACAACCTTTGTTGGTTATGTTTTCTCTGACTACAGGCATACGTTTGTTTTTTCTAGTGGTTTGTATTCAGATCTGAAAGTTCTTCAAAATTAATCACTTAGTAGCGCTGATGCCATAAAAATCAGGTTTAAGGTTGGGGTTTTTTTCTATGTTGGGTGTACTTCAAGATGCTGAACACTTCAGACAGAAACTTTGAAAATACATCAAACATCCCTATAATGGAAAATGAATACCAAATATAAATTTTTAACCTTTGCATACAAAAGATGTACAGCCTAGGTTAAGGTCTTCACTTCTGTTGTTTTGCAGTTGTACTTATATAAATTGTCTGTGTCATTTCCATTTTTAGAGCAAATTGACTTTTTAATGTCAGATTTTGAAGGACATTTTCATTCTGTCTTCCTGACACTTATTTCTGTGAGATCATTTATTTACATGTATTTATATCTCACTTGGAAGCCAGAATCATTTGACATTCAAAGGTTTCATGAAGGATTTTGAATGTTTACCACTAGGGTAGGTGGGGAAAAACTCTGAACTATTTAAGTGAGCTATATGTAAAGTTGATGTAGGCAAATTCAGCATGACTAACTTTGAATTCCCTACATTCTTATGTTAGAAGTTTCCAAAGGGAAATTAATTATGGAGACTCTGGAAACAAGGGAAAAAAACCCTCTTTTTGACAGAGCTCTTAACTTGCTGTTTTAAGACACTTCCGTCTCGGCACACAGACACAAAAAATCGTGGTGTTGTCCGTGTACTATACACTTTGGTAATATATTACTTTATCTCATGTTTCACACAAAGGGGTGGTTAATGTAGATGGTGGCAAGTTCTTTACATCGCTCACTGTGTCTTTGTTTCATTCTGTCTAAACTTGGGCAGTGTAAATGTAACTCTTTTGAGGTACCAGTTTTGTTCTTCTTAAACAGTTTTTGCTGTTTTTTTAACGAACTAGGGAGGATGTATTTGTTTGTGTTGGAAACTTGGACTTCCTTTTTTCCCCTGCACTTGTCCTCTTGTTGAAGTGTTTTCTGTAATAGGATCAGAAATACAGAGATTATTTTTACCTAGGATTTTCCTTAATTTAAGTCTGAATAACTGTAAAACAGGTTACTTGTGATGAGGGGCTAAGCTTTTGTCAGTTTGCTTGGTTCACTTCACATGTGTTTCATTCTGTAGCAGTATGCATTTCAAAAGCTTTATTTAATGGAGGCTGTTGTTTTTATATCAAATGGTGTGATGTGCCTCCTCATATACATTGAGGAATGATCAGAGACATGCCTAGTGAAAATGAAGTAGGTAAATCCCAAGGCTAGTTTGAAAAAGCCTAATTTCATGTACCTCATGGTTTTATATATGTTCTTTAGAGAACATTTTTTTGAGTTAATTAGAAAATGTAAAGTCAGCTATAAAATCTTGATGAACTAAGTAGTAGCTAGTTAGGCTGCAACTTTTATGAATTGTTTTTAGTCATTTCAGACTAATTTGTAGGAAAAGTACAGTATCTGTTAAACTGATTTATACTCTGTCAAAAGCACTGTGTAATGCCTATATTCAGTATTCCTTATGCATGTAAAATCTGTAACAGCATATTTAGAGTATACACAGCAGCTAATTTTTATATCTGGACACTGCAGAGAAGGGACGACCAGTCATAACTCTTGCTGCACTCACCCCAAATTTTCACTTGTCTTTGTTTTATGTGTGCTTAATATTTTTACTCCTTTTTTTACAACTTATATGCAATTGTTTCAAGAAATAGCAAGGCAAATATGGGAATTAAAGCTGTGAGATTGTTTACATTAGAATTATTTTTGTCAGTCTTGGCCTGAATTACTATTTGTTTTGTGGTGCCATTCAATTTTTTCCAGTTCTGTTGCTCATGCTTCAGCTCAGCATGGTGATGTGAAAGTTCTGTCCCAAGAAACTTCAGAAAATGTTATTTGGAATATTTTTTATTGCTAGCTTTATTAATAAACTTTATACAATATTAGGACAGAGGAATAAGATGATTGAGTACAGAGCTTGATAATTAAGCCTAGGAAAGACTCTGTAAATGGTATTCACATAAAATTAGGAGAAGTATTAAACAAGCATAGCAACTAGGAATTGGAATTGCCAGGGATCAGTTGATTATCTGTAAGGACACTTTGTTGATTATGCTTCTACAAACCAGAGAAGGAAAGGATTCAACTTTACCAGCTCTGATGTTGGAATAATTTTTTTCCTTGACTCTACTTTCTCTGTGAACAGCCCGTGATACTCAAAAATTACAGCACCAAATGAGCAAACTTGAGGTTTCTACTGTTGGGGTAAGGTTAATTTATAACCATGGCTGGATATATTTGAAAAACATTTTTTAAAGACCACCTACACTGTAAGGAAAGCAACAAATAAATTTTATGATTACTTGTTTAAAATAAGTGCTCAGCCGTTTTTGAGATTTTTCTGATATTTGCATGGTTACATTTCATTACTTCTATTGTTGGACAAATGTGTCTTGGATTGGACTCTATGATCCTAAAGGTATCTTCTAACCTAGTGATTCTGTGAAATCCTTTTCTTTTGAGCATGGGAGTTTTCTTTTATATTTTCATAATAAAACTGAAAGCAAAGTTTTAAAATGAATGATCAAAAAAATTTAGATTGTGAGCCTAAAAATAGAGCAGATTCTAAAGTTTAAGACTGTTCAAGTGTGTAAACCCAACCATTAGAATTGTAAATTTCCACCACTTGTTTATGGCTCTACATTACTACTATCATAATATATGACAAATAAATATATGTATTTCTAGGAAGTTTTAGTTTTATCTATTAAAATTCTGTCTGTGAAGGTTGTTAGAAACTTCTATGACTTCGTGTAAGTCTCTCAATTCCTGAAAAGTGTAACCCTTAAATTTGGCTTTGTGGGTGTTTTGAATAAATGCAAAACTAGCACTTGAACAAAATGACTTCTGAATAAATGGTAAATCAAATTCACTGGTGTCTCACAAATGAGGGGAAATAAGGTCACTTTGTGACTACAGAACAACAGAAGTTCTTATACTTTGTCAGAAGGATAGGATACAGAGATTGATTGTACAGTATAAGTTGAAAAAGCAAATTAACGGGTTGGTTATTTAAATGGTTTTATAATATCTTTTTGTTTTCCTAACTTTTTCATTGCTTAATGGTTTTAATTAAAGACAGTGCATGACTGGATTAATATATCATAATAAAGAAATTTACTTTCCTCCCCTCCAGTATCATTTTTGGATTAAACCAGTACTACAGCTAATTAATGTTCTGAATATAGATTAATTACTTCACATTTCTTAAATGTGCCCACCCTTCATAAACTTGTCTAGTATGAATTATGCTAAAATATTAGAAAAAAGGAATGCTAAGATGAGTAGGTTATTATATGCAGTAATCATCTTATTTCTGTAATGGGTAAATTGGGACAAAATAAAAAGAAGCAATAGCACCATCAGAAGTGTGATATTAGAGAAAGGAGACCAGTTTTATTATTTTAAGAGTAATTTGCAAATTGTCAATGCTATCAGCAACGAGCATCATCACTATGTTGATATAATTTGCAGAAATTCTCTTTGGGTCAGCTTTGCTAGCTCAGCTAACAGAAAAATAAAATTTCCGTGCAACTTTACAGTGTTTGCAAGAACTCTCTCAGCTTTTTCTGGTGAAGTTTTTGGTGTCAATTACTTCATTTTATGAAACCTATTTTCAATTGTTGGAGTTATAATGCTATGTACTGAGGCACAGCAATCATACCTCCTTGCCTTATTCTATCAAATTCCATTCACCGTCTGTATATACATATTTTCCTCTTTTGTTGGTGTAGATGACCTTTAATAGGTCCCTTTCAACTGAACATGATTCTGTGATCCTGCCTTCTTCCATGATTGGGTTAAGGATACAGATAATCTATCAAAACAATGAATGACACTTGCCAGAGGTGAAAAAACCATTCTTTGATAATTTCTTCTTCCAGACTGCCTGTTAAGAATTGAGAGCAAAAACAAGTAATTTTTTTTTTTGTTAAAAAAAAAGAGAGAGAGAAAGGAGCAGGAAAAAACTCAACCCCTTTTTCTTTTCATTTGAGGCTTCTTATAATTTCACAGTTTTTCTTAAAAAAAAAAAAAAAAGCCCTGTAAAACCAACAACCAAACTAAAAAGTCTCAGTCATCACTTTCTTAAAAAAAGGCAGAATTAAGAATTCCATGCCCTCACTTGCTTGTAAATTTCTAGGTTTTAAATTTGCAAACCATCTGTGTCACTGTTTTAGTGGCAGCCAAGATACCAAGCAAAACCAGAGTGGTGCTGTTCCTTCTGTGCTGGGGAGAAGGGAGGTGGGATGGGGTGGGAGGATGTGAGAGAGGTGGAACTTTTTCTTCTCCTTGACCCAAAAAGTGTCCTGTGCTTCTTGTCTTATCTGTGGTTCTGGGCTATGTGACATTGTTAAGGACTCACAGACCATGGAAAAGAGGACAGAATTAAGATATTAAAATTGCCTTACTAGATTGTTTGTTTGCCAAGTTAAACAAATCACAGTTCTCATCCTAATGACATTATACTGCATGTCTATTTAAATTTATAAGAACAAGGAAAGGAAATAGCAATGACAGGGATAATTAGGGAACCTAACAGAAATCCACTTGGGAAGGCTGCTTCTCCATTTACTTATATAAAGCTTATATATATCCTCACCTTTCAGCTGTTGCTGGTGAACATCATTCCTGTCTGACATGTCTGGTTTACTGTCCCTTTGCAAATCATCCCTGCGAGCAGGGTCGTTCTTCCTTGTCTTGACTTGCATTGTGTGTTTGTGTGTTCTTTAAATTAAATTTCTTTGTAGTCTACTATTTCATTCTGTGCTGTGGCTTGCATAGAAGGCATTCTGTGAGTTATAAGTGACTGCCTGCATATGTTGTGTTATTTTATAGGTGGTGATTCGTGCTCAAAACGGCGCCCTCCTCTATCGTATTTCACCCTGGGCAAGATATGTGGTCCGTGATGAAGACAAAGTGAATTATGATTGGGTTCACTGGAATCCACCGCAGTCATATATAGTAAGGCTTCAATATTATTTTCAAGAGGTGTATCATGTTATCTTTATATCCCTGTTTAGAAGGAAACAAAAGGAGATAGCAAGCTAGTTAAAACTACTGAGAGATGAAGGGCTTTTATTCATGACTTTGACAGAAATAAATTATTTTAATGATGCATGTTTCTGAGCTGCATTTTCAGCTTCCTGTAGAATATATAAAAATAGTTATTAATGTGGTATTTTAAACTTGGTTTGTCAATTGTTAGGCGAGATTGACAGGTATTCTGAGACAAGATGGCTGTTCCTGGTAGGGAGGAGAGCAATGAATTACCAGTACTGGATTTAAGGATTGGTTATCTGCAAATACAATATTCAGTACTCAACACTAGGTTGATATTCCATGAAGTCAGAAAAAAAACTTCCAAAATAAGGTGCCCACGCTCCAGTCAAATCCTGATTTCTTTGTATCAGGAAAATCCCGTTATTGAATTTAAAGTGCTCTTTCTTGTCATGCACTGCTGTAAGGGAGAGAACTCTTTGCATGAAAAAAACCCTAGGAGAACATTTAGAAACTTCAGACTGTCTGAGTTATGTTGTTTCATATTAAACTTTTTCATGTTTTCCCTGAAAAATGGTATACAGTGGTTTATATTAGAGATACTGTAGCCTCTATTTTGAGTTAAATTTTCCCATCCACCTCAAATTATGAAGCAACTGTTTGAGAGGGAAAAGGTTACTGTCATGGAAAATATTTTCTTTAAAAAATAGGTAACATAATGTACATTAACTTTTATTAAAGTGTGTAGTCTTTATCAATTTAGTGGCCTACTCTATGTATGATGCTGTGTTAACATCTCAATGTCATCAAGAAAAGGAATGGATAGGTATTTGGAAATGTGTTGATTGAGAT
Source organism: Phainopepla nitens (assembly GCA_013400175.1). Lineage (NCBI taxonomy): Eukaryota > Metazoa > Chordata > Aves > Passeriformes > Bombycillidae > Phainopepla > Phainopepla nitens. Next base: position 171,569 of record VXBQ01000960.1, on the reverse strand, counting down.
GACCTAGAGTGTGAAAGAGATGAGAACTTTTGGGTGCAGACAAGACCTTACTGAAAAAAAGAAAGGCCTTTTATGAATAGTAGAGATGTCCAATGGAAATAAATCACAGGTAACAAACCTCAACCAGAGATTTTGTTCTTCATATTGTTCCTTTAATTTCTGTTCACATGTGTGTATTCAACTAGTTTTGTTCTACCTTTTCAAGATTTCACCTGAATAATAAACTAACAAATAGGATATAAATTTCAATGGTCTTTGTATTCTTCAAATATTCTCTCCCATCCAGAAATGCTGTGTACTCATCTCCAGTATTTTAATCTTGAGTAGTTAGAATATAGGTGATTCTGTGCTGTGGAACTGTATTCTTTAGGAATAAGGTATTTATAAATTTCAATTAAGAAAAGGCAGCAATTTCATGTACCTGCAAAAAGCAGGTAGGCTTCAAAAATAAAAACCTATCTTACCATTTTCTCTATTTTCAAACAAGCTTCATAGTGATTCAGAAGGACATCAAGCAGCGTGACTACTATCAGTTTGAACACTGAAGTGTAATTTAAAAAGAGTGTAAGAAAAGTGTTGAAACATGAATTTCCAGTTTCTTGTTCATAAAGGATTTTAATTTCAGACAGACATTTACTTTCACAGTTTAAAATGGTCAATTGCTTCTGAAATGTTTAGAATGCTCTTAGAGGAAAAACAAAATAAACCTTAAATTGTTTTTCATCTTGTGCAAATCATGTCATCGTGACAACACTCCTAAGCTGTTCCTAATGACAACTCTTTTTTTTTTTTTTTTATAGCATAAGAATCCTTCTCCTAAGAGATTAAAAAGCCTAAGAATCTATGAATCTCATGTGGGAATTGCTTCCCCAGAAGGGAAAGTAGCTTCTTATAAAAACTTCACATACAATGTACTACCTAGAATAAAGGATCTTGGTAAGTAATACGAGAAATTCTTGCAGAGGTAATTTTTGTGCCTGTGCTTGTTAGAAAAGATAACTGTCAAGTATCTAGAGGGTTTTTTTGCATTTCCCAATTACACATATTATAAAAATAGATTCATAGGTGAGCAAAAATTATAAATAAGTGAAATCTATGGAAAACAAACAAACTAAAATAGGATATGTGAATCAAAGTCCATTCCAGATTTTTAAGTAAAATCTGATTGTTAAAGCCCAGAGAAGTATTGCAAGGTAACTTGCTTTTGATGTGGTTTGCTTTCAGCTTAAAAAGGACCTGTTTTTGTGACAGTCTTCAGAAAATACTTCATTCTTAATTGGTTCTACTAGTGTAAAGCTTATTCTAATGAAAGGCAAAATAAAGGCCTGGATATTTCTTCTTTGTTTTGCCAGAATAATCATGCTGGACCTCTTTTATATTTGAACAGTAGCTCTGAAGTATCAGAGCAAGAAAACTTTAAATATGAAAGACTTCCTTCAGGGAAAGAACTTCTAGTATATTGGAGAGGAGGTGTGAAAGAGCTGGTACTGGTACCATTTTCTCAGGAAGCAGAGCAAAACTGTTCACCTCAATTTCACTTTAATTATTTTTTCCCATGGTGTCCTTGCATGTAATGGACAATGTAAGAACTTACTGCCTTGTGATGAAATATGTATTTTACATTGCTGTAAAGTAATCATGACATCTGTAGCTGAAACCTCTGTGGATAGTCGCTCTGTGGATGTTTGTGTTTGTTTTTTTATTTTATTTTATTTTATTTATCAAAATGTCTGAAGAAGACATTTTCTTGTAGCTTGTTAAGTCAGTGTTTCGTGGCTTTTGCCTTTTGGTAAAGTTCAGTTTACAGGTGAGATGAGAGAGTTCGCACATCTGGAAGCCCTTAATAAAAAGCAATTTTGGATTTTACATTATATATCTGCGACTCCTTACAGCCAAGGAATCTCACTTGTCCCAGGAAGTTAATAGAAGTTACAGAGTTAGGAAAGCATTCTGCTTTGCCTACAATTTTTTCTTTGTGGAGAAATGTCATGGAAAGGCTGATACACCATATAATAAAAGCAGTATCAAATTTAGGGTATACAGAAATTGTAAGTAATGTTCCTTCTTGTTGGTGTTAAATAAATGTTGAGATTTAAGTATTTTTAAAATATATTTGTAAGGTCTGTTAGATTCAGTTTTAGAATGTCTTACTTTTTAGGACAAGCTTAAAGACATCACTATATGAGAACTCTAATATATTACTAGTTTGTAGAAATATGTACATGACAAATAGCAAAATAAGTAGCAAGCAAACTGAATGAGATTTAATTTGATGCAGTGTTGCTGTTCATTTATAAAAATGCTGTAAATAAAAATAAGTACAATGAGCTTGAATTATAAACCAGCAATGAATCTGACAAATTGCTGAGCTCACACCAACTGTCTTCTAATAATAGCTCTGGTTTTAAATGCCACAGCTATAAAAAACTGAGGAAGGATAAAAAATCCCACAGCATCTTGTAGAAACTAAGGAATGAAGTGAAGATTTTCTTCAAACTGAGAAGTGGTGGTGGTGTGAGGCTTAATAGCCTGTAGATAAAACCTGATTCTTTACAGTTCCCTTCCTGAAGAATGCACTGAACAATCTTAGGTGATACAACACAGTGTGTCCCCCAGCCTTCCTGAACTGCTTTGATTCTTAGGTGAACTTGGAATAAAAGTACATTACACTTGTGTTTTCTCTATTTGGAAGACTCTTGTAGAGAGAAGAAATAACCATTATAGTTGGAAAAAAGTTATTTTGATGGGATAAAAGAAGATTTCATAAGTTATAGTATTGTCTCTAAGCTGGAGAGATGTGTGTCTGACAGATGGGCCATTTGGTGGATAAGGAATCAGCACAATGGTCACACTCAGAGTTTCAGTCAATGGCTTGATGTCCAAGTGGACACCAGGGATGGGGTGGCCTCAAATTGAAGCAGGGTGTATTTAGGCTGGACATTAGGAAGAAATTGTTTACTGTGAGGGTGGTGAGACACTGGAATAGGTTACTCGAGGAAGTTATGGATGCTCCATCCCTGGAAGGGATGTTGAGCAGTCTGGTCTAGTGGGTGATATTCCTGCCCATGGGAGAGGAGTGGGAGCTAGAGCATCTTTTAAGTTCCTTTCCAACCCAAACCATCCTGTGGTTTTGTCACAGTATGTGTAGCCAGTGGCTAACCCTAGACCCCCTGACGGCAAGTGTGAAAAGTTGAAGCAGTTCAGGACATGCAGGTTGGCATAACTAATATTCTGAAGTTAAATAAGGATTACATTTATTTCTGTCCACATCAGGGAGATTCAGTATGTGTAGATCACTTGACAAATTGGCTGTTTCATTTGTAATGGAGATCTGTAAGTATGAACTATTAGGTAGAATTGCTTTGTGGAAGTTACTCAATCTTTAGGTGTTAACCATTACAGTCAGAGGCAGCTAAAATGAGAGGAGACTGGGATGGATATGTTACAGCTGTTGAATACTCTTTTAACTATCCTTAAGGCATTTCTTTGTAATATTTGCTTTTATTATAGGCTATAACTGTGTCCAGCTGATGGCTATTATGGAACATGCATACTATGCCAGTTTTGGTTATCAAGTCACAAGTTTCTTTGCAGCATCAAGGTAGGTTTCAGTGCTCCAGCATCTTGCCTGTTTCTTTTCCCTTCCTTCCCATCCTTTGAAATCAGTATTGCATACAGGTGTGTGTTTGCAAGAGAATGTATAATGGGAAACAATTGCTTAGGAATTTGCTCCACCTTCCTCTTAAACCTGAAATCAATTTGGCACAGGGATCAGCTCCTCTGTGAAACACTTTGGAGAGGATACAGACAAAAAGTTTATAAGTAACTTCAGCTGCCATAGCATATTCCGGGTGATCCATCTTCAGCAGTCCTTATGTAAATGTTTGGGGTTGTGAAATTCTTGGCAGGATGTGTAGGGCTTTCTTTTATGACAAACAGAAGTATACGCTGTTCAAAATGAACTTGATTAAAATCATGGTTCTGTGGGAACCCTTTCCCTTACAGGCTTGTAACAGACTGTACTTAGATTTGAGACATAGGGTGAAATTACATGAAAAATGAATTCAGGTAGTTGTTAAGGAAATTATAATAAATGTGAAAGTCTTTTTTTTTTTTTATTTTTTTTTATTTTTCTAATCTTAGAGAACAGCTCAAGTGGCAACCAGGCTAAATTTAGATAGGCAGTTTTTAACTGGCTTAATTAGTTGAAAAAAAGGTGTGTCGGGCACAGGAGACATTTTCTTATTTTTAAAAATAAGAAAATGGTGTAGTGCCTAAACCAAATAACTAAGCAGGAAAACAGCAGATGGTGTATTCTGTGGACTTTGTAGTTGTACATTTACTTTTGTAATCATTGTGTCACTTTATTCCAGCAATATGAATATATTCTTATCCCTTATGAGCTAAGGAAGCATTCAATATTAAATAGCATCTTTAAGTTATATCTGTTATCTTTTATGCTGAATTTGATGTTTTATTAAAAAGGGAAGAATAAAACTCTATTTCTGCAAAACATTGTGTGGATAATGGAATTCTTATAATGAAAAATGGTTTCAAATGTTAGTTTGTAAGCAATAGATGCTGCTTAAGAGGCTGAGAAAAGAGCATATGTACACCTGTAAAGTAGGTGATGAGGAACTGCTGACTTTGTAGTTTCCATGATGAATGTTCAGTACTGCCAGCAAAAGTCCTGATTGCACCACGTTGTGTTTTCGCAGCCGGTATGGAACTCCTGACGACCTGAAGGAAATGATTGACGTTGCTCACTCCATGGGCATCACAGTCCTGCTTGATGTGGTGCACAGCCATGCCTCAAAAAACTCAGAAGATGGTCTCAACCAGTTTGACGGCACAGATTCTTGTTTCTTCCATTCTGGTTATAGGGGCAATCACCAGCTCTGGGACAGCAGGCTCTTTGACTATGCAAAGTGAGTATAAAACATCGTTTCAGCTGTGCTAGTAGTTATTATTTCATAGTGATTCTGTTAAAACTACACTCCTCACCAAACTGGTAAAGTAATTTGGATTGTTTGGCAGTTACAGTATATGGAGTTAAATTCCTCTCATTGCCTAAATGCTTAAAATCTGTCACTAAATGGTAGCATTTCAATTTATTTTCCTGTCATCTATGACTACCTTTGTGCATGTTATATATTATATGCATTGTATGTATTGTATTATGGTGTACTTTTTTATTTTAAAATCTATTTCTATATAAATTTAAATGTCTGTTATATAAGAATCTATAATTTTGTATTTTATGCATTATAGAATATATTAATACTTTCCTGCTATATGTAGTATGTTGCATATAGATTATGTTTGTATCTAAAAGTAAAATAATAAGAAAATCTGTTGAAAACTTGGAAGCTCTGTAAATTTACTGACAAACTGTCAGCTTGTTGAAATGTAAAAAAGTTTTCCCCCAGGACAACTAACTCCAATTCAAAGAGCATCTGGAGGTCAATCAACATTAATACAGAGCAGGGGTCATTTTCAGTAGCCAGTTCTAGAGATCCAGTCTGGGCAAGTTTAATTAACCAGTATAAATATAGTGCGTGTCAAAACACGTATTAATGCCAGATGATTATTAGTATTTAATATTGCTTACTCTATATTCTCTGAGGTATTGGGGGCAAGGAGATTGATCTTGTATGCTGAATGTTTCAGTGGTTTAAATGGAGAAAGCAGACACAAGCAGCCAGCTTATTTCAGTCTCCTCACATTTTTTTTTCTGTTTGTTCATCCCTGAACCATCTTGATTCTTTCCTTTCCTTTGTTTCCCTAAACATTCCACAGTAAGTTTTGTGTAACTTCACAATCTCTTCAAAGCATGTCTTAATAAAATCCTATATAGAATTGATCACTTATTCCAGGATAAATTCTCTTATTTTCCTCCTTGAGATGCATAATCTTGTGTGACCTTCTTAACAATTACAAAGTTCTGTTTTAACCCTTTCAAAGTTACATTTGGATGTTTCTCTGGTGGCTCATCACAGAGGAGCTGTAGAGTTCTGGTCTCTTGTTAACCTCTTAGTTGTTAGGGGTTCTATGCTGCAGGTTCAGTTTCCTGGTTTTCCCATGTTTCTCCCTTGCTTACATTGAACTGCCATGGACTGGGTGGATATAATATGTTGCACTATTACAAAAGTCACGTTACAAACACAGGCCAATTGTTTAATGGAACTCAGTGTCAAATAAACCAAGTGTGAAAACTGACTTGTGCCCTTCAATGCTTAGTAGGATGAGCTGTTCTGTATTAATTTGTTATTTGGGACAATATAACAGGTTATTTCAGGGGGAGTTTTTGAGTTGTGATTTAATTATTATAAGAAATGTGTTTTAGTCCTTCCTATTAAACTTTAAATTCATGCTCAAATAAATTGTATTTCAAATAATCTGAAAGCTTTAGTATCAAGATAGTATTACACATTTGATTTCATTTGATGATTATGAGTAACCAACAAGTGTGTGAGTACCAATGTCTCTAGTGAGACAATAGGGTGTAGTTATGAACCTTCCTCTGTTCCAATCAGATGCAGGTTCTTCCTGCTGGGAAAGAAAGTGGTGCTGGTATTGAGTGTTTGGTGCTATTTATAAATTAGAAAACAACCGGCTCCTTTGTCAGTCGCACTTGGCCATGTTAAATATTTCTCAGAACTGAAGAACTGCCTCCATGGCTCAGTTGGGTCAGTGATTTATACCTGTACTGTGGGATTTCTTTTCATGCTGTGGCATTGGAAGAGGTGCCAGACTGGATGCTGGAAGGGGGAAGTGCAAAGAGCTGTGAGAGGGGAAGATGAGATTAGAGAATAGCAAAGATCAGAGAAACTGAAGCTCTTCACTGGATGACTGAAGATCCCTTGAAGATCATTTCCCATCCCCTACCCTTTCAGGATATGCAACAATAAATCTGGAGCTCTCTTTTAATATGGTTGTGGAAACCCTTTCTTTCCCTTCAAGCATAGGCAGCTGTGAACTTTTTCTAGTCATTAAGGGATTCTTTCACCTTAATACCTGAGACAGTAAATATTCTCTATGTGTTTATGGTCAAGTTTTAAGACTGAAAAGATAAAACCCTCACGGTCTTTGTAAGTTTCACAGAACTAAAAAATAGCTTGCTTTTTTTCCCCTATTCTTTGTGTGTGCAGGTTCCAAGGAAAATTGTGGAAGAATCAAACTGACATTTCAATGAAAATGTTGTTTGGATTTTTTTCCCCCATTTAGTCTGTATTGGCATTCTGCTAATTTCCATACCAGTGGATGAGCAGCTCTAGGCTGGATGAGGCGAGTATAAAAATCTGTGAGAGAGACTCAAGTTGCTGGCAGATGTTGCAAGTTTGCTCAAAATAAATGACAGCAAACACAGTCTGTTGAATGGTCTACAGAAAAGCTTGCTTGCTGAGTGAAATTTCTTCAGCTAGCACAGCCTTCTATTCTGTACAGAGCTTGCACTAAATCCCTTTCCTTCTGTAGTGGGAAGAACTGTTAAATCTACGGATACTTAAACATCAAATGCAAAGAATGCTCAATTCACTTTGGAATTGAGAGAAACTAATTCTCTGCCGTGAAAGAGATTAAGGAACAGTTGCTTTATCAGTTTAGTCTGTCTACGTTTTCTTTGAAAGCCAAGATGTAAGTAAGTTTATCTCACAGCATTTGCAAGATTATTCAGTTGTCTGTGAAGGGGACTGTGAATACTTGCTGTAACAGAATGTGGCAAAAGATCTATATCCATGCTAAGAAAAAAAGGATTATATCCCTTGTGTACCTAAATATTATTTTGTAGTAAAATTCATGTAAGTAGAGAGTAGCTCCAAGAAAAGCAATAGTAAACCTGTTCAACGGATAGCCTGGGTATTGCACCTTTGCAACACAGTGCTACCTAGAAAGATAAAGGCGTATTTTTAATTTTTACTTTTTTTAATTCATATTTATACAAGTGTTGTATGAAGAGGGAGCTTTTCTATAAATTGTGAACAGCATATTAAAATTATGCTGTTCATGGTGTTGTCACAGGAGAAAACTCAATTTCATTGAAATGAGAACTTGCAGCTAAGATAACTGGCCAATAGAATATTTTTGTTTAACTTTTTCAATAAAAGCATATAAACGGTCCTTTAAAAATCAACCAAAAATAGGCTTTTACTTTAATAATTTTCATAGCTCTTGCACCTTCTTGTGAGTTTTCCTAAAATCTAGATTCTGGGTGCTTTTTTCCTCAAATATGCTAATTTGTGACTCTTCTTCTCCATCATCTCCATCCTGTCTGGCTATATCTGTGTTCATCCTGTTTCACTCAGCAGCCAACCCAAAAACTAGAATCACAAAGCTTCAGTGAGAATTGCAGTTGATCTTGATATTTTCTGTTGAAAAACAAACTTTTATATGATTTACTTTGGTTCCTGTTTAATATTGTGACTTTTCTAGCCCTAATTCATGACAGGGAAATAGTTTAGTGTAAAAGGGGTGTGAGAAGCTCTGGACTGGTACTCTAGTTGGCACTGTACAGTTAATTTTGGGGAAATTATTGATCTCTGTTGTGTTCCTGTTAAAGGTAGCTCTCTTGAAATACATGTAAACACCCTCACATCTTAAGTAAGGATTCTACTTGTAATTAATTTTGCACAAGCAAAATATAATTTTTTTTCCTCCTAAAATTATATTCAAAAGTTATTCATCTGCCAGGTTCATTAGAAGTGATGTTGTAGACTCTGGAGACCAGGTGGGATCACAACTAGAGTGGTTGATTGTATTTTAATTTAAATTCATTTCTCCAAATAACAAATGTGTCTAAAATACTAATCAGGCAAAACAATTTAAAAATAATTGAGAACAAGATATTACCTAGTAAAGATTTTTTCCCACAGCACTTCATAAATAGAATGTGTAAATGATGTTACCCTTCTAGACTTGTTGAGTCTGAGAGTATTGTTTTGACTTTTAAGGCTTTTCCTGTTTTTTTTCATGTGACTTTGTTGGAGTCTCTTCTGTCTTAATCCAATTCTGAATGTCAATAGATATACTGATATATTTCTGAGAGCCTTTAGGAATAATGTGGAATTAAAATTCAGAAGTTGTGATGCCTTAAGTTTTTAGGTGCTTGTTTGTTTGTGGTTTTTTGTTGTTTGTTTGGAGTTTTTTGTGGGGGTTTAGTTTGGTTTGTTCTGTTTTTTTTTTAAATACTATGACCCTTTTCACCTGAGCAGTTAAGTAAAATTTTAAAGTTATTTCACAATCTAGAAGATGAATTTACTACAAAAGTCAGAAATTGATTTACAATGCAGTTTCAATTTTAATTAGTCCAGCTTCCTTGAATGCAGCAGTATGATCAGTAGGAGATGATACTGGTTACAAGAATTTGGGGCCAGCAGATGTCCCAGTATCTCCTTTGAGGCTTTTTTGAGGCCTATTTTCAAGGCTTTTTTTAAGACTGGATATTGTGCCCATATTTTTGGGGTTAAAATCATAACTAAGCCATGTAATGGGAGAAATCTCTTATTAAGTTTTCTTCATCAGTTTTATGAAGTTTCAAGTGCCAAATGTGCTTTGAAATGCTACAGGTAAGGTTTAGTGTATATAAACACTTTGTCCCATGAGCCACTGTTTTTACATCAGGGCAACAGATGACTTGCTAGTCCCCTGCTGCCAGTCCAGATGTTCTCTCCAGCTCAGTCTTTGGAACTGCTGGTGGAACAGCTGATTATAGCTCAGTACTTTTTTTTTTTTCCTTCCTTCCTTCTTTCCTTTTTTTTTTTTAATTCAGTTTTTCTTAAAGTGTGTTATAAACTGCCATAGCTCAGAAAATGCTTTTAACCTTGCTGTCAATGCTGCAGAAACAGGGCAGCTGTCAGGTGTTGAAGACAAAGACACAAGTGTCTTTGTTCTGGTGTAGGTGGCTTCTTCCCCAGCTTGCCCCTCCAGAGTGAGGTGGGTCACCTGAAGCTTTTTTTCCTCTGTCATGTGGTCCAGCCTCGGGCAGGTACTTTGGTTGCTGTCTTTCATCTAAAACATCCACCTATGTTTGGATGCTGAGACAGTGGCCTTTTCTGCCACCCAGTGTTTAAATCCTGCATAAACCTTATGCTGTGTTTTCTTGGCAGAAAAGGTCCACTGATTTTTCTTGACTTCAGGATCTGACTCTTTAAAGACATGTTTATCTTGTAGCATCTTCAGCAGCCGCTGTTAAGCTCGGTGTTTAATGTTTCCTTAAACAGCTGTTCTTCACCCAAATTGTTTTTCTTTGTTCTGATTGCCTACTTTGCCAGTCTTTATCTGCCATTGTGGTGATGATAGTAGGTGGAATGAATTGGAACATAAGTCTTTCAGAGTTTAGTGTTTGATTACTAGGAGTACCTGTCTGAGCTCATAATTTTCGAAACAGAGCTGTTCAGAATATTTTTGGTTTTGTTTTCCTTCAATTCTGTGATGAATTATGAATATCAGTGGAGCTAAAGACTTGTTGCCTTCTTTGGGAGAATCCCCATGGTTTGTAACAGTTTTCAGGAAGAAATGGATTTACTGCTGCAGTTTATTGCTTACACCATTAGCATTTGAAATAGATTTAGGTTGATGCTCTGTGGTGTACCACAGTATTAAAGATTCTGGTTCCTTGCCTAACACTCTTAAGGAAAACTGGCACTGTGAGCATGACATACAGACTGCAAATAACACATTGTGTGTTCTTGCCATCCACCTCAGAGACCCTTTATTGACACACGTTTTAGAGTGCAAAGATTTGACTGCAAACTTCATGCACACAAAGGATAGATAGGATTTAAAGGCTGCTAGGACACTCAGTCTTCCAAGATGACAACTGAACAGACTCTGCTGGCCAGGTAGGTGTCAGGTGGGAGAAAGGAGACTACCACTACTTGTCACAGACCCTTGATGGTACTGGGTTGTCCTGATGTCTGAGTAGGCTGACCTAGAAACAGAGACTAGGTAGAATAAAAGGATGAAAGGGTATTTTATTGAAAGAATCCAGCTTGGGCAGTGCAGAAACCCCACCAGGGCTGCACCCAAGTCAAATCCACAAATGGTCACAAAATGAATGACCGGTCATGAGGCCTCATGCTTTTATAGGTGTTGGTCCATGAGCATATTGGAGTTAATTGTCCAATTACAGCTTCAGATTATGAAGCTCCATCCTCCTTGTTCCCTCTCTTTCTTCACTGTTGTTTACACTCTTGGGCCTAAAATTTGTCCTTGGTCCTAAGCTAGAAAGGAATTGTTTTGTCTACCTACTCTGTGAAGAGAGCTTACTAACTCTTAATATGAAGCTCAGAACTACACAAAAGCTACTAAGAGCTACTGAAATAGCACAGAATCCAAAAAAATAAAAAAGCTAAAACTTAAGGCATTGGTCCTCTTCACGGTTTTGTGCCTTTCCATGTTCTTCCTTTTGAATCCTAATGCTCCTAACAAACCTGTCTGTCTGCAACTTTGCCTTTCTTATCATGCCTAGTTCTAATCTAAAGACTTTTCGGTTTTCTCTCAGCTGAGGAATTTTCTTAGAAGCTTAAGCTGTGCAGGTTTTGGGACACAGTTTGGGGCACAAGAAGAGGAGAGAGAAAAGCAAGCAGGGTAGCTTGCAGATAATTAATGAATCATATCCAGTTGACTTCCCAGAGTGTAAAAGTGGAAGCGTTTTCTTCTGCAGCTTCTGAGGATTTGGCAGGGTGCAGGTGGCATTCTCTCAGGTGCACTTAGGCACTAGTAAGGACATCCAATGCCACGCCATGGTTGTCATGAATATTTCATTGGGAGGAATCTTTGCCCATAATTCCAGCTAGACTAAAGGTAATGCAGTGAGAGCTGACAGTGAGAGATTCTCAGTCATGTGATGTCTTTTTGGTATATTGTTGATTCTAGGGTAATTACAATAGAACAGGGATGTAAGTTGTGTTTCATTATGTAAAACATAAAGCTGTGCTGATTTTAATTCATTTCCTGCCAGTCTTCTTCTACCAAATTAGTTTAGGAAAGCTCTGTATTTAAAGATCTGCATAATATGCATTGGAATTTCATTTGGCTGGCAAAGATTATTTCCTAATGACTGTTTTAAGGAAGCATTGCTTGCAGCATAATAGTGAGATTTTTATTCTTCCCCCCACCCCTCATAAATGTAATTATTTTGATTAAAGATTGTCTTTAAAAACACTGTCTGGCTATGTTCCTTAGCCCTCTGCTTCTAATAGACTGGATTTTGATGGTGACTATGACAGTATAAAAATACTCTATGAAATTTAAAGCTTAAGACCTTCCATGCCTAAAAGTCTTTGTTTCTTTTTGTTTTCTCTCCTGTTTAGTCATCATTGTAAATGTTAGTAAGCAAACACTTTCAAATATGGGGACATTGCAGTTTATAAATTGCCTTTTTTGAAGGTAATGATTACTGAAAACATTGACAGAAGGGATGATACATGGGAAGTTACTGCAATGTAATAATAAAAATTGAAATAATAGTGCAAAAAAAAAAGTTTCACCCATGATCATATGATTTATAATATATGCAGTTGAGAGCTGCTGTATAATTGCTTTTTTTTTAATTTTTAAAGTTTTTAATTAAACAAGCTTAGCTGTTTTACTGTACTGTATTTTGGTATAACAGACTGTGAAGCTTTAAATCCATGAGTGCTCCAAAACTCAGAGCTTCACATAAGAATCCATGTAGCTTCCTTTGAAGTGTCCAGATTTCCCAAATTAACCTCCAACATAGCATTCACAGCTTTGTGTGAAGTTTCTAAAATGTAACTGCCCAGAAAGTGGTACAGCGATAAGTCAAGATATTGAAAATCAAGATATTGAGATGTGAAGAAAGGTACCAGGTAGCACATTTTGAAATACAGAGGTGGGCGCTTTGTAGCAAATTAAATTCAGTCATATCTTGAATAAATGCAGTCACACTTATCTGAAGTTGATTATGGTATTTCAATAAATATCTAAAATTAGCTAAGATTCAACACATTGCAGAGAATAATTTTGCATCACTCTATATGCAATAACGATCTTGCATTTAGTAATCCACCCTTGAACTGACAACTTCCATAGCGTTCTTAAGTGATTGTTGCAGCAGTTTACATGAGCAGCATCTGTTGTGAATAGAAAATTGTGCTGGAGAAAAGGTTGTTGGTTGTATAAGTTTGAGAAGAATCCACAATTGAAATTAGGGATGTTTGCTTTCTTTTAATAGGGTTTTATCCAAAGAAATTCAAGGTTGGAGGAAAATTAGGCATGGTACAACTCATAGCAGGGAAAGAAGATGGAAACATTAATACAATTGTTTGGGGTTTTTTGATTCTTTTATGTACATGTTGTATAATGCACAGATCTACTTGAAATCTATTTTTTGGAAGCTCACTGGAGGGGGCATAAAATAAATAACAGGGAACAAATCAATTAACAGCTATGTCTACAAAGTAGAAAACTATTAAAGTGCTGTAGCATTTTCAAAAGTTGGTAGCATATGTGTGGCCAAGAGATCAGAAATAATCTGCAAATAATTATGTTGATCTGATATATTACAGTCTTGAAAGAGATGCCATGATTTCTCGAGAACGGCGTAAAGACGAAAGTTCCTGTCTCTAGAAGGTGATTGAAAGTGGAGATAGAGAGCAGTGCTGGGCAGCATGCTGCTTCAGGGAGTAGCTGTCTCTGTCCAAACAAATTGCTTCCCACCTGTGGCCACTGACTGAGATTCAGCTTGGGATGGTACTGTGCTGGTGATAGCATGCTAAAATTTAGGGAATATTTATAAAGACGCACTCAGCTGTATATAGGTGTTTTCTGTAGGGGTTATTTAAATGCAAAAATGACTGTGGAACTGATGTTATTGAAAGAAATTTTGTTAGAGTTGATACTTAAGAACTTACTGGGAAAATTGTAAAGATTAATAAAAAAAAATAGTTCTACTGTTCCCATTATAATAGTAATGGATGGACAGGGAGCAGCTTTTGGCTCTGGCTGATATAGTTACAGGACAAGTCAGAAGAACTCAAATAGTGTATCTTGTCAAAAAAAAAAGTGTCTTAATGAATAAGGAGGATACTGTATTAAAAGCTTTATCCCTGGTAACAAAGCAAATTGTTCTAGGTCAGGAAAAAGAGTAATTTGTGGGCTTTTTTTAAAGCATACTGTATTTCCTTGGCTATTTTCCCCATGGATTTGCTTTGGGCAGTTTCTTGTTAAAAAAGGTGTCTTTATAGAGTTCTTTCTAGCTTCCCATGAGAACTACAATCAAACATCTCTGTCCTGGTTCATCCCTGTGTCTCCTCTTTGATAAGGGGGCTAAATCTTTACCCAATGTATGTATGTATCTATATTACAATTCCTTATCAGCTCTTGAAAATTGGTATAAAATTATTGAGAAAAAAATTAATTGCCCTAGTTATTAATAAATAGTTTAGCTAGTTAACACAAGTTTTTCTAAGTTATTCTACTACAATTGATGAGTTTATTTCAGACAGAGGAAAGCAAGTGCACAAGTAATACTTTGTAGACCTTACCCCTTGATTTATTTAGTGTTACTGCACAATAATTAAGTCCTGTCAAGTGTAGCTTTAAGGATAGATACATGTGAACAAATAAACAAGAATGAAAAAGCGCATCCATAGTCACTACTATGTGCTCTAGTAATTTTTTTTCTGCAGGAGATGACTTAATTAGCTCAAACAAAGGGCTGAGTATGAAGTTCTCTGAATAATTATTAAGTATGGATTTTTTTGTATCTATAATATATTTAGTCATTACACAAAGGGTGTTAAACTGAGTGAATTTATCAAAAGGCTTCACAATTAAGGGAAGAATGCTCTTTGCAGTCTTTATTTTTATTCATTTAAGATATGTGAAGAAAGTAAAGTAATGACTGTTGTCACTTTCCAGATTAAATAAACATATAAGATTGCCTCTTCTTGGCTGCAGGGATTTATGTAAACACTATAGAATTTGTCATTTCATGATGTGGAGTGAAGCCATTTTCCTTTCTCCCTGTCAAAAAAAAAAAAAAAAAAGGGGAAAAAAACTATTTAAGTTACTGGTTACTGTTTCACTTACCAAGTGAGTTAGACTGGTAAATTATTAGAGTAATAAATAATAACAATAATAAATACCATTTTTAACACAAAGGAAATATGTCAAGTTTTCCTGACTGACCTTTTGTGATTGTAAATGGAGCCACAGCTATGAGCCAAAAACATTTCTTATTCTGAATTATGTCATTTAAGTGTAACAGATTTCTTTTAATTTTTTAGGTTTAAATAGAATAAGTTTAGACATTCAGAAACAAGTTCTAAAAGTTGGTGTTTCGGGAGCCAAATAGCATAATCTTTCAAAATGCTATATTTACAGTAGGTTTTAGGGATAATGACTTAGTGAAATTCACTTTTTCTTGTTGAAAACTAACTCTTGCCTTAAAGATTTCATAGGCAGTTCCTGTATTCAAAGAGTTGGTCAACTGGAGTAATATGCCAGCCAAACACTGGAGAAAAAAACATCCCAAAAGATTTCCACTGCTATTTATCCCCATTTCCTGATTTGAATGCTTAGTGTTTATTACCTTGGATTTTAGAGACTGTTCACTACCCTGAAATCTAAAATTCTGTGTTTTTCTTCCTACAAATTAGTTGGGGGCTTATAACCATTCTAGGGTGGATGCTGAAGCCCCGTAGGTGATTCACAAAGTGAATGCTTTTTGGAGAGGAAAAAAGTCAAGTACAAAACACTAAAATTTACGTTATCAATGTTTTCAGGCTTCCTTTGCAACCACCTTCTTGGATAAGGGCATTAGAAAAGATGAAAATCTACTTTGACTTTATTATAAGAAATTTCAAGGTAATTATTTTGTCATTGGGTTAATTGGGGAGGAAACTGAAAGTCTGTCAGGAAATAAGAAACAGCTTTCAGCTGGATGTTCTTTTTAATCCTTATCTAGCTAACAAATTGGCTAAAAATGGTAGTGACTTACAGAAAGTAGTGCAAAATAGCATTCTTATAAACTCATTAACTGTGTACTGGAAAGAGAGAGGGAATGTTTTGCAGGTTTTATCAGCAGTTGTTCTTAGCACAGAACCGTCCTCACCCAAACTTGGAAAACCAGAAACATTTGATTAGAGTCCAAGGCTTGAGCAACGCATTTTCCAGAAATGCTAGACTGTCATTATATGCAAGGGCAAACTTGTTTTAAGCTATTTCAGAGAATCTTAGGTTTAGTTTTCTTTGTATTCTGTCCCGGTCTAGACATTGAAACATGTTTTCTATAATATTATGAAGTTTCCACTTCAGATATATTTTAATTAAAAGTTACTATCATTCTGCTACCACATAAGCCAGGATCAGTAAGAGTTGCACTGAAATATGATCTGAAATAGAGGATATCAGTACTAGGTATAGTTGATTTCATTTCAGTTAAAAATCATGGCATTTCAGTTAAAGACCTTACTGTTAAAAATAAATACATATTTTCAACACATGAAATATACTGGTAGATTATTTCCAAATGGAGATCCGTAACAAGTGGTGTCCCTAAGGAAGTTATTGGGATCGAACTTTGTCGATGACACCAAACTGTGTGGTGTGGTTGATTGGCTTGAAGGAAGGGATTCAGGACAGGACACAGGTAGCAGGACATGGGGCAATGATTTTAAACTGGAAGGGTAGATTTAGATCATAAGGAAGGACATAAGAACAAAACTTTTCATGATGACAATGATGAGACACCAAAGAGGTTGTCCAGAGAGGCTGTGGATGCCCCATCCCTAGAAATGTTGAAATTCAGGTTGCACAGGACTCCAAACTGTTGATGGCTCTGCCCATGGCAGGGGGGTTATGGCTAGATAATCATTCTCTGTTCTGTGTTTGTACAAGTTCTCGTGCACTAACCAGTTACCTTACTTCCAGTTACCTTAGAAGAGCAGAGATTGGCTTAAAACAATGCAAGGGTTCTGTTACCTCGTTGTGTGAGTTGCCTTTCCAGTGTTGACTTAAAAATGTAAATACAGTACTCGAAGCTTTTTCAAATATGGAGGAATGTGTTGTTTTGGAGTAACTTTTTAAGTAAGCTGTCGGCAGTCAAATACGTTTTTTGTAATTTCTATCTAAGGACACTAATTATTTTCTCAATATATTCAAGATACTGTCTGTGGTTTCCATTGTCACAATTTAATTCCAGTGAATTAGTGGGAATACAACTGAATATATTTTGGCACAGTGTCTTTCCCACCTGTCTTTTGTGGAGCTTACAAATTTGGTGTTTACAAAAAGATAGTGGGTGTATTAGAATGTGTTCAGGTCACAAGAGGTTTTAAAATAGGTGCATAATGCTTGAAAAATAGAATAATGGATAAAACAAACTATAGCTGTGAATCAATACAAGAATTACATTTTAGCTATTTATTCCAGAGGCAATTCAAATAATAATTTTGCCACGTATTTTACTATGCAAAACTATGGTAACAATCTATCATAAATGAGTTTATTGTTCTCATATTTATCTCCATGAAGTATAAATTATGTAGTTGAAATGGCCGTATCTAGTAAGAAATTGAGATTAAAAACTAAGTATCTTTGAGTACAAACCTGTTTTTCAGGTCTCTTAGTTGAAAAAGTATTTGTGAAACAAAGTGTATTTGCAAGTTCACAACTCTATTGGTACAGCCCAATCTGAGCTAATATCTTTCTTTAATTGCATTTCTGAAGGATGTAACTTCAGAAAGTGCAGCAAAGAGAGAAATACTGTGCTGTGCTTAAGGATGGATTCCTATTTAATATGAACCGTGTACTTCAGATGTCCTGTGCAAATACAACAGCTTTGCATTCTGTGCTTTCTCCAAGAGAATGGGGACTGCTGCATGCCTGGGTCAGCTTTGCCAGGTGGCTGCTTCCCCTTGCAGATTCCCTGAATCTTGTGCTGGGGATGATCTGAGACAGTCTTCAAGTTCTTTGAGCTTTCCACTGGAAATGTTTTTCTGTGAAGGTAATAATTCATTGTACAGACTTTTCTGCCCTCCACGCCAAAGTCTGTCACATAACTGAGCAGTCGCATCCCACGGTGCTGAAAGGAACATTTTGGATTGTATCCAGAGCAATTGCTGATGCTGATAAAACCTGGAAGCATGAGAGGAAGTAATCTAAGCCTTGTATTAGCTAATATTAGTATAAAGAGTGAACTTCCCTTAGTCCCTGCTTCCCCAGGGTTAGAAATCAGTAGATTACCATTCAAGACATGGAGTCAGTATCTCAGAAGCTTCCTGTATTGTCTGTACTGAATGATGACTGATAATGAACACTTTCATTCATCTTAAAATTTTCTTACTCTTATGTAGATTTGGCATTGCTACCAACTGCCTCGTTGGGATGAAGGGAAGGATAGACTTTGTCAATAAAATACAGACAGGCAACCAAGTGTTCAGAGGTTCAGTGTGCTGCTCTCCAAGGGTCTGAAGTAAAAGGACATTCAGATAATATCTTCTGAGGTGATGTCCTAGGCTGGTAAAATGCAAAAGTTTGCCCCTTTTTTAGTCTTCTCTATGTGATAATAGCTGTTCCTTATGAGACTGATTTTGCCATGCTGACATAAAAAGCGGCCGACATGCTTTGTTGCTTGAGGATTAAAGTTGTAATTTGGGAATTTCAAGGTAATCACTTAAAAAAAAAAAAAAAGTAGTAGCACGTGGATACTGAATGGTAGATTGATAAGGTATTGTACGAGGTATCATGGTATAGATAAACTTCAGTATCACACTGCTGCAGCAACTGTGATTTGCCATCATCTGTACACAAAAAGACTTGTCAATCATCAGTGTTCTCTAACTTCTAGAAAAAAACAGATATTTGATTACATGTTTGTACTAATGCTGGAATTTTCTCAAGATCAGAGGTCTGTCTTGCTTCACTTCTTTAGTGCTTTTATTTGGGATTTTTCAAAATGTTCTCTTTTGTGAAGAATTCTACTTCTTGGCTTCTTAAATACCTGTTACAGTTCATTAGCACTAGAAAAAAAAAATGCTCCTGAATTCAAATTAAACCAGTTTGTATTTGCATTTTGAAGGTACAACTATAATACGAATGCTTTAAATATTTTTTGTGTGAACCAGACACCTTCTCAGTGGCCCTTTGAAGTCATTTTTGTGAGCATAAATTAGGGAACCAGTCTTTTAAAGCAAAAAAATGAAATTAGGTTTATAGAAAGCACTGTTTTAGACTTTTAATAAGAGGGTTTTGAGAAAGTAGAGCTTAAAAATGTTAACAATATGCTAGGTAGTTAATATTTTTGTCACTGCTAATGGAAAGAATTGATTTTGAGTGTAATTTTGTTTTCCTGTATAGGGAATAAAGAAAGTTGAGGATAATTGTTTTCTATTCTTATATATATAAATATATATATAATAGTGTAATATTTCAGGGGAGAAAAAGCACCTCATAACAGAGTAGTTAAATCTCCCTTGACACTTGATTCTTTACCAGTCCCATCTCAACTCTGGTGCCATTTTCTGGGTAAAGTTCAGCATAATGGTCTCTTAAAATCAAAAGTCACCTGATCTGTAATAGTTTGTAGCTGTTTGTGCACTACATCTAGACTTATTTTGAAAGCAAACTCAGTGTTGAACAGTAAATTACTGTTTAATTATGGAAATAGTGAATTGCATTTAATTGTATGCAAATTCTGACACTACATCTTTAAAGCTGTGATTTAGTTGTATTTTGTAGAACAAAAAATTTTGTTTGTTAATTTGCAGGATTGATTATATGACCAAACAAATTTAATATTGTCTAAGAAGTTTATTTTGGAAGAACAGAATTATAAACAATTTCAAAGATTTTTATTTTATTAGTATATAATTTACTTGGGTAGACTATAAGTGGAACAAATGCTAATTTATCGAAATCAGAGCTGAAATCCATGTAGGCTTTATCAGCACTTAAAAGAGTTTTGTAATATTATTTTTGATACTTTCTCTATTTTAAAATGTGTATGCCCTGCAGACTCTGTTAAAACTGCAGGTAATTGTCTTCAGTACTTACTTTTTTTTTTTTTTTCCCGTTCTATTTACCTCAGGAAGCCCACTGAGCAAAAAGCATCAAGAATATTAAATTTCATTGCAATAAGTACCTACCTGCTTTGCCTCTGAGGCTGTTCTTATATTCATATTTTGCAGGACATAACCTTTGCTGAGTAGTATTTGAATTATTGCTTTCATTTTATAGGGCACATAACTGAATGCTTTATTTGATATTAGTTTACCAAGTGTGGATAGGACTAGCCAGGGGAATGTAAGCCTAGGACACCGCTGCTCACTTGCAGGTTATTTTAAACCCTTATATAGTCCACAGTTCATTTAAGGAGAAAATTTTTTTTGTGTAAATGGCATTTCAGGAAAGTCGTGCAAATATGTTCATAATCATGTTTAATTCATTGGCAAAATATGAGAGAGGGTTGGTGCAGAATTAACCTGCCAATTAAAATGAGGTGTCTTTTTAAAGCTTTGATCAAATATCTAAGCAATCGAAATTGGGAAATTCTTGTTTTGCCTTGCTGTATGGCACTGCTTTGTACCAACAGAGGAAGTAGAATTTCGAGGGGAAAAAGGTTAAAATACTTTCATGAACACTTCAGAACTACTGGTACTCTATGAATAAACAATGTGCCTATTTCTAAGAAATCATTTTCCCTAAAGTAATTACTGAATATGAATCTATAAGTCTAATAAATGCATAGTGCCATTATATTGTTTACAGCATATTGAAAAAAAGTGCTTTCTCCCTACATAGCAGTGGACTTACGGGGATCAGGATTAATGGTTCCAGAAGGGCTGTTGTCTGCTGTGGCACTTTAGGATTCCAATTTTAACTAAAAAGGAAAACCCTCTGCATCTTCAAAGCTGCTGCTCTTGTTTGCTCATAAAACAAACCAAACCAAAAAAAGCTACGTAATTATCAGTGTTCTACTTACTAGAATTCTTAAATAGAGAAGTGTAAATATATAAAACATAATGTGGATTATGTATAATATATATTGGTATTGTTATTATACATATATGTGTGTGTGTGTATGCACACATATAAAGCGAAACTGCTTCTCCTATGAGAAATAGCTGAGGGAACTCAGACTATTTAGTTTGGAGAAAAAAAAGGTTCAGGGGAGACCTTACTGGTCTCTACAACTTCCTGCCAGGAGAGTGCAGCTTGGTGGGGTGTGTCTCTTCTCCCAGGTAGCAAGTGGGAGGACAGGAGGACATGGCCTCAAGTTGTACCGGCGGAGCTTTAGATTATATATCCGGAAAATGCCTTCTCTGGAAGGGTGAGTATGTGTGACAGGCTGCCCAGGGAAGGGGTGGAAGAGCCATCCCTGGCAACATTAAAAATGTGTGGATGTGGCACACACAGGGACATGGTTTAGTAGTGAACATGGTGCTGTTAGCAGTTGTGCTCAGTGATCTTGGAGGTCTTGTCCAACCTAAACCATTCTATGATTCTTTATATTACGCGTATAATATGTATCTTTGTCTGTGGTTTATGAAGAATTGGAGTTTTGCCCACAAAAAGGCACATAAGTAATTGTGCAACCCTGCATCCAATTAATTTACCACTAATAACTTTTGCCTAAAAGAAATCAATATGATTTAGTTTGTGAAAGAACTTCAGATCTTTACTGAGCAAATGCTTCAAATTTTGAAAATAGTCCTTTCACTTTGATTTCTCATGACATTTTCATAGTACTACTTTAATAATTAAGGACTCTCTTTCCCCAAGGCTGGCCTTAAAATTCTCAAATACTTTTGAGCTTTTTTGTTTGAATTCAGGGAATGCGATGGTAAGGCTTAAGCAAAAATGACTTCTGCCGCAACTATTGATAATATTATCAATTATTTTTAACTGTTTGAGAAAACTTTAAATCTTTCAGTATCTTATTTGATACAGTCTGTCATTATGTAATATTATCAGCTTTGTAATTATGCTGACATCAATAAATCCTCAATTTCTGTGGCTAAGAATAAAACCTTCTTCCTGGATTTAGAAGTTAATTCACTGATTCTGTCTCTTCTAGGGACTGATATAAGTGAAATGATATGTTACTGCTGGACCCCTTCTGCTCCCAGGTTATCATATGCCCCAAGAAGACAGCTCTTTCGTCTGTTGTCTTCAGGCCATTTTGGAGACCTAGTGCAGTCTGGATTGCTAAACAAAAGTTCTTTAGGTCCGTTGAAGACTTGATCATGTTCTGTTGACTGCTAGAGCTGAGTATGTTGCCGTGGAATGCTGTTCAGAATTATTGGAGTGTGGGTGTTGAGGGCAGCATAGTGCTGAGAGTCAAGATTGTCCCTTGATTTGAACAGGCATTGCCACATTGCTTCAGCTTCTCAGCCCCTGGTGGCTAAAGAGAACTTGGGCTCTAGGCAGTGACTTTATGTAGATGACAGAGAGGAATTACTTGTGATAAATTAAGGAGGTTGAAATACAAAGGGGTTTATTGTTGCTGTTGTTGTTTTCCCTTTTGTATAACTTCAATCAAAGTACATCTAAGTAACCAAGAAACTGTTCTATGCTGATTAGCACTGGTAAAAAAAAAAGAACACCTCTGTGTCAGAGTTAGATGTTTAGGATGTAAGATAACTTATACCAGACTGAAAGTTAGTATTATAGTTAGCAATGTATTTATTAGACTGAATGCCAATTTCTTTGTTTAGCAATCTTTTGACTGAATTTAAGTATCAGCTGTTGAAATGTTTGGGGGTAGTTCGAGAAATAATGATTTAGCAATTCAGTGCTACTAAGTCTTAAGTTAATTAAGCACTAAAAACTGAAACAGGTATATCATCACAAAGGTCTAGATTCTTATAAGGTCAGCAGTTCTCCAATACATAGTAATAAATGCAATTCCTGAAGGTCAACATTAATATGGTGCAAGAATTACAACTTAAAACTGTATTAGACACAGCCAATATTATTTTTTTTGGTCCATAATGACAAAATTAACTGGTTTAAATGCTTTGCTGGCATCGAAATATTTCATATTCATCATGGACTGGAATTTAAAATGCTTATGGTGAATCATTATTTTGCTTTTTTTATTAGCATAGAGGAAAAAGGTAAATAACGACTGTGTCTTGTAAGCAATTTCACAGGTTTTCTGCTGACCTAGTTTAGGAAAGTTGTTAAATTTCTCATCACCTCATGAAACCAGGTCATCTAAGCAGAAGTGCTCATTTCACTTTTTCGAATGTGAAATCTGTTTTTAATAAATGGGCTATGGGCTCCAGGAGTGAAAGGGAAAAAAAACAGCATTACTTTTCTGCAAAGACCTTTGTTTTGAATGTCTGAGTGAATTCTGAATGACTTAGATTTCTTACAGTGTAAATCATTCTGTTTCTTAATGGTGATACAGCATAACCTTCCTGTCTTTGATCATGCGTGCAATGAAAGAACTTTGTCATTTTTGTAATATGCAAAAATGGGAGATTTTTAAGGTATAACTTAAGATATAGCTTTTTTTTTCCAGAAGAAATTGCATTCCAATGAATGCTATCCCATTTCCATATCTGTCTGTAAAATAGAAGGATGTATTGTTTCAGAAATGCTCCTAAATTACTGCTTCTGTGGTAGATGATCTCAATTATACCTCTTCAATTTTGGCCTCTGCTGGCTTTCTGCAAAGTTATTTGTTCTGTCAACTTCTACGTCTAATACTGCTGCTCCCATGAAGAAATTGACTTGGATGAAAAAATGAACCTCTGTATGGTTTGTGAGATTTGCATGTCTCAAAAAACCTGTTATTCTGGCTCATGTTTTGGAGCTGTGTAGTTATCTGTCTAAAAGTCAATATGGTTGCTAGTAATTGATGTACTTCTTAAAAATTATCCTAGAGCTGATTTTTTCCAGGTTTAGACTAAAATCAGAGATCATATGATTATTTATTTATTTATTTATTATCTTCTCTCCCGTGTGCAATCAGATGCTTGGAAAATATCTGCTGCTCCTACTCAGGTTTTTGATCTCATCAATTTTCTAACTAATACTTTGGTGCAACAAATTCATCTTGTTTGTTCTTATTGTTGTCGCTTTTTCATCTAAAAATCATTACAATTTATGTTCATACTGGTTCTCCATTTTTTCCCAAAGATCAATCTTCAGTGCCAACAATAGTGGAAAAAATTACATTTGTTATCCATTTTGAGACTTCTTTATGTTTTACAAATGTACAAATCCTCTTCACCAGCTTAAGGACTTTAAGGTTATAAAGTCAAGCAGTTTGTAATGAGAAGAAATAACTTTTAAGTCTGGGTGGTGCTTGTAGTAATCAATGTACTTTTTGTGCTTACATTATCTAAATTCAGTGTGAGATACTATTTTTATTTGCTAAAATACTGTACTCTTTTCTCACAGTATTTGGCTTGCAGGAAATAGCTTTCTGTGAATTTCATGCTGAGTCAGAAAAAGATACAGCAAATGTTTGCACAAAATTGCTTTTTTGTGACCAGTTTGCCAGTTTGTAGGACTTTTGATGCTTTTCTATCCCTTTCAATATCAGAGCAATCTCAGTCTTGTTCATTTGCTGCAAACCATCTCACCTGAGAAATAATAAATATATGAAAGGTTCTTCAGACAAGCTCCTGAGATCTTCGAAGTGTCGTGTTAGCTTATGAATTGGATGATTTGAAGCAGGGGAATGTAGGAATGGAACAAAAAAAAAAAAAATCTTGTCATGTAATTCATGCCCAAGAAAGGTGTTGAACAGAGGGAATTTACAGTGAGCTGATTCACATTTCCTAAATTTGGAGGTTTTGATTTGGTAATATTTCTGACTTTCCATGTACAAGTGTGTATCTCTGTGCAGTGCACAGAGATAAAAAGAAAAAAAAGGAGAAATATTATAAATCTGTGGAAGTTAATAAGAATTGGCTATTTAGTGAAATCAGGATTTGATTTTATAGTGTGTCCATAGCCTCCCATCTTTTCTTGTGATACCACTTACTCAAGACTTAAAGCATCCTTCATATGATGAAGTTTTTTGGAGGAAGGCAAGTGGTGACGTTTGTTTTGGCAAAAGAGAGTTTATTCCTTGTGCCATAATTTCTTCCTGAATTTACTGTTTCTGATGTCTGTTAAACGAAATGTAGGAAGAATCCCATTCACTACCCTATGCCTGTGATGTACATAAATTGTGGTGTGGTTTGTGTGACGTTACCCCTTCTGTCTCACCCAGCAGAGGGTGGCTGAAGAGACCCTGCCTGCTCTGGGCTCTTCTCTGAACAGAAGCTTGGTAGGAAGTGGGGTTGTAACTGTGCTGTCTTGGGAAATTGGTTAGAGAGAAATCATGACATTGGCAGGTGTTGAAGATGTGGGCAAAACCAGATTCACTGCATCATGTGTTGGCTGATTGAGATGGGTGAGCTCTTCAGAGCAGTGAGATGCAGGAGATGCACATGAGGGTGTCAGAGAGGGCTGTGCCATGGAGGGTGAACAGCAGAAACAACATGTGGGTGTCTTTTGAAGCTACAGAGATCAATGGCCAGGAAGAAGAGGTGACGAATAGTAGGAAAACTGTTCCTGAAACTATTTTATTCCTTAACAACTAATTCTGTTCATGAATGTTTCCACATGCGTGGTCATTTTGAAACCTTTTATATTTTGATGTCATCTCCATGCTTTGTGTGTGTGTGTGTGTTATACCCCATTCCCATTGTTTTGAATTTCAAAATATACCTTCTCAACTTCCCCTTGGTTTACTTTTCACGTGTGTAAATTTGCAACATAGTGGGTGATTTGGTATTCTACTGGTGACGTGATTTGTCATTAATTGGGAAAGGCAGTTTTTCAACAGCAATTATGCCTAAAATTTGCTATAAATCCATAACATCTTGGGGAGAAGATCTTGCCTATTAAAATTTTATTTCCTTTTCTATAACGTCTTTTCCCACAGAGTGTAACCATCTTTAGAGAGGGAAAAGAAAATTACACCGGCAAGTATGGGTAGTAAAATATGGTATATATGTTCAGACACTACCCTGTTAGATGTCTGTGTAGATAGTGGACAGTTTTTACTCACCTCCTATCTCCAGTCTTAAGATTTTGTGCAGTAAAAAGGCAAAGACTTAAAGACAAATTTTTTAGGGAAAGGTTAATGAAAAACAGGAAAGAAGTCATTAAAATTTGCAGTGCAAGTACCACATATGCAAGTAGAGAACATGGTATAAGGAACTCTAGTTGAACCCGAGGTTTTTAAAGCTTTATAAACTATGCTCGTGTTATTTCAGCTGGGAAGTCCTGAGATTCCTTCTGTCTAACTTGAGGATGTGGATTGAAGACTATCGCTTCGATGGGTTCCGCTTCGACGGTGTTACGTCCATGTTGTATCACCACCACGGCATTGGTAAGCCGTTTATCAGCTCTGGTCTCTGCACTCCTGTTGCAGCTCTGCTGCTGTGGAAATAGTGCTGTAAAGTTCACTATTTCCCAGGAGGGAAAAGGGGTTTAGCACAGGAGCTAGAGGGGCTTATTGTTAGAGCTTGAAAGGGGAAAGGGACAAAACCAGGCTTGCTGGTGATGGGCAATGGGATGGCACGCCCAAAACTTGAGGACAGAAGCACCAGAAAGATCCCTCAGTGTGCTCCACAAGGTGTCACTACAACAAACCACAGTAGAAGTGCTTCTTTACCAATGCATGCAGCATGAGGAACGAACAAAAGGAGCTCAAAGCTTTAGTCAAGTCCCAGGGATTTGACATCATTGGCATAAGCAGAACTGGTGGGATGAGTCCTGTGGCTGGAGTGCCACAGTGGGTGGTTGAATGGGAGCACAACGCAGCTGGCACAAACAGGTTCAGAAAATTCCTAAAACTCCTGGATGATACAGGGTGTTACTCTGAGGGCTGGCCCTGTGCAAGGCCAGGAGTTGGACTCAGTGATCCTGATGGGTCTCTTTCTGCTCAGATATTCTGTGAATGATCAA
The DNA here is from genome assembly GCA_013400175.1 of Phainopepla nitens. Classification (NCBI taxonomy): domain Eukaryota; kingdom Metazoa; phylum Chordata; class Aves; order Passeriformes; family Bombycillidae; genus Phainopepla; species Phainopepla nitens. Next base: position 144,626 of record VXBQ01000960.1, on the reverse strand, counting down.
AAAATTCCAAATTTGCTAATTTTCTTACTTTATTGCTGTGAGGATAAATGGAAAATCATAAGTTTTGGGCTTATAAAATGAAATATTGTGGGAAATACCTGTGTTTTCTAAAAAAACTTGACTGTGGCTTTTAAAACTTCCTGTCTTTTTAGGCACAGGGTTCAGTGGAGATTACAATGAGTATTTTGGCCTACATGTGGATGAAGATGCTTTGTGTTACCTGATGCTGGCCAATCACATGATTAATACCTTGCACCCAGAATGCATAACCATAGCAGAGGTAAGATCATTTTGCCATTTTCAGTGACATTAATATTGATTAGTTTGCTTTAGGATGTGAATTTCTTGTTAATTATCAAGTCACACTTAGGGTGCTCAAGCACTGACATGTGCTGAAAAGTATTAATTAGTGGACAGACTTTGCCTGGTGGGGAAAAACAACCTGAATATGCACTCTGGGAATTTTCTCTGCATTAATAGATTATTAATTAGTGTGGAGATTTCTTTTTCTTTTTTTTTTCTTCATCACCTTGAACATGTAATGAGAACTGTTTTTATTAGTTTGTTGCTCTTGCATGATAGCCATTTGTCAGCAGCACCCTGTGGTACTAAAGATTAAGAGCCCTAATGATGTTTTGCATGTTTTGAATTATATTGGTATATCTGACAATTACCCTTCAAATTAAGTGCAATAGACTTACAAATGTTGAGTATATAGGCTAATTTAAATTTATTATTATGTTTCTCTAGGTTTCTAAGGGAGTAAATAGACTGCATTACTTGAGTTGATTGAGATCAATTTTTTTGACTGAAAAATGTTTCTGGCACATGGAACTTTTAAGTATGAAAGAGTATGAAACAGCAGAGCATTCAAAATTCTTGAATGAATACTTTCACTCATATTTTGTCTTTATCTAGAAGAAAAATAATTTTAACATTGAGGATTTTTTTCTGTTATGTTTAAATAATTCATTTTGTTTAAAAGAAAAAGTGAGGTCTCTCTGATACCATTAGGGACTATATGGATTTCTAATGAAAGGGTTTGTGATGTTTAAGAGTTCTTTATTTATCTTTAGGAAGCAAAATACTGCTTAGCTTCATTTCTTACTTATGGTAAAGTTTTTTCTCATAGACAAGCACTGCTAAGAGTTAAATGACAAACTACCAAAACAGCATCTGGGGAGCAGTCAGTAGCAAACTTGAGATTATTTCATTGAGCTGCAGGCTTATTTGAAATTAAATCAGTTAATTTTCTAGGTAGTCCTGTATGATAAGCATTCCTACCAAAGAAATTCTGAGTTTAGTTGTCTTGTATTACCTAGCCTAAGAGTTCTTTTTTGTTTTTAGCAAGATGCGTCTTCAGTTTCTCTTGCTTAAGTTGAGAGCTGCTTCTTTTTCAATACATAATTTTCTGCTTCGGGAAGTTGCTACATGAGTCATAGAATTGATCAATGTGCTCCGTGGTTAAAGGAGAATTTCAGAAGGAGAAACTATTGACATAATTGAAAATTACCAAAGGCAGTGAAGAATGTCTTCTTGCCTATAGAATCAGTGCCATGTGAGAAAAATATTTTTCTCTGGCCGTAACTAATTATAATATATTCCCTAATTAATGTAATTAATTGATGATTTTACAGCTTTTTAATATTCTGTATATTCACTGTCTTAGTAATTGCTAATTTTTTAGGTGTTACTGAGTATATGCTTATTTTTCATTTTGGTCTTAATAAAGCAGTGATTAAAATTCTTTATAATGGGAAAAAGATGTTAAGTAAAATTATGTCATGCCTGAAGTATTGTAAACACAAACAGGCAAAGAAACGGTATGCTGTGGTTTCTGTTTTTATAAGCAGCTCTTTTCAAACCTGGTCGGAACAAATGCTTTGAAATTAGCTGTTTAATCATGGTGTAATAGAATGGCCTGGGTTGGAAAGGACCTTAAAGATCACCAAGTTCCAGCTCCCTGCCCTGGACCAGGACACCTTCCACTAGCCCAGGTTGCTCAGAGCCCCATCCAACCTGGCCTTGAACAGCGATGAGGCATCCACAGCTTCTCTGGGCAACCTGTGCCAGGGCTTCACTCCCCTCACTGGGAAGAATTTCTTCCTAATATTTAGTCTAAACCTACTCTCTTCCTATTTGAAGCCATTGCCCCTTGTCCTATCAATGCATATCCTAGCAAAAAGTCCTCTCTGTCGTTCTTGTGGGCTCCTTTCAGGTACTGGAAGGCCTTGAAGGCTTTTCTTCTCAGGCTGAACAATCCCAATTCTCTCAGCCTTTCCTCATGGAAGAGGTGCTACATCCCTCTGATCATCCTCATGGGCCTCTTCTGTCCTGGCTCCAGCAGGTCCATGTCCTTCCTGTGCTGAGACCCCAGAGCTGGGTGCAGCCCTGCAGGTGAGGTGTCAGTAGAGAGGGCCAGAATCCTCTCTCTCTCCTGTTGCCCACGTTGGATATAGCCCAGGACAGATTTGGATTTCTGGGCTGCAAGAGCCCACTGACTAGTCACATTCAGCCTCCAACCCACCAGCACCCACAAGTCTTTCTCAGTGACTGTTCTGGATCTGTTCATACCCAGCCTGGATTGATAACACGGGCTGCCCCAAGCCAGCTGCAGCTCCTTGGACTTGTCTTGCTAAACCTCTTGAGACTCCCATGGGCCCACTTAAACTGGTTCTAATACAGACACCTCTGAGAAATGTGATTCCTGTCTGAAGCCGGCATACCTGGCTGTTCCACTGTCAAAATCCCCAAAATTTTGACACTGACACCAGCCGTGGAGTAATGTGTGAATAGACTCAGTCCATCCATTTCTTTCAATGTTGCTGCCCAGCTAGAGTTATAAAGGAGAATAGGGCTTCTGCCTCAGCTTCCCTTAGCAATTGTCCCTGAAGTCCTTTTTGATCCCCCTTGGATCATGTGTTGTGATATGAATCACGTCATTGGCCCTTATGTGGAAGATAAGGGTTGTAGTCTGAGGGCTCTACCAGGCTAGGAAGTTTCCTGGTAGAAGTACATTAGATGGAAGATCTACTAAACAAACTGTTTATGATTTTTTTTTTTTTTGGTGTCCATTTAAAGTTTGTAGACATGAATATAAATACTGTTAAATTCGGAATTTTACTTCACAAAAATCTGACTTTCAGTACTATGACTAAATTAAATGGGAGCTGCTTAAATCTCAGACTTGGACCTCCTCCAGGCAGGCATCATGGCATCACAGAAAAAGGCTTTTGTTTCATATCATCATGTCCTGTATAACCTAGAGACCAAGAGTCTGTGTCTATCCTTTCTGACTGATTTAGGAGCATTATTGAATTTTTTATCAGATCTAGAAGTTTTCAAAGAATTTCTGCTCCACTATTTGTTTTTTACAGCATGTGGAACATGGATGCAGTTTTCTGTGTGATCCAATGGCTGCTGACTCAAGGGGGATAATGCCCTTCTTTGATCTCCTGGCTTTGCTGTTCCCACAGCCTGGGATGTGCTGGCCATCCCTGATGTCAGGCCAGGCTGCTGGCTTAAGCTCAGCTTGCTGCTGGCCCACAACCCCAGGCCCTTCTTCCCCAGCAGAGCTGCTCCCCAGCCTGGCTGGCCCAGCCCATATGGATGCAGGAGTGGCCCATCCCAGGGTCAGGATTAACTTGGTGACATTTCTGCTGATTGATTCCTCCAGCCAGTCTCTCTTGATGGCAGCCCTGCCTTGCACCCCTGGGATGCCATCCACTGAGCTCCCGGTGATCTGGTTGATCTCCTCCCTTATGTCAGTGTCTGTGTATGCCTGTATGGGTATACGTGTATGACTTGAAGAGTAAATGTCTTTTTCACTATTCCAATGCAGCAATTGGATTGAAAACTGGATTGAATCCAGCAAATCAGAATGAGCTTCCTAATTAAGGCCTGGTTCTAGTCAGTATTAATTCCATAAATTCTCATGTGTAGGTGCAAGAGGTGTTTGTTAATCCATAACCGCTGTCAGTGAGAAGCCATCCCCCCGCAGAAGTTAATAAAATGAGTACTGATGGATATTTTGCGGTTGTTGGAGACTTTCATTTTCTGTCCAGATAATTTTAGGAAAAAATGCTGCATGATAAAATTACTTAACAATATGGTGAAATAAATATTTTGAGGACTTGGAATTACAAATTTAAGAATCACCAGCTTCCATCAATATGAAACTGCAAAATTATGCAGTAAGAGCATGTCACTTTCAGGACTAGCTGGATCAATAGGTTTAGTTTTGGGAAAAGAATAGAGATTGTATTTTTCTTCCTTAATGTACTTCATATTTAACCTTTTTTTATGCCATTCCTTATGCAAAATATCAATAAACAAAATGAAGGTTTAATTTGTCTTTTGTTGACTACTTTGTACTTTCTATTGATTACTTGGAGCTCAAGAGAGCTAATTATTTCAAGCTCTGCATCTACTGAGGTCTCTTCCCATTCAAATATCTACTCTATTAAAATATTCTGAGGTAGAGTATTTGATGAGAAAAGTCATAATGCTTTTCTTCGTTATTTTTGCATTCAAACAGCACATCTGGGTGTAGTAATAGCTGATTTAAATTTATTATTTTCTCCCTTAGCCAGGTCAATCTGTGAAGCTGTTTGCAGAGTGTTTGTACATCTGTATTCTATATGGTGATAAATATGCAGTAATATTTGGTGTGGAAATTATGTTGTGGGGTGTTCTATCTGTTGCAGGATGTTTCTGGAATGCCAGCTCTCTGTCGGCCTGTCGCAGAGGGAGGAGGGGGTTTTGATTATCGACTTGCCATGGCCATTCCAGATAAGTGGATACAGGTGAGAACTTCTTAAAAAATACATTCTGCTCTTACAAGTGGGATGTTTCTCTGTCAGTGCATACACATAAACACTTCTGAATGCTCCTGACAAGTTTTGCTTTCTCTTGTGTTAATGTGCTATTGAAATAAATTTTGACAGCCTTGAGCACAGGTATTAGAGGCTGAAATGAGAGCTGTCAGATGTTATGTAGGTTTCAGGTGAGGAAGTTCAGGAGCTGGGATTCACATTCCAGCTGATAATTGTTTTCTTAATACAATACACATAAGCTCAATTTCTTTGAAATGACCTGTATCTTGCAACAGCTGTAGAATGTGTAATCTATATTGAATGTGAGCAGGTGGATAAAAAAGTTAACCATATTCATATAAATACAAAAAAAAAAAAAAGAAAAAAATCACTCCTAAAACATGCAATAAACCCTCCTGACGCTGGGCGTAGAAATTTGCATTGAATATAAATAGACCTGAAAGTTTAAGCAAAGTAAACCTAGGTGAATTACACAAACACCTGCAATTGGTACAGGGAGGTTACAAAAGGGAATAATATAAATCTGTAAATATTAATAAGTTCTGACTACAATAAGGATTTATATCACCTTTTCTTTAATATAGAGAATCACAAGAAAACGCATAAGGCACTGCCTGATCTGAAAAGGCTTCTGCTGATATTTTAGAGAATGTTTTTCAGTTAGATAGATTACACCCAAGTCTTTTGGGCTTTCATGATGATCTGAAAACAATAAATGTTTTATATGACTATTAATGCCGCAATAAATATAGTGTGTAGCTAAGAATAATAATAAAAAATTAGCTTACCTTCAGCATCTTTCAGTTCTGTAACTGGGAGGTAGAGGACCAATTGAAAAACAGATTTCAAGCCTCTTTTCAGAAGATAAACTTGACAGCTTTTCCAACAGAGACACCATCATTAAAATTCGGAATGTATAATTTAGACATTTAGGTCCTGGAGTGCAGGAAGGGCTCATTTTTTTAGCAACAAATACCTAATTGTGATGTTTCGTGGGTTTCTTTGAGGTTTGTTTGTTTGTTTTGATGGGGTTTTTTTGTTGTTTTTTTTTTGTTTTGTTTTGTTCCTTACCACACTTTAAGCCAGGCAAGATGAGCAATTTCCTAGGTAAGCAAAATGCAAGTGGCCAAGTTCATGTTACATGAGAAAAAAAAAAAAAAAACCAGACTGTAGAATTTTACACATGCAGAAAATTTACCATCTAATTTAGCAATCTCTGATGTAGTCTGCTTCATTTATTTCACAGGAAACATAAGTGCAGTAAATTCTTTAACTGGGGAAAATGGCAGTTTTTCTAGCTTAAACATGTACTTGACATAGGACAGCATGGGACGCTGATGGGATGTTGAGTGCGAATCAGTTACGACTGGGATTGTGCAAGAACTTAGTGTGATGCAGGCAGGAAGCTTCTTGCCAAAGAAACTGCAGAGAAGTGACCACAGGAGAGACATGGAGTTAGGGAAAGAGGTGATGCCACAGTTTGTTGCCACATTTCTCGAAGGGAAAAATAAAGCTGAGATGATTGTAAGGGAGAAGTTTAGATAAACAGTTTTATCAGCTGTTATCAAACTCTCCTAGGCTGCTTACTCTCACTTTTCTCCAGTTTTTAAGTACATACCTGTTAATAGGAAACCTTCTAGGGAACTTGCTGAATTCAGTTTGAAAACTGATGAATCTGCAAGAGATTCCATGAACTAATTCTGAGGAATCTGTAAAAGTAAGAAAGATAAACTGTTTGTCACAGTAGTGGTTGTACTAGTTCAGATTCAAGATAGATGTAGTATGTAATATAATGCCAGAGCCAGAATTTATGAACTGAAAAAAAAAAATCAACAAAGAAAGGGAGAAAAAAAAGACTGCTTAGGAGTATATAGACAGTTACAATTATAATGTTAAATTTTACAGTGTGATATTGGCCATCTTTATGCTATTGCCTTTTTATCACTTTTATTTTTATGTCTCTATATTTGCATATATGCCTTTAAGTCATAATGATCAATGGAGGTCTACAAAGTGGTGTAGGAAAAAAAGAACTAACACTGAGCTTGAGCTAGATTTAGCAAAGGAAGGAAATAATGTGTTATGAGGCAGAAAATTCCTATTAATGGGATTCAATTTCAATTGCTAAAAATGAGGAGGTAGCACTCATTGCCCAGTGGTTAAGCTTTGTTTGGAAGCTCCCATATGCCGGGGTTGCATTTCCTGATATTGTGAACTAGGTAGGTCTGTGCCCACATATTTCTTCCTTGGTTTTGGTGCAGTGCTCTCTTGCAGGTCCTATCAATCACGTTATCCACTGTATCAGAGGGTTCACATAATAAATGGCAAAACCTGTTGTCTGTGCTTCCCCAGGGGGAGGTAGAGGAGAAACAAAATATTCTAGGGGGTAAATATTTATGGGGTAAAATTGAGAAGAAAAAAACAACTCTTTGAATTATCAGAGAAAGCTCATCACTTCAAAACTTGGGAGCGTGAGCATACAGGTCACAATCTCTTGGAAATTTCTGTGCCAAGATAATGTTACATGCTTCTAGTTAAAACAACTTTGCAGTAACTTTTTTTATTTTTTTTTATTTCTGTAGATAATTAAGGAGCTGAAAGATGAAGACTGGAATATGGGCAATATTGTGCATACATTAACAAACAGACGGTGTGAAGAAAAATACATTGCTTATGCAGAGAGTCACGACCAGGTATTTTCAGCTGTTTGTTTGTGCATAACCAAGTAAAATATCTTGTTTAGAAGTTTGGTGTTTTGTTGGTTTTTTTTGAGGTTTTTTATTTTTGTTGTTATTGTCTGTTTGTTTTAATAAGAGGGGATTTGAGGATGATGGAAAGAATTTTGGAAACGGATAGAATTAATCTAGGGCTCTTTTTTTGTACAATTATTTGTTTATTTATTTGTTTGGGTTTTGGTTCGTTGGTTGGTTTTGCTGTATTTTTATTTTATGATCTTTCATTTTAGTAAAGGAATCCTCCCTGGAATGTGTGGGTAGTATTGGCTTTCAGTTTTGTTTTGTTTTTAAGAAATGAGTCGTAGCTTCTTGTTTTGCTTGCCATAGAACATAGGAAGGTTTATAATCCATGCTTTTGAAAATCCTGTTTCCATTAAGTAAACTGGAACACTAGTTCTGATAAGCGTAAACAATATGCCAACTTAAGAAATTTGTTTGTGCCTGCTTTTCCCTTATGAAAGTCTTGCCTCTCTGGAAGGATTGAAAACATCCTCTTTTGAGACAGAAATGAAATATTCTGTAACAGTTTGGTTCAAAGCACAGCAATTGTGATAGTTCTATGTATGGAAAAATGAAAAAGTAATGATGAGTTTGGAAAACATTCATCTCCAACAATATTATTAATCCTTGTTTCTGAAGAGTCAGAAATCATAAACATAATTTGGGAATTGTAAAATTAGCAACTTAAAACCTTTTATTAAAAAATTGATATTTCATTTTAGTAACCTATCTTTCCTTTTTATAATAAAGGTTGATATTCCATTTTCTGTACTTTCTATAATAAATGTCAACAGGAATGTCCAAAACAAGCTGTATATTTTAAAAAGTGCATTCTCAGTTTACCATTCATTATATCCATTTTTTTGTACCTATTTACATTCTAAATTCAGAGTCTGTTACAGCATTCATTTAATACATGATCCTGATAAAAAACTTCAGAAATTACTTGGAAATGTACATTATTCTGTGATAAGCTGCTTTCATGAAAGCTGATTCTTCACCCTAAAGCATGACATATTACATCACTGTTGCTGTTCTTTTATTTCATGTTGATTTTTAGCAATCGAGTTGTTTTCCATGTCACTTTACATTTTCAGTTTACAATGTCATATTTAGGGGAAAAAACCCTCATTTTTAATTAAAATAAAACTCTGATTGCAGATGTGCATCAGGCTGATATGTGAAAACTAGGCTAGAGAAACAAAAAGTGTAGATAAAATTCAATCTGCAGGTGCCTGAAGTGATGCATGTGAGGTTACAGTCCTGGTTTCTTATATGTTGTAATGGGCTATGAGCTGACTGTTGCCAGTCAGAACACAAGACCTTGTGGTTATAAGAAGTGCCTGAAAATAGCAACTCCAAAGCTAATAGCTGTCAAAAAAGCAGATGCAGTCCAGGTATTATTATGAGTGGAATAGAGCAAAGAGCACAATCAGCATGCAGTCTTTCCTGGTTTGTGTGCATCTTCAATGTTGGAGATTGGTTTGGTCCTGTATCTTAAAGGATATACAGCATAACTGGAAAAAAATGCTGTGGAGAGGAATAGCAGATGTGGATTGATTTTCATAAGAAAAAAAACTTAACAGAATAAGATTCTTTGGGGTAGCAAGGAGATCATTGAAGGGGGAAATATATCCATTTATAAAATCACAGCTGCCACAGAAAACATGAATAGGGAAACACTTAGCTGCTCTTCCAGTGGAAAGATTAGAGGCTATTAAATGGCACTAACAAATGCCACATTCTGAGTCCAGAAAATAGTTGTTCATTGCAGTCTTCAGTCTTGTCATTGTTGCATAGGATTTTTTTTCCCTTTAAATAGAGTATTTTTTACTTTAGGGAGTAATCTATATATGCTGTTATATTGTCAGCAGAAAAATGAAAGGATGATGGTGCTTTTCAGCTAGACCTGTTTACAACTCATCTGTATCTCTGGAATATAACAAGTTTTTGTTGAAGTGTATAAAACAAGAATTGGGCTAATTGAACAAAAATCAGCTATTTAAATATATATACTCCAAAATGTTTTCCACTACCGGCCTGCTAATATATTAAATAGCATTTTGTGGCCTTTCTGAAGTAGCAGTGAGCACTAGCAAGTTAGTAATTCAGTTTTTAATTTGGTGTGAAATCACAAAAAAAAATCACATTCTTGATTGATATAAGTGAATGCTTTGTACTCACCTTGCATGTCTGAATCAGAGTTTTGTTTATAACCATTTATTTTTGTATTCCAGGAACTTTTACTTTAGATATTCATTTTTTTATTTTCTGTGTTTCCTATAAAAATTCCCAAATGGTAGGTCAGTTGTGATTTACTGAGTTGATGCTGATATTTCACATTTAATATCTGTAGGTGAAAAAGTTCTTAGAAGTAGTTATGCAGTTTGATCCCATTAGGTGAAATGTTGGACCAGGGGTTAGACAGCTGCTAGTCTGTTATCATATACACTCAATCCTGTCAGTCCAGGAGCCCCAGTAACAATGGGGAGGGTTGCAAAGGGAAAAACAGACAACTGGGGCAGACATCTGGTCCAGACTCAGCTCATGCACATCCCTGCTTCGGTTTCTGGCAGCAGACCAGATCTGTGTTGCACATCACACAGTGCACAAATGCAGTGATCAGAATGTAGGGTCACCATGACCTGATGATCACTGGTGGTGGCAGGATGTTTTCTTCAGGAACAGGAACTGGATCATGCGCACTGAGCCATGTGCTTGGCTCCTCAGTGATCTTGTAAGTCCTCCCACTACGATACAGGCCACCTGTTTTAAAAAAAAAATAAAACCTAGAAACACTTCTATTATACCCAGAGGGTTTTCTTCAGTGTCTTTTTGAACTGTTCTAGGCACTGGTTGGTGATAAGACCCTGGCCTTTCGCCTGATGGATGCAGAGATGTACACAAACATGAGTGTGCTCATGCCTCTGACGCCGGTTATTGATCGTGGAATACAGCTCCATAAAATGATTCGTCTCATTACTCATGCACTCGGAGGAGAGAGCTATCTGAACTTCATGGGTAAGTAATCTCAGGAAAAAGTCTCTCTTTTCTCATCTACAGAATGCGTGGCAAGGAAATAAAATGATCTGACATCATCTTACATCCACGGTGTTTATCACAGTGCTGAAATTTGGAGCATATATGCGTTTATAGATTTATTACAAAAGGTGATATGCGTTGTTTTTCTGTCTGTAAGAGATATGATAAGACAAGAACATAAAATCAAGATGGTTTCAAACTGTAAGAGAAATAACTTTTACAACTTAGACTAGTGTTTTAATTGCTGTTCTGCAAGCTTGTCAGGTGGCAAACTGTGTATGTAATCTATTCTTTTACTCTCTTAAATTTTTTAAGGTAACAATGATTTTACTGAAGATACCTCTGTGCTTATTTCAATTATTAATTGTGAGGTAGTAGTCTGGAATCAGTTGACCTATTTCATTGCTTCTTAGTGCTTAATGAGGTAGGCAAGAACAAATCACAGACACATAAGGCACATTCTGCTATCAAAGCACAGAAATTGTAAGAGTTAGTGGTACTTTCTTCTGGTCCATAAACTGTGAAATAAAACTGTTGCATTACTTTCTAAGCACAGTTGCTACAAGGAAGTTCAATTGTTAGTCTAATTTAATCAGCAAGGTAGTTTCATGTAGTCACCTTATAAGTTGAATATTCTTAGCTTTATCCAGATTTCCAAAGCTGTTCATGCCGTCTGTTCTTTGCCACACTCGTTTAATTTCTTTGCAAAATAGTTGTTACTTTACAGTAAAAATTTTGTAATGTGGTCTGACAAGTTCTGTAGAGCATTTGTGATAGTCTCAGGGGGAACAAAAAGGCTGAGAACCTGCTACAAAATCACTGTCTCAGTTTTCTAATAATGTAACACTTGAAAATTATAGAAATTGTAGGTCAGAATTGTCTTCTACTTTTGTGGTTGAATGTGTTGTTATATAAAGTTTAAGGGGACTGTTGGATGTATATTGCCCTTCTTCCATAATGGTGTATTTAACATCATATTTTCTGATTAAAAACCTGGAGAACATAAGACAATGGTGACACTGGATTTAAGTCTACCTGTACTGGTACATACTGTCTTTCTTTGTATTAGGAGAGAACTCAGAAAATACTGTGTTGATTTTCTTAAAAAGAATTGAAGCAATTTCAGTATAGAACAAACTAATTTGCTATATGTAATACAAATAAAACTATTATTTCCAATAAAATGCAGGGTTTGTTTTTGTTTTGTTTGCTTTTTCCTCAAGAGTGAAGAAGAGTTAGTGAAACAAAGTGTGCAATCAAGCAGCAAAGTGTTCGAGGCATGGGGTGTATGCTTCCATTCAATGTAGTGATACTACAGTAGTTAGGGAAATGGGTGTTTACTAAATACTCCAGCTAAACTTCAGGTGTCTTTGCCCCAGATTGACTTAGTAAGATTAGAAATATAATCAGTAATGCAATGTGGCGTGTTAAATCCAGTGTGTCAATGCTGGCTGATCGAGCAATTAATATTGGGTATCGCTGAGTGCTGCAAATGGTTCAGTAACTACATTATAGTTTGCTATATGTAGAAGGTGAAAAGATTGTAAAAACTGTTGGAGGAGAAAACATAAAAATTCAGAATGCTGGCAGTCCTGTGGATTTAAAATGCATGTTGCAACATGCTATCTAATTAAGCAAATGCAGTAACAAATGAGTTCTTTAACTTGCAGGTGTGTGTGAATGCCAAAGGTGAGGAAAAGCAACCTCCTGTAGGCTGGGGGAAGGAGTGGAAATCTTCTTTCATAACACCTGGAGAAGGCATTCCAGGTGCCTCTTTGCTTCCCTAGAACCTTTCATTAAGAATCTTGTACTTTCTGTCTCTGAAAACCCGGGAAAGAAACACACTGCTTGCTGAATGCTTTGCTCACCTTAGGGAAAAACAAACCTCATCTAAAAAATGTTGTGTCAGGAGTGGAAATCTGTATTCTCAAATATATCCTGGAACTTCTTTTTGAAGATCTGGAATAGTATTTAATTACACACGTGCTGGAGCATTGTTTGGGCTCCATACGTGCAAGCAGATTCCTGCTGACAGACGGCGTGCATCAAACACTGATTGTGGCTTTCCCTCGTCTTTGTCACTTCTCACACTGGATGGTTCTCTCTCCTTCTTACATGTATCTCTAAGAAACCACTGCAAAAATCCTGAAAGTTGTTATTCTTATTTTTCATGTTTCTTGATGTTTAATTTTCACTGGAGGCTTTTATTTTTCTTCCCACTTGCTTTTATCCCAGTATTGGCAATGAGTGCTGTATGCAAACTTAAATGTGAATAGGGAAGTTCTGTTCTTTCAGTAAATTGGTTCCCTTGTAACAAAAACCTTTGGGAGCATCCTTTCCTCCAGTCTGTCTTTTGCTTTTATGTGCAGCTTTCCAGGTGATCTCTCGGGCTTCATGTGTGCATCTGGCATGGAAGACTCAACCTAGGAAGCGAAAAACTCCATATGCTTGGCTGAAAACGTGAATAACAATGATAAATGTCCTGCGGCAGTGAATGCACTCTCTGGAAGGACAGTTTGTTTCATAATAATAGTTAAAAAAGTAGCATTTTTTAAAAAACTTTTTCTATGTCTAAAGTCTCTTCTTTCAGAGCAGATAGAGAGCAACCATCCCAATGTAGCTTTAGTTTGTGAAACCACCCAGCTCCTGTTTTAGACACTGTCTTAATCCTATTTTAATACTGAGGTGGGCCAGTTACCAGTCAGAAGTTGTCTCAGAATTTTAGGAAGTCACAAAAGTTCCAAGTTCTCTTGCACCATGCTTTAGATAGGAGCATATGTGCTTCTTAAGGAGTTTCTTCTTTACAAATTTTCTATGAAGCCTTTGACATAGACAATGTACATTTAAATGTCTGAATCTTAATGACTCTTACAGGCTCAAGCAGTTACAATGGGTGTATATTAAATAGTGAAAGTAGTCTTTTTAGTTGTAAACAATAAAAAATATTTCAGTAGGAAGAGAGGATTTTTCTGTTTGTAGTTGTAGCGGTGTTGAAATACCATACACATCTAATTAACTTAAAACCAGAAAGGTATATACAAAAATATTTAGGGCTATAGATCTCTGCCCTCCCTAATATCAGGATTTGAGAATAAACCCAAAATAAACTTGTATGGGACTAAAATGCTTAATTGTCAATATTAGTCCCCTACAAAATAACGAAAGGGCTTGAGATTGAGCATAATTCCTCAAGCACTAAATAAGGACTAATAGAAGTTATTATAAGACTTCTAAAGTATTACAGGAATCCTCTGATCTCAGCTTGAAAATAAAGCAACCACTGTTGATACCCAGCTATGTTTAACTTCAGTGTAAAGACTAACACACACATTTCCTGAAAATAATACTTGAATTTACCACTAGAAAACTTTCTCTCTGCATCCTTGCATTTTGTTTTTGCTGAATTTTTCATTCTGTCCCTGAAGACGAGATGTAGACAATGGTAATTGTTGTTCTTTAAATGTTCCTTTTGTATTTTCTTGCTCATTGCAGGTGCCCTGCACTTAGGAAAACCGTGCTAAAGCAGCTGTGCCAGTTCTTCAGTGGGCTTGTTTCCATGGTCTCTCCTTATCTTGCAAGACACATCTGTGTGTCTAGATTTAGACAAGCAAGGCTAGTTGTTTTATTGCCCCGAATATACATACTCAAAGGGCCTTAAATAGCATTTAGGGTCCTTGACATCCTTCATAGCAAAAATACTTACTGTTTTATGTCACTGTAGGTTCTTGCTTTTCCTCTTGCTAACAACCATTTCCTTGTTTGGTTTTGGTTTTTGTTGTTGTTTTTGTTTTGGTTTGGTTTGGTTTGGGGTTTTTTTTAAATTGGCTAAAGCTCAATTTTATTGATTTAAATGGAGATTAGTTTCTACATGAACCTCTAGCACTATTTTTCATGGCTCTCCCAGAGTAAAACAACTCTTAATTAAGGCTCCAGAGACCAAGTTCCACTCCCTGAAAAACAACTTTTGAGACTATATCTATACATATAGTTAGGAATTTATTTGAAGTAACTAGAACATTTTTTGCAATCATGAGCATTGACTGATGATGTTACTATTTGGGTTGACATTCACCTGTTTCACTACTATCTAATTTGTCTGTTAAGTTTCCTCTTTCCCACTTGTTAGTTCGTTTACACAGCAGTTTTATCCACCTTCTCTAGTCTTAGGGTTTTTTTGGCATGCACCAGAAGAGTTTCTTGTGATAAGACCTTGTTCTTTCTTTGCCCTTAAAAGTAAAATGCAATACATCATCTATTTCTCAGAGTATTTTAGAGAGAGAAATTTAGTTATTTTTTCCGTTATTTACTTTTAAACTAAGGAATTTCATAACAGCAGGCTCTTGAAAACAAGAAAAGAAATAGTAGAAAAATTGTATCAGTAGCAGCAATATCAGTGTGAGAAAGGTGTGTACCATTTTCTTTAATAATATTAATTAAATACTTGAAATAAAAATGGTGCAGCATAACTGACAATATAAGTAGGAATGTTGCTTTAAACAGAATCTGAACTACTAGTTTTATTGCTGCCTACTCTAGATGAAAAAGGAATTGTATCAAGAACAAGGATATTTAGCTTAAACCTAAGGGAGTTTGGTTCTCTTTGGCATGTTGCATTTTTACACATATTTCTGTTCACTTTCTTATGCTTCTTACATCTGTTCACTGGTTACAGGGTGACTTTTTGGACCATCATCTAAAGAGTGGCCTTGGGAGAGCATATGCGCTTCAGACTTGCTCACTTCAGTCAACTCCTCTTGATAAGCAAGCTTGAGGTGCTCCCTTGGTACAGACTGCAGCTTTAGGAGCGGTAGTTTGAAGTCATCCTCCTTAATATGCTTGCCTAGGATAGGTGACCAATGTGCTGCCAGTTCCAGCAGGTGCTTTAATTCCATGGCAGCCTGACAGAAAACAATTACGTTCACTTTAAAGTAGAAAACAAGAGTGTAATCTGAAATCTCACCTACAGTTTCTCAGAGACTTAGTGATAGACCACCTCCAACTTTGTTGCATAATACCCCATATGCAATGCCACTCACAACTTGGGTTGGGCAGTGGCAGTGGGAATAATCCAGATTTTTACATTAGGCTTCATAAATCACTTTGACAGTCTCTTCTCTAAGGTCTAGAGGTGCAAACTGTTAATATTTATTCATTTAGAGTTGATTGAAGCAAGCTTCATTTCTACACTTGCTCAAAACACATTAGAGTGACTGGGAGAAAAAAAATTAAAGAGACACTGTCTCATAATTCAAAACTAAATCACACACAGACCTGTCTTATCCCACCTCTCTTCACAAATTAAGTACATCCAAATATTAGGAATCTGTTATGGGGTTTAATTCTACATCCTCCTTGAAAGTGTAGGGAATAAAGCACTATACACGTGTATGTTATTTAAATACATAAATAAAATTGTTAGCAGCAGCAGTCTATGTGTGGTGGTGCATCCATGTTCACACTATGACCTCTCACGGCAGAAACCTTGAAACAGAAACCTTCATAGTCAGCAGCATCCTCAGAACTGCTTGAGAACCAGCAGTTGCTGCAGCTGTGTTCATGGAGTGAAATCCAGGTAGGATTTTCCAGGATTGCAGAGGGAACAGTCTTAATCAAGGTAGCTGGCACAAGTGGTACTTCGTTTTTCTCTCAGAGTAATGCTGATGTTTCCTTAGTTTGTACCCACATCTGCTGGCTATTGGCTATGACTGCATTACCAGTGCAGAAGATTCATGATCTATCAAGGCATTCTGACATTGTGCATCAGTTACAAGGTGTTGGGGTTTTTTTGAGGATTGAACTGCTATTTTTTAAATTTTATTTATTTATCATTATGCTTAGTAGCATGATTTAACCATGGGATACTGTTGTTGAAACTTCTGCTAGTGTCTCAAGCTTTGTTCCTAGGGCTCTATCTATGTGTCCTTGCATTTTGTATGATTTGTACAGCTCCCATTTCAGACTGGTGACATCTCCACTATCAGTGTGTGAGTGCATGCAGCCTTGTCTGCCAATGTAACACTTGATGTGATGTGAGGGCTTGCTAAAGAATAACGAAAAAAGTTGTAAAATAAATCTTTAAGTTATTAGAGTTATAAGAGTTCTGTTTCTGTTTGTATGGCAGCCTTCATTTTTGCTTTATTGTTGTTTTATTTGTTGTTTTGAAAAACACAGAAATAAGCCTCTATATATTATAATTTTATATAACTCTACACTATATATTATAACTGTACTATGTACTATGACTTTCAGCACAGGTTTTTAGAGGAATTTCTCTTTTGAGTTGTTCGAAAATGTAATATATTCTAGAAATTATGACAAACTCCTATCATTGTGAAAAGCTTTTTTCTGGCTGTAGAGGACATGGCTGTTATTCTCTCCTGTCATAGTTGTTGTTTGTTATTTTTTTATTTTTCTCTTCACGGTTATAAGATTCAGAATTTCTTAACAATAAATTAGAATTAAACTATTTATGTATGACATTGATTAGTTTTACTTAGCTGTCTTCTATGGGAAAAAAAAATTAAAGATAGATCCAAAGACTAAATTATATTTTGTTTTCATTCTCTTAAGTTCGAATAAGTTTAAAATCAAATTTACCTGGCTTTAAATCAGATTTACCTGACTTTTAGATTTTGTTGCTTTTTAATTCAGAATGTAAGTGCTATAGTAAAAGCTCTGTCTAGAAAATACGTCTTAAATTTCTTAGAAGTTGTGCATGTAAACACGCAGTTTTGTACATAAGATTCTGTTTTGATTAAATAAGAGACATTGTCCAAAATTAAGATTTGAGTAAAAGACAGAATAGTTTTGCCTGGTAGTATGAAACTAATGAAATTTGTTAATATATAGAAACATTTTTCTATCTCCATATGCAGTTTTTTCTGTCTACGTGTACGCAAACATTTCTTTAACATTTCATTTGTTTAAGCAGTTAAACAGCCATCTTACACCCCCTTTGCTGTGGTTAACTTTGATTCAAACAAAATGCTTTGAATATCTTCTGTTTATATACACTTGAAGTGCTTTAAACTGTTACATATTACAGTGGCTTTAAGAATTTCATAAAGCTTGTTTCAATCTATGAACAATTTGTTAGTTGTTAGTACTTCAGAAGAGCCTTTACATCGTAAGGTATGTAAAATACCTTTTTGAGATATTTTGCTCAGACTTCTGCTTCAAGTGCTCTGTGTCCCTGGTTGAAAGACACAATACAAAACTGAAAGGAAATTGAAAATATTTTCAGATTTTCATGTAAATATTAAGTTGATCTATAGATAAAACTGAAGTCCAGCATTCAGGTCTCCATTATAATCTACCTTTTTGAGAGAGGGTAGACTTTTTTTTTTTTGGTGGGGGGGTGGGGAGGAGGTTCTCTCTGTTGTACCTTCTTCAATAAGTTCATGTAATAAGATACAGTTTTCACACAGAACTTGGCCTCTGCCCGGTCTCACAGCAGATGAGTAAAATTGATTTCTGAGTTTATCAGTGTCACTAATGAAATGCTTACTGCAGGAGTTCACTCATTTCCTGGATGCCAGGTGTCTGCAGAAGTGGTCTGCCTGATAAAAACTAAATCTGTGCAAGAACTTTGTATTCTAAGAGTAGGAAAAAAGGACAAGCATGCCCATTGAGGCAGGGGTAAATATGGTATGGATGTTAAAGCTTTTGTCTTTTCTCTCTACTGCTTACTGTGTTACATGCAATTTTGATGCTGATAATTTATCAGTACTTGTTTTAAGTTAGTTATTTTTGAAACCCCCAGTGCTGAAAAGAAGAAGCAGCAGCCGCTTACCACACCCAGCTGTGTGTTACTTCTACTTTTTGCAGTCTGTCTATACTCACTAGTCTGGAAAGGGCTAAGAGAAAAATGGAACTATTTTCTTCAAAGCCATCTACCAAAGAGCAAAAAATTTCTTCCTGATGAGACTTTGTAGGTTAGCTTCTAAAGAGGTAGAGAAAGGTGGTCCAAATCAAGTAATTTAGCAACATCAGGCTCTAGTGAGCTGGTATAGGGGCATGCAGAGGGGTCTGTTAATCACAAGCCTACCTTTGGTGACACATTGCTCTTTCTCAGACTGGTTTCTCTTGACAAGAGCCAAATAGAGTTAAACCCCACATGTTACTCAGTAAGGAATTGTTGGTTTGAGACATGACCGCACAGGTGACATTTAGTATTTGTAAAGTCTGTCGTAATAGATCCTTAGGCCTATATTCCAATTTGGATTTTAATGCAGGCAGTTGAGGTAATTTGAAATGAGTTCATCTCAGTAGTGTCATTAATTCCCCAAATCAATGTAGCTTAAGCTGAGATAACACTCTGTGATGACATTGGAATAAAAAAAGACAAGTCTTTATGTATTCAAGAGCTTATTTTCACAAGATGTTATTAGCTTAGAATCTTCTCATTGTCCTAATTTTCTGAGGCCATCAATCCAACACACACAGAGGAATTTGCTAGAATAAGAACTTGAACAACACTGTTGTTAAATTTGCATTGATTTTCAAGAGACAAGATATTTTCTATTTTTCCTGAGTGGTAAAATCTGCAGAGCAAAGCATGTTAGCACGAGAACATCTTTCATAAATGTTGACCTGTTCTGTCTCAAGTGTCTTTTGAGATTTTCAATTTGAAATTCCATAGAATTGTAAAATGTTTTAGGTTAGAAGGGAACAACCAAAAGATCATCTTAAACGTCATCTAGTCCCAACCATCCTGCCATGGGCTAGGACACTTTCCACTACACCAGGCTGGTCGGAGCCCCATCCAACCTGGGCTTGGACAATTCCAGGAATGGAGCATTCATGACTTCTCTGGGCAACTTCTCCATTGTCTCACCACCCACACAGCAAAAAAATTCTTACTACTGTCTGATCTAAATACCAATGGAATTTATAGTGAAGTAAATTAGAAAGGGAGTTTATCAACATAATAAAACTACTTTTGGCTAAAAAGAAAATGAATTTTGGTGGAGAGGGATTTTTTTGGGGTGTTTTGTTAGATTTTTTTTTTTTTTCTTTTCCAAATAATAAAGGTAGCTTTTGAGTTGGGATGCCTTGTTGAATATAAACCACTACTTCTGTCTTAATGTACTACATGAAGTTGCAGGGCAGGAGGAGTAACAGGATGATAAGTGACTAATGTCTCAGGGAGAACAGGATTATTTACAAAGCCAAAAGTACTAGTGCTGTCTTTTTACAGCCAGAAGCTTAGAACTTTTACTCTGTTTGTAGAAGTATTCAGATGTTTTTGTGAAATTCAGAGCAAGTCCTGGAAGCAAGGTACTTTTATAGAATATCTCCTCAAGTGGCATTTTTAGAGAGATTATTTAAAAGCAATCTAGTAATCCACTCACTCTTGATTTAAAAGAGTCAGTCTGTAGACTATGAAACAGCTCCCTTAAGCCTCTCTTTTTTTT
>VXBQ01000960.1:2257-124568 GCA_013400175.1 Phainopepla nitens | reverse complement strand
TTTTTTTTTTTTTTTTATAATCCAGCTAACTGTTAATACAAAATACTGCAGGAAAGCCTGGATCATCTGGATGGTTGTATTATAGGTCAACTCTTTGTGCAGCTTAAGCTCACAACCTTTATCTTCATAATGGAGAAATGTATGGTCTTATTTCAAAATATTAATGGGGAAAATAAAGGATATCTGATGGAAAACTTGTGTTAACATACACTGTTGGACTGATGCGTGCATCATGATTTTCCATTATTTATTTTCAGCTCCTAAAAACAAACAAAAAACTTGGTTCAAGCTGAGCTGTTCTTGTTTGTTTATTTTCATGGTTGATTATTTATTGTAGTTCCTTGTGACTGCCACCAATTTAGCAAGTCATGAATTGTGCATAATATTGCTTGAAGTGAAAAGTGCAGAAGTCTGAACATGGGTGGACTTCCATAATTCTCGTTTTTCTTCCATCTAAGCTAACATAGTCCAAGTGCTAGTTATTTATAGATACCAAAATACAGTGTGAATGTATATTATATTTTCTATAAGTCTTCACTTGTGTTACTGTGCATTTTTCCTCCTTGTGTACTGTTTAGTTGTACTTAAACAACTTTTACATATTTCTTCTTGAATATGTGAATAGTTAATTCTTTAAAACTCTGTATTTTTCAATACATTTTGTTTAGCCTGGAGAACAGGAGGCTTGGAGGTGACCTTATCACTCTCTATAACCACCTGAGAGGAAGTTGTAGCCAGGTGGGGGTTGGTCTCTTCTGCCAGGGAACAAGTGATAGGATAAGAAGAAATGCTGTCAAGTTATGCCAGTGAAAATTTGGATTAAGTATTACCAGATTTCTTTACTGAAAGGATGGTCAGACAGTGGAACAAGTTGCCCAGGGAAGTGGTGGAGTCACCATCCCTAGTGGTGTTTATCAGATTTGGCTCTTGGGGATGTGGTTTAGTGGTGAACTTTGCAGACAACTATAATGATTCTATGACTATTCAAAGCCCACAATCTGATAAGGATGCCAGAGTATTGACGTATTAATTTCAATAGATGTAAAGAAAACTTGCCTTGTTTGTCCAAATTTCCTCAGTACGTGAAATGTATTGTTCTGTTTGGAGAGAGGAAAAAAAAAGGAAACAGAAAGAAAAATCAACCTTGCACTAAGCTTTTTACAGTTCTGTCTGTGACTAGTCTTAGAAATATAATAAGCTATTTATTAGTATCCTGCTTTCTTTCTTATTGGTTGGAAAGGTGTGTCCTAATTAAATATGAAGCAGGGAGTATCTGAATTTAAAATAGTTTTCATATTGTGGAGTTCAGCCTAGACATAATTGAAGTTTTCAGAGAAATTGTCAAAGTCCCTTTTTGTATTTACTAGTTGCTTGTATATTTGTACACCAGAAAGACTGTTTTTAGTTTATTTCCTACATGGAAGGCTATTGCTTGGTTTGTACACTGCAAATAAGAATACAGAGCTAAATCCATTGCTTGCCTCTGGAAACTGAAATTCAGGAAGAAGCTTGTAGAAATTAATAACATTTACCTTAATAGAGGTTCTGTGTACATGTCATATTGTCCTCAGTAAACTTTTGATTTTTGTGTTGTTTTTTTTTTTTTTTCATTTCCCAGTTCATAAAGGGATGATGTGATCCATGTCTGAGATACTGTGAGGCTGGGCTCAGGATCATGAGAAGTTTTTACCAGGCTCCTGTTAGGGCCCTGTCTCTTTTCTTCCCTCCTGCTGTTACCATGACATATCAGGTTTTCAAAGGATATGTTGTTTTCTGGCAATAAAATGTTCCCGTTAAGATCTAAATAAGAAAACAAGTATAGAAATAAGCTACCACCATAATGTGGCTTTGTAAAGGAATGATATGGAACAAAACAAAATGAATAATGACATTGGCAAATAATTTTTTGCAGATAAAGGTGTAATTTTACTTGTTTCAGAGGATTCTTCTCCCTTTTTTTCGTAGATGATCCATGTAGAGCATTTATCACTTGAGCAAGTGTATTTTTTTTAAAGAAAAAACCCACAAAGGAATGAAAAATCATTACTGAGAAATTTCATATGTCCAATTCAAAATGTCTTTGTGCAAATAATCTCCAATGGTTTCTTGTCTGTGTTTTGTATTTTGCCTTTGTCATTTTGAATTTCCTTACAGCATTGCTGGAGGGGGAGAGGAGAAAATGTCTTAGTGTTTGTACGTATTTGGCTTTCCTCAGAAAGTTGTAACAACACTTTTCAGACATGGAAGCAGGTTTCAGGTTTTATCCTGAGATCAAAGTTTACTTTTCCCTTGTTTAAAGGCACAAAAAGCATTATGTGCAGTATATTTTCATCTTAGCCCCTAAAAAAGCTCTATTTTTTTCTTTGTGTACAGTGCAATGACAGCATGAAATGTAGTACTTTAAATGAATTCATATTTCAGTGAATTGAAATACTATTTTTGGAAATAATATTTTTAAGAAATGAGTGTGTGCATACAGAATTAATTCCAGCAGTTATGTGAAACTTTGGGGTAGGGAAAGAAGCAATTCATATGAACATATGTTTTTAGTAAAGAGTTGATCAAGGAAACAGTTAGAGGTGGCTGCCTGAGATTGCTTTTTTTACTTTGTACACTAGTTCAGAGGTATTTATGTCAAAACTGGAAAACAAATTTAAATTTTATCATGATTTAAGTAGCCATAATGTAATCTGGAGTAATTTCTGCTCTGATTCCTATTTACCAGTATAAATTTGTTTTCTGTCCATTAATTTGGTGTCACAAGAAAAATCTATTAAATTATTAGATAGTTATGTCTTGAAAAGCTCACAGCTTTGTTATGCCTTCAGCTGATACAGGTCTTAGCACTAATTTAAATATGTTTTGAGCATATGATGGATACTGTCATGTTTGCCTCTGTGTATAGAGCAAAGGATTGAATTTCAAAACCAGGCAAGTTAGCTGTCTTCTGCAAATAGAGACATGAAATAATGGAATGGCCAGAGGGGATGGCTCATGGTGAACCTTTTTCTTAGAAGTTAAATCTCAAAGGTTCACACTTCTAGACCATTCTGTTACAACTATTCACTTGTTTTCTAACCTCTTTTGAACAAAGCCTTTTGGAAAAAAAAAATAAATCATGTGTGAAGACAGATAACCAATCTGACTTTGATACCTTTCTTTCTCATGGAAATTACTCTGGGCAAAAGTTAGCATTAGTTTCTATGAAGACATTTGTTCAGAGTCATCCCTTCCTCAGTTGCTACCAGAACACACTGTCCAACATTCAGCTTTTCCTCCCACCTGCACCACAGGGACAGTCAGGAAAAGCATTGGATCACTTTCCAGTGATATGCTCCTTACTAGAGTTCATAATGTATGGGTTGATATGTGTCTGGAGTTACTTATGTAATGTGCCCATCATCAGAAATGGAGTGTGTTAGAGGGGCTTAGATTTCCCAGCTATTTGAAAAATTTTCTGTACTAAACCCTGAAAATTGGCAGAAGCTCTGCCTGATGATACTCTGAGTACCTCTTAAAATCTCTTTATCAAATGACCTGTTATTAGGGAGCAAATGTCCATAATCTTTTCTCTAGTCTTTCTGGCTGTGGTGAGAGTGATTACCTGAAGGAAGGGCAGTGGAATGATGCCACTTAAGTAGGATGCATTGTGGCTCTTCTGATGCCTTTTAAAGCTGATTTCTAAGGCATGTCCTTGTCAGAACTACAAGGGAAGGAGAATGTGAAGGAGTAACTAAACATGCAGAAAGGGCTTTTTTGGCCACAACTGTTTTTTGAAAGGCTGTGGTAACATTCAGTTATGGTCTAGCTTCTTTCTGTATTATATTTTAAATTTCAACAAACAACTGTTCTCTCAATATTCTGAGATTTATTTTTTCCTGTCTCCTTACATAACAAAAACAGTAACAATGTCAAAAAACAAACAACAACAAGAAACAACAACAAAACAAAAAAGGATTAACATCTTCCCAGATAACTGTGCTCAGTTCCTATAGATTTTGGTGGCTATTTCATAATTCTCCTGCTGCTTGCAGCAAAGGTGCCATCAATTCCTCGAAGTCCCGTTTTTATATGAGCAATGGTTTTGCCTCAGCTTTGAAGACTGTTGCCTGCTATCTTTTTTTTTTTTCGTTTTTTGCTTTATTTTCTTTTTTTTTCTTTTTCCTGTTTCTCAGTTGTGCTGGCACTGGTTAACGTACAGGTGAGGCAAGACTATTTTTACATGGTGAATCCAGCCTATTGAGCTATCAGGACACTTGTAAAGATCTGCCCCAGCCTGCACTGTAGTTGCAGTCTCCACATGCCCACTCATACTGGAAGACCAGCAATTACTCTGCTGTAACTAATTGTAGATTAATATTAGAAGGTGATGCTCTTCAGAGGCTGTTTCTTAATTACAGCCTTTCTTTTTCCTCTTCTGGTGCTTCTGGTAAAAGAATTTTAATAATATACGAGCATAATATTGCCATGATATTTTAATTTTCTTTTTTTGTTCTTATACTCTGAGAGGAGACCAAAGATGGCTCAAGGGTCAGATTTAAGATACTTAAATAACAAATTTTGTGACACTTCCTTTCATATAATATGTGCATGCGTAACATCCACATGAAACAGTTGCAAATCTTTGCTGCATTTTAAAATCTGCTGCAGTGAGCATTCCAAGGCTTAGCATTTTTGTGGAAGCCATGCATCTTAATGATTCTAAATGAATTCTGATTTTTAACATTTCTTCAGGTGCATTCTGATAGATGCATTGTATCTTGCAAAAAGTTCAGAATATCTTTTGAAAAGTGTACGAGATTTGGTCCCTAGTCTAGTAAGAGGGAGAGAGAGGACCACGGCAATTACTTCCTTGAAAAGGTCAGAATTACATCATCAGAGGTTTCTCTCATCAATATACCCCTTCTGTGCACTTTCTTCAATAGATCTCATCTACAGACAAGGCATTTCAATTTAAAGCATGGATTTTCTGTTCAAGAACAGTTACTTTAACATACAGACTGATAGGTATAAGTACTTTTGTTGATTATCAGGCAAATGAGACTCTTCTTAAAAACTGCCCTTTTTGTAGCATGGCAAAGTACCAGAGACCCTGACTCCTGATCTCTAACTGTTCTTTCTGAAAAAAAAAAAAAAAAACAAACCAAAAAAACAAAAAACCCAACCTTGAAAATTTCAATACCCATTTCCACATAGAAAAAACCAAAACAACAAACAAACAAAAACCCCACCAACAATACCAATAATCTTTCTTTAGACATCCTCGTTATGATTGACTCTAAGCAGCAGAGATCTTGCAATAGATTATGTTGTCACCATAAGAATATTATGGTAGGGTTTTTGAAATATACTAAAACAAATAAACATGACTTAGAAAAATTGCTTTCACGTGTCTGGTTAGAGTCTTTCATTTTTTATGTAAGAGTATTTAAAAAAAAAAAAAATCCCCCACAAATCAAAAACAGACAAACAAAGCCCCAAACTGTGAAGCTAACAATGAACAAGTTGAAGGGGGGGAGCAAAAGACTCTAAAACAATGAATGCAAAAAGTCAATAAGTTGATGCTGGATGTTCTTCTGACATACACATAAATTATGTTTATACCAACATAAATATTTACCATCGACTGAGGATACTGCTTTTGAAACACATAGCAAAGCAGCAGTTTTGTTCTTTGGAATATCAGTGTATTTCAAAGCTAATTTTCTTCCCAGATAAAGAAGCAAATCATTGTGGGAGGGAAAATCAGGAAATTATTTCCACTTCATAGAGTTTAAACTGGTTGTGGTACTTGATTAATCTACTTATTTACTAGTAAGCAAAAGGCAAATGAATCATAATGTAAATGTACTGTTCAATTTGGCGTAGGCATAATGAGAATTTGTAACTCTTGAGGCTTCCTCTTTTCTCCTCAGGTTGCTCAAAATATTCACACATTCACAAGGAGGTTTTTGGCAGACTTGTAATTCCCTATCTTAAATAATCAGTTAATTTTTACTCCAGGTAATGTTGTTCTTCTCTAACCATTCTTCTTTAATCTGTCTGAACTCCTGGTAGATGTTTATTTGAGCAGCCCCGTGTTTTACCTTGCATTATTAGCTAAAAATTCCTTCCAAAACCCAGCAGTCGTAGTGTGTTGGTTTGAGTGGAAATGCCAAAAAGCAATGCTTGCAGCTGTGTTGTGTTGTGTTTCATATGGGGGTTGGTGGTTTTGGTATGTCTTTAAATAGAGCCAGAAAACACCAAACCAACATTTGCTTTGGCTGTTAGACATAGCTGTCATCACTCTGCCAGGATAATATCTTATGCAGAGTTACTCCTAAAGGACATGTATTGATTTCACAAAAGGGTTGAGTATGAGCATTTGAAAGTAGCAGGATAAGAAGGTTGGTTTTACTTGTTGCCCACACTCAGAGTTCTTTCTCATTCATTTCTCTTTGTGAATCTCCTTATATAATAACTATAGAAAAATGGATTGTTTAGATGATATGTCTTCTCTCAGGACTATTTTAAACTATTAACAAAGCGACTCTCAAAAATGGATTTTGTATTTATATTTTCCCCAGCATGTTTGAGTTTTGCAGGTGGCTGTTTCATTCATCCCTCAGCAGTAGCCCTGAAGCCAAAGGAGTAGTTGGCCAATCTTTTCCAATGTCAGTCCTTGGTAGTTATTTTCATCTGTTGTGTAAAGAAACCCAAACCAAAACCAAAAATCCTCCAAAAAACCAAACTGTAAACATAAAAACTCAAAACTTTAACCTGATGTGACCTTGAATCCTCAGTGCATGGTTATTTAGCATCAGTCTAATGCATCCTTTTGGTGTGATGTAGAAGTACAATAAAAATTTGAACATCTTCCTGCTAAGTAGTGAAATTGAAGTAATTGTCAAAAGAAAATTACAAATTGAAACCTGATGTGACCTTGAATCGCCAGGGCTATGCTCTTTTATCAGCTCACTAAAGTGAGTCTGTTTCTTGAAACAAATTATTTGAGGACACTCTGTAAGAGAAACCTGACTTTAAAATGTTTGCAACTCTTCTCATTTTGGAAACATTTTGTATTGTGAGACATTGTTAATATGCAGTTCTGGATCACAATATTTGCCTTTCTCCTTAATGATGGGTTTGGGTTTACTGACAAGCACTACACACATTATGCTGGAGTGATGTTGTCAAACTCCATAATAATTGAACAATTGGAAAATACATCTGTATGTTCCCAATGTTTATTTTCTGAACAGTATTTAATTGGAAGATACAATTCTGGTTAAAAACTTCTTTGGTACATGTTGACATGATGTTTAATTGTTGAATTGGGAGCCTGAAAGGATTTCAATGTGGGAAGTTTCTTATCTAATATGATGTGTGACTAATTTCAGAACAGTTTTACTATTTTTTCACTTTTCAGTGTGGTAAAATTGTCTGCTAACTTTCAAGATTTTCTACGTGAGAATTCTATAAGCTGATATCAAAATTTGTACTCCTTTCATTCTATAAACTTTTATTTTGAGAATAGGATATTGAATTTTACTCTCCATGATGGTTTCTGAATATTCTTTTTGTTTTGTCCAACGACAACTAATTCTTAAGCAAATATCCTCATATATCTAAAGTATGGCTTCAGTTAGGTGTTAGTTCAACCTAAGATTCCAGCTGTTGTGTAGAGTTGTGTGTAGAAACAAATACACCGATTGATTGTGGGGTTTTTTTAAATATTGTGTTTATTTATATTTGTGTATATGCAAGTTCATAGCAGGAGACATTACGGTAACAGGTTGCTTTGAAACAGCGCCAGGTCCTGCAAGCAAAACACGGATTGTAACTTCCAAATTCACAAATCACTTATGTAACATGCAGAAAACAAATAAGTCCATTTCTTTATCTGAATTGAAGCATAACTGTTATGGGAACTTAGAAATCCCATTGATTGGTTTTCTGCATCACAGGAGTCTTAACATTGGCAGCCACAGCCTTGAGACTGAGCACAGCAAGGGTCTCTACACTCTTTAAGAACTGTGCAACAATGCCCAGGTACCACTTCAGGTGCTTTTTGGAGTTTTCCATTTCTTTAAGTAAAAAGTAGTGTAGCAGTCTGATGCTATGCCTTTTGAAAGACTTCTACAGTAATTACATTATTCTGTTTTTGAAAATACCTTAATAGGTGCGCAAGTTCACTGGAAACAATGCCAAATGAGAGATATTTATGACTGAGAGGATCTTGAGAAGGATTTTTCTAAAGCAAATGTTTTTAGGAAGTTTATAAATACATTCTCAGCATGGCAGGGTTGAACCAGCCTCAGGTGGAGGGCAGGAGGCAAATGGCAGAAAGAAGCTTTAATCTCAAAGCAGTGATATGTGAGTCTAGGAAGAATCTTGGGAATGTACTTCTTTGAGGACATCAGGTAAGAAGAGGTTCAGAGGTGCAACCAGAAAAATACTCTGATGGCTGATTTGTACTGTTTCAAGAAAACCAGGGCTTCTCACAATACACCTTCTGTTTTGATTACTGACATCTATTTTAGAATGCCTTCCACCCCCTACTTTGTTTAGAGCTTATTCCAAATTTTAATTTCAAATTTTCTCATTTAGTGCTGTTAGAAATGCATTGTTAGTTAAGTAATTAGATTTACTCCTGTAACAAGAACTGGATAATACTTAACTTTCATGTTTTATTTACTTTACCTTTCCTATGCATCAAACACTATGTAAGTGGTCCTTTTTTCTGTTTACTTTTTTTTTTTCCTTAATTCTTTATGTACTCTTTCTAAATGAGACAATGAAATTCTTACTGACACCAGCAAGTAAACTGCTATTTGTTGGATATCCCTGGGCAAATGGATTGGCACCTTTCTTGGACCTCTTTCTGTTCCCGCCATGTCCTAAATTCACCTTGGAAGCCCATTAACCTGTCAGTTGTGGTACCAGTTAATAATTGACAGTGCACCAAACCGAAAGACCTTGTTGGAATTTCTCTGGCTGCATATTCTGTTAAAAAAATTTCTTGATATAGATTATTTGATATAGAGGATTTTTTTATTATATTTGGGAGTTTTTTGTCTGTTTTGTTGTGGTTGTTTTTTTTTTTTCCCTTTGCAATGTGTTCTGCAATATTTATGTTCTTAAATATTTTAGTGAGCTCTTGAAAGTGGTTGACTAAATAATGTATTCTGGGCCGTGTTCAAGTAGAGCCTGGTGGAAATGTCACAGTATCAAATTCAGTCTCTTGTTTTTACCAGGATGCAGCTAATAGGAAACAGCAAAATGGGAACTGTTTCAGTGTAAAAGCACCACAAAGAGTCTAATTGCTGCTTAATTTTTTTAAATACGGGGGGCGTATGAGGGCGTTGCGTAAGTTGTAAGTCAGAAATATATTATTCTACGCTGGGAACAGAGGGCTGAAATCTAAACTTTCAGTCTGGAAAGTTTCTAAGAGTAGATTAATAAAATAATTATCCTCTCAAGATCCCTTCTAGCCTAGGTAACTTCTCATGATACTCTTTTGCAGAAGCTCTTGCTCTGCTCAGTAAACATTCAAGGGAAAACTTTCTTCTGCCCTTCGAAGCTGAATACTGTTGTCAGTGAGGCCACTGATACTTTATTGAACACTCCTTTCATAGAACACTATAAATAAGTAAATGAAAGAATAATTTATTTCAGATAAATAGGGTTGTAAATATAGTTCTGCTAAATACCAGCTTGTGGGCATAACTATCATATGATCTAATTCTGTGGAAAAATAAAGTAAATCATAGTAGGCAATGCTATGTCTGTGCCTGGCTGTTCCTCTGTTCAAAAAATCATCTCAGCCATCCAACCCTTCCTAATAGAGGTGCAGAGTTGGTGCTTCTGAGGACAATTCTTTATTTCTTATTTGGTTTGGGTTTTTTTTCTGTGATTTCTGGCAAAAGAGAGATCTGGGTTTGAAAAATGAGAACTGAATTGTGCCATTTAGTATGGTTGGGATTTTTGTTGGAACAACTGGAATATTATCTCGTTTAAGAACCTGGAACTGTTTTATCAGTGTTATAAAATTCTGTGGTACAATAGCTCCCAACTTTTAAACATCAGTAGGAAATGAATGAACACAGAGCAACCCATGATGGGAAGTGAGAATGGGAGAGAAACAACAGGAACTGTATCCCTGTGCAGAGCACTGTGTCCCTATGATGTAGGGCAAGCATTTTAAGGATGCAATTCAAGCATTCAATCCTTTCCCATGACTTGGATGCATTGGAGGCATCCTTGTGTCTCCTCGAGACTGTATCATCCCAGAGCAAAGCATTCTTCGATCTTTTAATGCAGAGAATGTTAAACATTCCCTCCCTTCTCCCCTAGGAGACATGGAAGATCCAAGCTGCAAAGCTAATATGGTGTTCATCCTGATTTTTATCTTTCATAACTTGGGAGGAGACAAAATCTGGTATTTTCAGAAAATGGGAGAAAAATACATTTTTTCACAGAAGTGTCTTTACCAATTGCCCTCTCTACCATTATCTCATGCTAGAGATTTCCTTTAACCTGTGTTTTATGCAAAGTTAAAATATAATTGTTTGCCTGAATTGATTTTGTTAGTCTTTTCTGACCCAATATGTCAATAAATACCAGTGCTACAGAATTAAAAAAATATGACGGTCTTCGTGTCATCTAACCCAGGCATTTCAGGAGTCCATTTGGAATTTCACTTAATTTTATTTTTTCATGGGTTTCAAGACTGTAGGAATGCTTGCAGTGAGGCTCATTCTCTCGTCATTCAGAGCCAGTATAATGTTTATTGTTTGGTAGTAATGAATGTTAAGAAGAAGATTTGGTACAAATACGAGTAAATACAGAATATCAGAATTATTTAACACCCAAGAGCTTTACAGCTAGGGAAAATGAAGATTCATTGTTTGAAGTGTTTATTGTTTGAAATAATGATAAATACCATATGCTTTTTAGATCTGATTTACATTGATTCTATTTATAGCCTGCAGATTGTTGCACTGTCGTTGTTCACAAAGGCAGTGAAGTTAAATTCAAAGCAGTTACAATTCCTGGATAACTTTATTGTCTGACTTCTGTGAATGGGTGTAACTCTACATACTTTGATAGTTGTACTTTAAGGTGGAACTGTTGGAATTTTGTCCCAATGTGTCCAGTCTCCAGCTCATTAGCTTTAAATGGGATCTTTTTGTAGTGTTTTAGAACATTTAAAATCTTGTTTAGCCTTATGCACCTAATTAAACTTCTTACCTTTGTTGCATAAAATAAACTACTTGTTTTAACTGCTTTTA
Organism: Phainopepla nitens; assembly: GCA_013400175.1. NCBI lineage: Eukaryota > Metazoa > Chordata > Aves > Passeriformes > Bombycillidae > Phainopepla > Phainopepla nitens. Next base: position 113,295 of record VXBQ01000960.1, on the reverse strand, counting down.
AAGTATTTAGTGTCATACTTAATTCAAAATGCAAACTCCTAATAATGTCTCTTGAAACTGCCTGCTCCATCTTTTAAATATCCCTTCAGTTCTGCTTAGGCTTATTCTTTGAGAGAGGATTGCTACTAAAGATGTCTAAAAAAGAAAGATCAAGGAAACTTGAATGACCTTTGTGGCTCAACTTTAAAGAATCCTCAGTAGCCTAAGTCCTTTGTGGAGTAAATGCATTTCTAGCCTCATAAACACGGGTGACATAAATTTTCTTTATGGTGGTAGAAAGTTAATTTATTTATTGGAATTGTGATCTTGAAATCCGGTATATAATAAAGTTCTCCAGTGTGTGCAATATGCAGGAAATAAGCAAACTTCAATTAATTCCTAGATAAAATTAGCATGCATTGCATTTCAAGAATTTGTCTTTGTTTTGTTTCTCTAATCAAAACTTCAGTTAATTTCAGCTTTGTTCTCTGCCTCCCCCACATTACTTCCATTGTCTTGATTTGCATCATTTGTGGCAGCTAGCTTCTTATCAATCTGTAGTTTAGACCTTTACATCAAACAGTAAATTAATTAGAGGAAAAGAAGTCCCAGTTGTACTTCTTGATAATTGTGGAAGCCTCTAAGCATAGAAGTGAATGTTGCTGATTCTTGTCAGAGATGAGGAGTGTATCATGGGGAAGGAGGCAGATCATGCTTCACATTTAGTGAACCGATAGTTATCTCCAGAAGTAAGTGTTGATCACTTGTGCCTTTCCTTTCCTAGTCTTTCCTGCCATTTGTTATGAAGTTCAACCAGGAAAGAAGAGCATTTTAAAAAGTAGCATTTAGATGTGGGGGTTTTTATAGGATGCACGGCCTTAATGCATCACAAGATGCAGATGCGTCTTAAATGTTACTTTCTTTTCCCTATACCACAGTTTAAAAGCATAACCAAAACAACTTGAATTCATTCTGTTACAATTTAGTCAAGCTACTAGTACAAAAGGCTCAGGAACATATTGTCCAGAAGATGCGCTTAGACACAGACTGTCAAAGTACATGCAGAGTTTAGACCTTGGCATGTGTTTTGGGCAACAGAAATTGTCTTATTATTTTGTCAAATTGCTGCACTGTGCTAAATTCTTTTTTTTTTTTTCTTTTCTTCATAGCCATTAGTAATAGTTAGGAAATTAAGACTGCCTTTAGTATTTTGCAGCACTTATATTGCTCCTTTTGAAAAGGCAATGCAATAAAACAGCATTGGAATCACACTAGTTACTGTGGTGGGGAAATAGGCAAAGCAAGTGGAAGTGAGGGAGTCGTTATGCATTATAAACCTGAAGGAAATCTGTTCTACTTACAGTGAAATAATCTATGGAAATGATGGGCTAGTTCAGTCTAATTTATTTGCTATCTTCCATTGCTTATTTCCCCCATTTTTGTTTCTTTCTTGAACAAATAGGTATGATTTCCTTGCCTATCAATTCAACATCTGTGTCGTCTCTTTCTGATGTTTTTTTGCTGTCTTTAGCTGAGCTATCTCATGTAGTTCATCTTTTCAATAGTGTGCAGATCACAAAAGAAGGTATTACCTTGCCTAGCTATTCAGAGAATATTGAATTTGGTTAGATACAGTGTCTGTTTTGTAGCAATATCTTTCCTCATTTTCCAAACTGTATTGTTATCACAGTTTAAGAGCTCAGTCCAGTATTATTCCAAGGTCATTTTGAAAGTCCTGCTGTGATTCTGATTCTTTTATATTTGTCTCCAGTTTTGAGCTGAATATGAAATTTAGTGGTTTAGCTTTTGAATAGGAAATTTAATTTACAACTTGTCAGTTCGTTTACAAAGCGAATACCACTCTGAAGAATTCTCCTAAATTTATATGAGGCTTTTCTCTTTTGTCCTCTGTTCATTTCTTTGTTCCTGTGAAGCATGGAATTACAGAAATCATTTCACAAATCGAAGTTCATAGTTGTCCCTGCTGTCTGTACCTCCAGGCCTTCTAGGCAGTGCAGGCTGGGTGGGACAGCAGATGGCTGGTGGATGCACAGGCAGAGTATCCAGCCAGGAATCTCTCGCCTTCCCTAGGCATCCCTGCCCTTTGTCAGCCCACAAACCTCCAGTTCATTGACAAAACTTGAGTAACAGTTTGTGGAAATGTGAGAAACATTTTACTGTGCTTTTTGTTTGTTTGTTTTAGTAGAAAACCTCTTCAATTTCAACTTATTACTTTCCATACATATTTCTAGGTACATGTTTTTGTCTCTGTTTTATGGTGAGTGAGTGTTGTGTAATCTCTGAAATGTTTGTCATAAATCAACTGTCATAGGCTTTGAAACAAGTGTTTAACTTGCAAGGTACTTGATATAATCCTGTGTCCAACAAATAGTCCAGAATGACAGAGGGGCTGCAGGACAACAGGTTACAGCATCAGTTAGAATCATAAAGTGCATTTGGAATTGTCTTAAACTGTAACAATGACCATTTATAAACCAAGAAAACTTCAGATGCATTAAAGTCACTCAAAATATTGAGTCCCAAATGAGGTCTTGCTTTGAATATTTAGCTTTGACAACTGAGATTTGCTTTGGAGATTCTACATAAGAGAAGCTAAACTTTTTCTTGACTAAATGTCAACCTTTTTCCTTCTTTTTGAATGTAATCCAAGTTTTAGTAAACCTATTCTTTGTCTTCAAGAGAAGTCTGCTCAGTAGTTTTTTTGGGCTAGATAGTCTGGGTGAGACTGGCAGACTTATGAAGCTACTGCTATAGAAAACCAAAGTGAGATATAATGGCACTTATATATATATACAAAAAATTTTGGGAAAATTTTAAGCATGGCATGATATCATGGAGTTCATAATTCATCACTTTGTACTTCCCCTGGAGTCCATGGATATTTTGCTCTTTTAGTTTTAATGGCCAAACAAGCCTGCTAACACAAATGGAAATTCTGAGAGATGTATTAATAAATGGGAGACATAATAATAAAATGACTGGTTTATATATGGAAGCAGATTCTTTGGAATTTAAAACTTGTAGAAAGAAAATAAACATTAATATATTTTGCTTTTGCGGGCTTAGTGTATTCCTAGCATGTGATTTCACAGATCCTTAATATTTTTAAATGCAGGTAATGAATTTGGACATCCAGAATGGCTGGACTTCCCCAGAATAGGGAATAATGAGAGTTACCACTATGCCAGAAGACAGTTTAATCTCACTGAGGATGATCTTCTTCGCTATAAATTCCTAAACGCCTTTGACAGAGATATGAATAAATTGGAGGAAAGATTTGGCTGGCTTGCATCTCCCCAGGTAAGCTGTATAAACACAATGATACATTTTAGTCACCAGTTGGGTACATGTGTAGAGTAACAACATTTTCAGATTTGCATGCAAAATTTCAAACAGCACTTTATTATGCACTGTGTAATGCCTCACCATATATTTCAAGTTGTCAAAACATGGCACTGAAATATCTTCCACAGTTAATAGAAATCTGAAACAGTCTCCTTTTAGCTTCATAACAAGGTCTTTTCCTATTATTTTCCTTATTTTTATTTAGTAACTGTGGATTGGATAAAGCAGTCTATAAAATTGTCCTTAATCTAATCCAAGGATTGCTTTGAAAAAGTTTAATTTGTTCTGACATTACACTTTATAAAAATAATTACTCCATTTCTGAGGAAAAACTTTCAGCAGAGTCTAGTGAAAGTTATAGTCTCCTAGTCCTTAACCTGCTGCTTCTGTATTTGCATTTTTTACACTAGTATCACACTGTAAGTTTTATGAAATATCAATTTTTATCGTTTCTCAGTGTTTAATTATTTCATACTAGTCCACTTCAAAGAATAATCCACTTAAAATGTATTTTTTTAAAATTGGTGTCTAGTTATTTATTAATGGCTTTAGCAAATAAAACAAAGGTGGTATGTACAGTCATTTATTGTGGCTTATCAAAACTGTTTCTCACACAGATTTCTTAAAAAACAAAGAAAAAGAACATATTGAGTGCTTCATTTTCTGAATTAATAATAGTATATGTGATGCAGATCCCCGTAACAAATAGGCTGTAGATTTCATTTGGCAAAAGGAATCAATTTTTTACTAAAGGAAAGTGTGATGAAAAGACCATGTTACCAATCTTTGAGCAAGAATTTTTCAAGTCTCTATGCTGAACAGGCTTCTACCTCTGTAATTTTATGTTGGCTTGTGAAAAGTAAGCTACAGTTGAGTAATCAAAAACTTTATATGACATTTCACAGATAAACAATTTCAGTTTGCATGTTAATGCCTTTATCTTGGTTGCTCGAATATTTACCTCTATTACTTGAAATGAGGTGCGGAAGCAATGGGTTTTTTCTTTGTTTTTTTTAATGCATAATGTTAGAAATTAAATATTTTTTAAGTGTTTATTTTTTCTTTTTTCCCTAGGCCTATGTGAGTGAAAAGCATGAATCTAATAAGGTCATAGCATTTGAGAGAGCAGGTCTTATTTTTATTTTCAACTTCCATCCATACCAAAGTTATGTGGACTACAGAGTGGGTATTGAAACTCCAGGAAAATATCCTTTTCTTTACTGTTCTGTTTTGAGGACAAGTTTTAGAAAGTGAAAGCTGATTTTATGTCTCGTTTTCCTAATATGAATTCAATCTGTAGTTAGAAGATAAGAAATCACTTATTTGTCACCAATATAATATTGCTTTAATTCTTTGTGTACAGCAAAAAAAAAAAATCTATAAATTTGTCTTCTTCATAAGAGATAATTTTGTAGACAGCAAAAGTAAAAAAAAAATGCAATTTAAAGACTTGTGAAGCTGTTTTTTGGAATTCTGCTGAGGAATGAAAAAGCAAGTAACTCCCACTTCTTAAATACATGACAGAAAGCCACCACAGTGGGATGATGCTGCGTGGAGTCACACAGGAAAGGGCATTAGTGCAAAGCTTCATCAGGAAGTTTGTATTTGTACATTTTTACTCTAAAACTGGGTGGACTGAGAATGTGCTCTTGGATCAGCTTAGCAGTAAATGATCACTTGAGTATATGGCTGATTTTGCTTTTGTGTCCAAATTCTTAGTGACTCCAAAAATTAATGCTGATTTTCTGGAGGAATTTTAGTAGCCCAAATTCGGTTTCTTTCAACTCCTTTGACAAACACAGCCTAGTTACTCTTGCTGTGACAGTTTAAAGCACTGCAGTTCCAGTTTTAGCCTACTCTTTATTTATCTGCCATTCAGGGTAATTCCATGTTTCAGTTGCTTTAGTTCAGTCATGGAATTTCCCATCATGAGGATCCCAGAGCTTCACACAGTACTCTGTGGGAGGGGGAGCTCACCAGGGGGGAGTCGAGGAGCTATTTAATATCTGGAGGAATTTCCTTATCTATTTTCTTTAAATACTTTGGGGTGTTTTAATGTTGACTAAGTTTTCTTTCTAACTCTTCTTCTGCAATTAGAACCATGAATTTTATGTATAGTTTTTTAATGGAACCTTTTAACCTAAGATGTCAGTAAAGGATGTCCTGTTATTAGGACATATGGTAATGTGACATTAAATCCTCAGAATAACTTCTTCACTTGAAAATAAATTCTTTATGATCCCTTTGAAACTTGGATGTGAAGAGGAAGTACCTAAAAGCAAAAGTTTGTTGTTTCTTTCTTTTAATAAATTAGTGGATTTTACTTTTGATACCCTTTGCTGTTATAAGCCAGAAGAGACAAACGGCTATAATGTATTGATCAAGTGGTTTTTAATTAAACATTTTTCAGAATTATATTGGGAATTGTGGGAAATGGGATGATCCTTTCAATACTTAGGTTTGAATATGTTTTGTAGATTGAACTAGACAAATGAGTGCATCTAACACATCATTAAATTTGCCTTTATTAAGTGGCTTGCTTTGGCCTATCTATATATTGTAGTGACATATATCTCTAAGCTGTTTTTATATACAGCTTCTGAGATATGTTACCAGCTTGGTTGAAAGGTACAGAGTTTCCTGCCTGGCTTGCATTTTTGTAGGCAGTCCTCCATTCTGAACTCACTGAAAATGTCATTCTTTTTTCAACTGTTCTGTATTCATAGGTTGTTGGCATAACAGCCCTAATTCTATTTTTATAAGAGAAGCTGTAGTCAGTAGACATTACAGTTCTGCTAGTCCCACCTGCTTTGGAAAGTCTTGGTGTGGACTAAGTTAATCAATGTCTATATGAAAAGTCACAGTCAGTTTGTGATCAGTTTTTTTTCTTCCTCCTTATACTTCATTCTTCTCTCTTGACTTATCTTCCTTGACATTGGGTTGCTCTGTTCTACAATTTGTTCTTCTAAGATGCTGTACCTTGGTGTGAGGTATTCAAGGAATGAGTCCTTAATTTTATATGTGAGCATGGGAGTCCATGAATGTTGAGCAGTATGAATTACTGCCAGCTTATCTCTGTATTTGACATTTCATGTTGTCATATACTGTTCAAGCAGAAAAAAAATGTCATGGGAAAGAGTTGCTATTTTTGCATAGCATGTATCAAAGCACTGTAGTCCCAGAGTGAATGAATACCAGAGTAGCATGAATTTAGGGTTCATAAGGACATTCAGGTACTCATCTTTTCTCTCTGGTGACCTGTGACAGGACCTGAGGGGATAATTTGAAGCTGTGTCAGGTTTGTGTTGGATATTAGGAAAAGGTTCTTTACCCAGGGGGTGGATCGGCACTGGAACGGGCACCCCAGGGCAGTGGTCACAGCACCAAATGTGACAGAGATGAGGAGCATTTGGACAGTGCTTTCAGGCACATATGATTCTTGGGGCTGTCCTGTGCTTGACCAGGAGCTGGACTTGAATCCTAGTGGCTCTCTTCCAGCTCAGGATATTCTGTGGTTTGAAGCCAGAATTGTCCGTAAGCTAATAGCTAGATTCGACCTGAGGAATCACAAATATTGTCATCAAAATGCTGCAAAAACATACTTTTTTTTGTATCCCCGCATTAATTCAGGCTCTCTGACATTTACAAGGTGCACCTAAAGCTTCTAATGAGCAAGTAAGGTCATTTAAATGACTCACTGGCTGTGATTGCTGAAGGCAAAGGCACCCCTTTGAAGTGCGGTTGTGTAACTGTCCCTGCCTGGTAGAGTTCTGGCACGTTGAGACAAAGGACTTAATTTAGGATCAGTCAAATGCTAAATTCCATCAAGGTAGTTGATACTTAAGGTTAATAGGTGTGAATAAGAAATACAGCATACTAATGTGGAAATGCCTCTTTGATCTGCACAGGAAAAGATGGACAGCACTGTGAGTCTGTGTAAGCATCGGAGTGGCATATCCTATTGCCCAAGTTCTGAGTCGTTATGTGAAGGAAAAAGAAAAAATTCTGTGCTTATGCTGGAATTTTACTTCATAAATTATGCTCTTTCAGAAGCCTTTTCATGAGAAAGGCAGCTTGAACTAACAAATTATTTCTGCTTAATTTGCTTCAGTTTTGAGGTAGATGAACAATCAACATCTAGGTCAGCCATCTCTAGTTTTCTGATTGTAGATAAAACTTTGCATGTTAATGAGGAAACCATTCTTAAGTTTCCAATTTTATGTTTTAAATAGTGCCTAGGCCTTTCTGTGGGATGCTGCTTGGATTCTAAGGCCAGTCTGCAGTGAAAATTCAATATGGAAACCTTCTTTCCTCTATTCAAAAGGATCGTGGCTGAAAAGATGGGAAAGAGCGGGAAAGGGACTTTAAGATTTTAGAAATTACTCCTTTTCCTTCCTTGAAATTCCACATTTGATTTTGTTAAATAATTTTTCATCTGTGTTGGAAGTCTCATTAAATCAAGCTATATGTGTATATCCCCCCCTTTTTTTAACCAGGTTTGTTACCTCAGCTCAAAAGTAAATCTGCATTTTATGTTTGTAACCACCAACAAACATGAATTGACATATCTGTAAATTTACATATGGTTTAAACAAAAATCAGATTTGGCAGAAGCAAAAAAGGGACAGTACCCTCCTCCCTCTCAGTACTTGTGTATCTGTTGAGTGCTTAAATGGTTTCAGCTGTCATTGAAATAGCCTGAGCTGAGTTTTAGCAGGCCAAGGTGTTTAACTTCATTACAAATTTAGCCAAATACTTTCCATATGCTTTTTTGTCACTTCTAGATCGAATCTTTAGTCTTCAAAATTGGCAGTGTGTGGAGAGGAGCAAAAGTGGTACCCTTCACTCTGAAATCAGTTATGCTAGTTCTTTCCAGTGAAATTCAAGAATTATTAAAAGCAAAATGGCCTAACCACTTAAGGCTCTTATCACCCTCACAAGAACTATTTGGTTTCTTTTATCAGCAGTAAGTGTTGGGACAATGTACAAATTATCCTATTTTATGATTTGCATTTACTTTGCAAATGTGTCACTAAACATGCAGAAGATTAAATTTTAAAATTGTGTTAAAATATGTATTTCAAACCATTATAAAAGCATAGTAATTGAGTAATCAATGTGGTAGACAATATGTCAGTTTTTCCATTTTCAGCTCTATCTATACAAGCGTTCATTGCTTTTGCTGCTCTCCTCCCTTGTAGTGGGTTAGTGGGTGGGAAATAGTTGGAGCACCAAACAGAAATCAGGCTTTTTTTTTTTTTGCTTTTTTTTGCCTTTTTTTTTTTTCCCAGTGAGAATATGGGCTAGTACTTCCAGCATTGTCACAGAAACAAAACAGACTTCACTGCATAAAAAAAAATACTTCTATTATGTACTTAATTAAAATGCACATCTGGTGTTTAATGTTATTGTGAAAATAATCTTCAGAAAACTAGATGCTTGTAAAATTCTGAAATGTAAAAACTGACTTTTTTGTGAGGCTTTAAGCTGGAAGGTAAATGCACATGTTTACCAAACTAATTATTTTCCCCAGACCAATACTTGATCTGTGAAGATCTTAAAATTCTTTTGTGACCCCCATTATTCAGGATCTGGTTAACAGTATTTACACAAAATATGCTATATATGTGTGAAGACAGAGTGATATTAACTTCAGCAGTACTCTCTGGCAATACAGACATAATTGTATGAATTGTTTTTAAAACAGTATAGCCATAACAATGGCATTTGCTGTAAATAGTTTTGAGGGAATCATTAAACATGTCAGAGCATTCTACAACATTGAGAAGTTATTAAATTTAATGTGTAGTGCAGATCACTGAAGCAGGGGGTGAAATGCTTGATGGAGGTGTTCTACCATGTTAATAAAATATGTAGTGAAATAAAAGCAGGCGTTACTGATGCTGAAAGGACACTCTTTAAGAGAGTGACTGGATCTTGTAGTTCGTGGCTTTGCATGTTGTACATGGCAACAAATGAATAGTAATTTGGTCATGTTTTTAAAATAAAGGTGGGGAGAGGTGTGTGTGGACTAAAGCTGACAAAGTATAATTTTCCAAACTTTTTTTTTTTTTTTTTTTTTTTAATAAGGAAAGATAAAAACCGTGAAGATTTTTCTGGAAAATGTGGTGATCTTTGGTACCTGATCTGTAGAACTCAACAATTAACTTGGTAGTTTTGGACCATTCTCTCATTTTGCTGCAAACAAATGTGTGGAAGGGATTAGTTACGTTTGTGGTTTGGGAGCTAATTGACAGCTTTGCTGTTTTCCTTCTGTGCATTTGCTTTTCTTCATTGCAATCTTGTAGACTGAAGTGTCTCAGAGTAAATTTGTGGTTACTTCTGTGTGATTTCAAGCGTCACTCTTCCTCTCACCAGAGATTTCAATCAGTAAGGAAGGTGATTAGGAAATTTCTCACCTCATCTGATGGAGTTGTGTAAAGAGACTTGAAAACAATTCTGTTTGTACCACAATCCTTCAGGTTTTGAGCAGGCCTCTTTTCAAAAGGTTGATCAAACACAGAAGCCTAAGAACATTTTAACCACTGACTTCTTTGAAAAAGAGTGGCTTCACTCGTCCCTAATCCTATTAGATACAAGCTCGAGGAAAGTAATATTCTTCCACAGCTTAGGACAGAGGCAACAGATTGTGGATTATAGAGCTTTGTTATTTCCATCTCTTTTTTGGGTGTGGGGATTGCTTTCTGTTGTACTTCAGGAGGGAAAAAGATGCTATAATTATATCCAATCAAGAAAATACAAGATACTAAAATAATTAAAAAATTAAAATATTTTGGTTTTGTGGTTGTCCCAAATAAGAAGAAATTGACTTTTGAATATGAGTTAGCTCTTTATTTCCCCATTTATTTCCTTACGCTTTCTGACTTTATTGTTTCAACTTTCATCTTATATTTTTCACTAAATCTGTTTGAATCCTTTAAAGTATCTACAGGTATTCCAACTCATTGCTATGTTTTGTTAAGTATCTACCCCATTTTAACAACTGCAGTCAGAAAATTTGTCTCTTAAAAAGTCTTTTTTTTACAATATATTCTTTCTTTTTGTTCCTTTGTGCTATAATTATACCAGCTCTTTTCCAGAAGACTCTCAGATGAGTTGTGGGGCTCTCTTCTGTAAAATTACATGCTTTTCTCATTGACACTTGATCAGATTCTGACAGACTGTAAAATATTGCTAAATACCAGTTAATTTTCATGGTCACAATTACATTCCTTCTTAAATGCAATTCAAATGCATTGTTTTGTTTAGGGGTACATTTTTAGTCTAGTTCATCACCTAAAGTGCTGTGCATATCTGCTCTAATGCTCTAAACTTATCATTCATTGCAGATTGCAGAAGAGACTGGGAAGTACTTGCTTTAATAGGAGTCACTGTGCTAAAATTAAATTTTCAGGACAAAACTTCATATGACTTCGATATGTTCTGTATATTTCTATATGTTCTGTATATTTTTCCACTCTTTTCTTAGATTTTGTTATTTTTTGTGCTTTATGTTAAATATATCAGCATGCTTCCATTAGTGCATTGCTTCCATTAGTAGTTCTAGATTTTTTGCTTTGATTTCTTTTCTGTTTAAGAAGTAATTGGCGTAGTTCCTTAACAGTTGCCTTTAAGTATAAAATCCTTTTGGATTCTGATGCTGGAGAATATGGAGGGCATCAAAGGCTGGACCACAATACAGAGTACTTCTCTGAAGAATTTCCTCACAATTATCGACCTAATTCAATTATGGTAAGTAAATTGTTTGGGAGTTTGTTTGTTTGTTTTAATTTTACTTTCATCTGTGTAAGTTTTGCAATTCTTTGGACAAGTATGGAGTCTTCTAGTATTTGGGGGAAGAGGATATTTTTAATTTCTTTTCTGAAATGAACCTTTGTATAAATAAAGTATAGAAAATATTATGATTTGATTATAACCAATAATGTTACCCAACTTTTCTCTTTCAACCTTACTTTTATATTTCCATGCAGTGCCTTTTGCAGTGCCTGGCACACTGTGTTCCTTGCTGATATGCATGAAAACCTGCTAATACACTTTTGAGCTACTATCCTTAATATTATAATTTGCTTTATTTTCATGTTGAGAAATTCCATCTTCATGCATGCTTTGTTTAAAGCTCTGCAGAAGCTCAATCTTCCTTTGCTATCTTAAAATTATGTGCTTAGCTCTACAAACACGAATTAGAGCCAATTGTGTTTACCAACTGGCTTTTTCCTTCTCAGTTTACAGAAAAACTTTGCAAAATGGAACAGGATTTCTCTGTTCATGTCAAGAATTTCAAAGATTTCCAGTCCTAAAGTGATATGAATAATGGATAGTTTCCCACAAATCACCTGAGATGAACTGGGAGACATATCCTTGCAAACAATTTCTGTTAGCTGAGGTGGTCACTAATAGAACTGTACCTTTCTTAATTGCTCTTGAAATCAGAATCATCACAATTAGCAATTTTTAAATGTTATTTTCCCTATTCTTTATATTCATATATGTGTATATATGCACATATTTTCCTTTCTTTCTATATGGATTCACATATATGTTTATGCTCACAAGCCAAGAAAATAAGATTCAGAAAGGCTGGGAATTAAGACAAGAGCTCACTGAAAAAATTCTGAAATTACTTATATTGCTGAGTAGATTTTTATACCTAAAACATTTATATGGGTGAAGGGTGTGTTTCTCTGTGCACAGGTATATTGGAACACGTGAACATCTGCAAATAAGTTACATTTTTAACCTTAAGAGCCTGCAAAAATGGAGCATCTGCACTGATTTGTGTGGGCCACTCCCCTTTCATAGCTAAACAGAACGTGAATTTCTAGTGTCACAACTTTGCTCATGCAATCGAAACTCCTGAGAATTATTGTCATTTCTAACCTCTCTCTCTTTTTCTTCCATGGTATCCAGAGTATTGGCATTTATTTCATTTGCATGATGTAATGTATTTTCATTTCATGAAAAAAATTTTGTGCTTTCATTGTGCTTGGTGTAAAGGAACTTAGGAATGGGTTTTGGGTTTGCTTTGTTTAAAGTATCTACATGTGACAGTGCCTTCATTTTGTGGGCAAGTATTTGTGCTAATTTGAAATGAAAGGTCCAAGATTTTCCTGGAGGTTATGTAGCAAATTATTGCTTCCAGAGTTCTTGCTTCATGTGTCCAATTCAAATACATTGCCTGGGTGATTGGAGAGCATCTTAATTATCTATCAGTAACTTAACTTTTGCAAGCCAATTAACTGTAATTCGGAATGTACATTTCACATTTAGCCCATTAGATAGTGAGTGCAAGCCATCTAAGGCAGAAAAAACATGACAGAACGTGAAGCTGCAGTTTGCTCGGGGTACGTGGAAGATCAGGCATGAGGCAAACAGCAGCAAATGCACTTTTGCAGCTTAAGCTGTGGCATGGCAATGGCACCTCTAGGTCAGAAAGAAATCCAGGTAAACTTTCTCTTATGTCCTTCTGCCACCCAATTCACAGAGCACCTCCAACCAACCCCCCAGAGGATGCCACATGCCCCAAATCAAAGTATAGTACCAGTGAAAGGACACAGAGTAAAAGTAATCAAGAAAATAAATCTGGCAAACCTAAATTCAGCAAACAGATCTTCACATAAGAAAGAACAAAAGTTGCAGTAAATGCCTCAAGCTGCTATTTTGCAGTAAAACAAAGATATTTTATTTCAAATACCAGTTTATTGCCAAGTTATTGGGTAATTTTTCCTGCCTAGGATTTTCTTTAGTCTTAATTGCAGTTTCTAAAATCCGACTCAAAAGTCTTCCCACCAAATTTCTTTTCAGATAACATATGATGCCACCCCAATAAAATCATGAAAGTTCTTTTCCTGTTGCTTAATAACTATTCCTGTTGTTTAATAGTAATTCATAATGCATGAGACTTAAGTTTCTTGTTTTAAAAATTTAGTTTCTCCTCCACTACAAACTTTGAATAAGTAATTTTTTAATGAGAGGTGCACCTCCCTTAAGGTGTGTGAGTAAACATTGTCAGCAAAACATGCCTAAAGGGTTGTGACAAAATGAAATCACATGCAATAATTCTTCTCAAGTCATGCTTAAATAGCATACAAATGTATTGCAAAAATAGAAGATTAAATGTGACATGATACATTCTAAAAAATCACCTAAGAAAAGAAATAATAAAGGTGGCATGTCAAAATGAGAAGAAGGGAGATATGAAATTCCTGGAGCAAAGATGAAGCTTCATAAGAACTGCTGAGCATTTCACTATACAATTTTCAGGCTTGTTTAGTAAAACTATTAGAGGGCCAGAATTCAAAATCATCAGATACACCTTGAAAACTCCATAGAAAATGCACAGAAATGCCCTTTGTAATATGACTTATTTAAATAACTGTACTAATTTTTCCGTTTCACTGCTTTTTAGACAATGGGTTGTTAACAAATGTATGAAATGTACATAACATTCCATGTAATCCAACTTTCTAATAACAAGCTGTGAAGCATTTTGGTCACTGTAGAATAGACTCTTTTTACCACAGCTTCATTTCTGTTTACAACTCCACTCTGGTATTTTCATACTAGTCTTTTTGGAGTATGTTTTATAAAAGATAGGTGCTTTATGGATGCTTCTATACACCTTTAGTCTTGCTTATGTCTCTTTGCAAGATGTAAATTAAGTGCTGCACACACATTTCAACCCTTGTCAGATCTTAATGCCCATTTATGGATTAATTCATGTGTTGGTACCTTACTTGGCTTTTGTGGTTGGATGTGAAACTTTGATTTGGGGCAGGGGGAAGAAAAAGTATAATTTTTTAATAATGCATCACTCAAGATGTCTTGTTGGTCTTTTCTAAGGTATGCAAGTCGACTGAATTTTGCTGTAGGAAAGAACTAATTATCAATAAGTGTCCTGTTAAATTTTTTGTATCACGCCAGAAGGTTGGATTTATATGAAAATGGAGGGATTATACTTTCCTACTTTGTGCACCAACAGAAACTAAGTAATAAGCAGGCTAAGTGGACCATTGCAGAGGATGTTGTGTCATTGAAAAAGTAGTGTATGATTTATTGTGAAATATAATTGCTTAACATATTTCTACTTTTATAGATTTACTTTTTCTGTAGTTCATTCCAATTAGTTAAAAAAATAAATAGATGCCAGAGTATTCCTTTTCCCCTGTCCCCAGTGCTGTCTTTTTTCTGTTTCTCTATTTTTGGCATTCAGGGATATAATCTTTTCACATTAAATGAAAGTGAAATTATATAGTTTATTTTAAGAATATCCTTATTACAGGCTTGAGCTTTTAACCTTGACCTTAATGTATACTATTCAATGTCAAAGTGCAACTTCCTGCTTCCTTGAGTCTGTGAACAAATTAAAATACTCCCATAGATTGAAATGATCAAAAAGCTTTTAGTGACCTTAGCTTTGAAAATACTCTAAATAACTCTCATGATAAGGATTTATGTATTGAATTTTAAGGGACTGATGTAATCTTTCACTGTTTTCTCCCCTGGCATGCACAGATATATAGATTAAATGAAATAATATTTGTAGTTAGAAACTTAACTGTTCAAACTAGGTGAACCAGCCAGAATTTAATGCCTCAAAGGTCCTTTTGATTTTTACCTCTTGATGATTAAGAATTCTAAAATCATTTGTTCATCTTCATTGATCATTCAACTTCTTAAAACCACCAGCAAATGTAATGTAAAGTTACTCTGTTAGTAATTTTGTTCTGTCCTATCTTCATCTTCAGTGTACTTGTTTTTCAGGGGATTTTGCTGTCTTTTTTTAAGTACTTTTTCTCAGCCTGAAAAAAGAGTGCAGAAGATAATAGAGGAGAAATTTTTGAGACACACCCTGTGCAGTATATGGACTGCTTTTGCATGAATGAAGCAAGACAGTCTAAGAAACTATTTTCTGCATATTCATGCTGTATAGCTGTAAATTGAAAAACAAATTGGAAGGCAGAACTTCACATTATCTTAAGCATACCTTCTTTGTCATGTTCAATATCTAGCAAAATGAACACCAAAATGTTTGAGGTTTTGTATAATAAATTACAGTCAGAAAGGAAGAGCTATCATCTATTTTATTCTTTGATGGTTAATTATATTTTCAGAATAGTGTCTGTGTGTGACAATTAGTGGTGATACAGGGACAGAAGATTGTCTAAAGCCCTCATTTTAATTAAAAGTTTGGGATAATGTTGGCACAGGCTCTTGTGACATTGCCTTCTGCATCTACCAGCTGCAATATGTGCTACTGAGTATTTTTCTGCAGTGCCTGATCTAGCTTTGAGTTCTGGTAATTCTCCCATCTGTTACAAAATGACCTTGAAATTATTTTTAGGGCTTGGTGTTTTCCAATCCTGAAAGTCAAATGAAGAGTAGTTCATTGCAGTTCCAGCCAATTTTGGTTGTGCCTGCACCTGGTACTGAATTAGTCTGACAGATCTGAAAGTAGCAGTTGTCATTTGCAGAACCTCTTGCTTGTGGGTTTTTAGATACATTTGGAGATTGCTGTGTATTTCAGTCCTCTCCTGAAATATGTAAGGTGATATTTCTGCCTCTAGCTGCTGCTGTTCACAGGTGCTTCCTACAGGTGGTATTCCTGTATTCTTCTTAGCTCTTTAAATCTTTTTTTCCTATAAGTTTTCTGGATATTCCCAGAAAAAGAAGTATAAGGAGTAAGAATTTGGCTGAAAACATCTTACATTCCTGACCGGTAGTGGTACCAGTTGTTTTTGTCACGTTTGTGAGATAGCCAGCATGACTAGACTATGGTCTTGGTAGATACTTGGTGTGAAAGAGGTTGATTATAAAAAAATGTGGGGTTTTTTGTTGTTTTGTTTTGTGTTTTTTTTTGTTTTGTTTTTTTTTATCTTTACTAGAGATACTTTTTTAGTGCCAGAAGCCTTGATCTGTGTGGGACTTGCCTAGTTTCAGTGTCCCTGCCTCATGTGGACATGCGGTATAAAAAGGTCAAAGGTGCCAACAAAAACCCATTTTATATTTGACTTATAAACAAGATTCCTATACCCCACCATCCTCTCTGTTAGCACATCTGCCGGTGAAGTAACAGCAGTTACTCCATTCCTGCCAAATAGAGAATAAAAAGACATTCAGTGATATTTTATGACTAAACATTTGAAAGTTAATTTTGTCAAAAGCTGTCTTTGCAGCTGAGTCATCCTGTCTCAAACAGATCTGATGTTTTCCAAACCCCATGTTACACTCCCCCATCAGAAAAGGCCTCATGAATCTTCCTCTGTGTGTTTTTAGATGTCTTCTTGGCTTCCTAAAATAGCGGAGTCTACGTGAACCTTAGAGAGCTCAAGGTTGTAAGTTAACAACTGATATAGAGAGCAGAGGGACAATTCACTGAGATCCTGAGTAACCTTCTCTGACCTCAGAGTTCACCCTGCTTTCAGCAGGGAGTTTGGGTCTCCTGAGGCCCTTTCCAATGTGGGTGAGCCTGGAGGGGAGGAAGTGGCTGGAAAGGGTGTTCAGGAGGAGCAGAAAGCTTGAAACAGAAGAGAGACTCTGCGGGTGATTTGACTGATGGTAGTCAAGATGTGGGTTAGCTAGGAATGAATTCTCTTTAGTGTTCTGTTCTTTGGGTTTTCACTTGTGTCCATGTTCATCAAGTGAGCCTTGGGAAATGGTGAAGGAGACATGAATGAGATGAAACTTGTGATCAGAAAAAGCAGGTTAGAAGAACAGAGATCAATAGAACTGAAGCTGGTAATTGAAAGTGTATAATTCAGCCACAGTATATGAAAGAATAAACTTCTGAGACACTCTTCCTAGGGCATGGAAAAAGTAAAAATTACATCTTTGATAGTGTTTTTTGCTGATGAATACCTAGGTTTCCTGTAACACTTTTAATCAGGAAACCTCTGTACGTTCAGTATACTTGTCTATTTATAGATAGATATATATCTCAGGCTGTATGCTATATATGTATATAAAAAAAAGAAGGGCAAGAAGGTGATTCTGCAAATCTGCTGATAAGAGAAAAAAAAAAGACAAGTCCCTTGACAAAGGGAAGACTCAAAACTTTGAGGACAATATGGACAATACAGGAGTATTCAATGCCTTTTTTTCTGGCTCAGACTCCAAGGAAAAAGTGTGTTTTCAGACCCATTTTGTGTGATGGTACATCACTGAAAAAAAGTAGCAGAGCAATAGGTTAAAGAGGTTGTATATAAGTGAACTACACCCAGAGGCTTGGATGATTTCAGTGATGTGATTGCAAGGCTGGTGACTATTATCTGAGAAAAATCATAGTGGTCAGGGGAAATTTCTTTCAACTGAACCAAGGCTGAAAAGGAAGGCTGAGAGGTCTGTAGGGCAGTTCCTCCAGAAGACAAGAACCACCTCCTCTTGCAATCTGTGTCCAAGCAAGCGGGTTACATGAGATGGGTCAGTCAGAAAGCCAGCCTGGATTTAGCAAAGTCAGAGCATGCATGGTCAGCCTGATTGCTTTCTTGATTGCCTGCCTCAAGCTGTGTGCACAGGGTTGCTCCAGTCAGTTCAGGAAGACTTTTAGCCTTGTCTCCTGCAGTATTCCTGCCTCGGAGCTGAGGAACTACAGGGCTGGATAAGATGTTAGGTGGGTTAAAAACTGGCTGAGCCACTGCCATTTCAGCAATCAGAGGCTCTGTGTGCAGCTGTTGACTGGTATCAAGGAGAGAGTCTCAGGAATTGTGAAGGAGCTGATAGTGTTTGAAGTCTGGAGCAGTGACTGGCAGGATGAGACAGAGCACAGTTATAAGTGACACTGAATTAGAATGAATCATTGATCAAATGAATGTTCAAGGTCCGGTCCAGACACATCTAGAGCTAAGGATTATCCATACATTTATATATTTCAAAGTGTCCGGACTCAAGCATACAATAAAATGCTTGCATTTCAGCTGATCCTGTCAGCAATGGATTCCTGACTTTTTTAATAGTGTCACTTAATGGCAGATTGAAGCATATGCTTGGAGCACAGTTGACTTGGTACAATGGCTTGAAACAGTCAGTACACTCAGGAAAAATATAGAGAAAATAAATTTAAGTTAAGGGGGGTATGTTACTACAAGAGTAGTAATTCAGGTGAAAGGTACTGAAAGGAAAGGAATATACTGGAGTGTAAAGTAAGAGAAAGTTTCATGGTTCAGGCTGTCAGAAGGAGGAGTGTAGGTGAGAAATATGGGCTGAAAACCCTGCTGTGGTCCTGGACAGATAATCTTGCAATTTTCACCGTACCCCAGGAAAGACAAGTGATTTTTCTAATCTCATTGATCATGTTTTTCTTCCTCAATCCATCACAATAGTTCTGTCTATTTAAATGAGTAATAAAGCCAGAGCACATACAATGTAGTATTTCTGGAAATACTGTTGGTCTGGGGGAGAGGAATAATACCTATATATTTGTAATGAGTATTATCTAATAGTCATGTAGTATTTTTCCTTTTAAAAAAAAATACACCAGTGAAATGAATTATACACCAGTGAAATGAATAATTAATAATCTTATTTGTAATTATATATCTAATATATAATATATATCTAATATATCTAATCAATAACTGATATTTTTTCACTGTTCATGCCTTAATTGTTGCTTTTTGAAACAAATAACTTCGGAGGTGGTTACACTGACAAGTGAAATAAGATTAGGAGATAGTGCTATGTGTGGATTTAGCAAGAAGCCCACCAAGATAAAAAACTCTAAAAAGCATGTTTAATTTCCCTAGGTAAGGAAAAAACAAGTGACTAAAGTAATAAGCTGGCAGACACATCTCTTCATGGCAAATGGAAAACATATGTCATTAGTTTAAATACAATCATCTGCGCAAGTTCTGAAATTGTGCTTAAACCAGTTTTAAAATTCTGGTTGTCAGTGAAGTGGTTGGAGTTGGATGATCCACACTGCTCTCAGATTCTCAGCTGATGTAAATTGACTTTAAAGGAATTGGGCTAATTTACTCCTCCCAGGATCTGGCACATTATTGACCAGAATATAACTGAGAATTGCTGTGTCCTGCATTAACGTTACTTTTTTCCCCCATATCTGAAGGAACATTTTACAAATTGTTTCTTAGAAAACTTACTGTTGTTCCTTCTCCCTTCTCACTTCATCATCCAAACCCAGAGTGCTGTATTTCTCAGTACATAACTTCAAAATCTCTCCTTTATCTATATGTTTTGAGGTAGTTGACTTCATTAAGTATTTCCTCTCCTGCACCAGTTTATAGAAGCTATTTATCACTGAAACCTTAGGGGAAATCATTACGTTCGCTGCCTTTCAAGAAGCATCGGACACTGCTCTGATTCAATGAAGATCAGCTGTTCTTTTCCTTTTTCTCCTTTTCCTAAAGCTCTTTGCTTTATTGCTTTATTCTGTTTTGAAAACAATGAAAGCCTTTCAAGCCATCAGGCTCTCGTTAGCAGATATCACAGTTGAAATTGCAGAATATTAGACGTTCCACAGGGATGAAGGATAGTCTAAAAGAGGACATTGCCAGAATGAAGCCAATAATCTTCAATCTTGTGTTACCTTTTATAATTGCATTTTTATTGACTTGTTCAGAAAACACATTCATAGACCTGACAGTTGATGGAGTACCGTGTATCAAGGTAATTGGTTGATACCACATATCGGTCTTGTTTTCTGATTGTGACTCTGCTCAGCTTGGTAGGAATGTCATGTAAAATACATTGCCATGAGTTCTTTTGTGATCTATGAGGAGTCTTTTCATTATATGTGTTTGGTTATTTGAGTGTTGATATTCAGGAAAAAAAACAGGGAAGAAAAATGCAATCATTTACATGGTTAATTTGGATTCTGTCAAGTCTTGAGAATGAGTTTTATTGCTCAGACACTGACATTCCATAGGTGCCAAGAGTGTGAAGAATATGCTGCTGTGTCATACTGCTGGTATTTACCTGTATGAAATGACATCTCAAGGCCTTGGGACAACTTTAATTCACAGCAAAAAGACAGTTGCAAAACTTTGTCATTTATCACTGACCAGTCTTTTGATCTAGGTGTTCTCAGGTTTTTGAAACTGGCCATTGTAAGTCATATGCGGCCCTCTCCTGGTAGCCACCTAAAATATATCACAATAAGCCATTAAAAGAAAAATAGAAAAGAGATAGAAAACAGATTGTAATCAGGCTGCTTTTAAAATTTTTATCTTGTGTAATTCCAATGCTAGGGACTAAGCAGTCAATAATCATTCTTTAAATATGATATTTATGATCCACAGAAGTGCCCAAATGACAGATTTTTAACAGTTAAAATATGGGGTTGTTTCCCCACATGCTGTTATTTTGAAGTTGTATCCTGTGAGGTTTCTGGGTTTTTCAGCTGTTATTGTTCTTGTCATGTTTTTCCTAGGTGTACATTCCAAGCAGAGTGGCTATTGTGCTTCACACCACGGACATCCCAAAGTGAAGTTCTCTGTAACTACCACCGAAGAAGCAAGTCACAAGGAAGTGCTGCTACGCTGTACTAGTACTAAGGATAACAAAACTTGCTCTAAGGAGGCTTTCTGAGGCTGAGTTTAGGTGTTATAGTATATTAGGTGTTTAAAATGTAAGATTAATATTCACATGTAATTGCAGAGGTCTTGACTTGCTAGACCCTCTTTTGAGGAAGCTTTACGAAGAGGCAGAAAGGAACACGTTGGGTTTGTAGTTGTAGTAGTACAAAATTACACTTAAGGTGTTGCAAAGCAGCAGGTATTCTTAATTAAATTGTTGTTTACAGAATTTTATCAGGAATGATAAGAGTGATCCTGCTCCAAAGTTTGTAATTTCTTATAATCCTTATTTTGATAGTGAATTCAGATATTCATTATATATTAATGCTTCTTACTAAAAGCAAGTAGCTTAAATAAAAGAAGTTTTTGGCTAAAAGGCAGCCTTAACGGTTTGTGGGACCTAATTTGAGGCTCCTCTTCTTCAATGAAGTCTAACACAGAATTAGAAATGTTTATCCAAATGGATAAGGTCCTCTGAGAGTCTTGTACTTTGCCATTTTTTATTTAATTACAAATGCACAAAAACGCTGGGCAGCAAAACGAGCAGGCCAATTGAGTGGGGGCCTGCTGATGCTATTGTGTGTGCTGGTTATCTGCTCCCACCCAAATCACTTAGTCTGAGCATCTCACTTGCTACAGCTGGACAAAGATGACACAACTATTTTATTTAGATCACTGAAATGTTCAGTGAGAAGCATGTTTTAGTCTCAATGCAACAATACCACTCTGAAGAGGTACTTAAAGTGTAGTTCCTCCCACTACATTTATTTCATTAACATCAGGACCTTGCAATACTGATTTCACTACTTCCAGAAGCTGCCTTTCAGCTTGGAACATGATGATATTCTTGCACTTTTATAACTTTTGAAACATTGCTTCTCATGAAGAAGCAGTCTCAAAATTCAGTGATCAAACTAAGATGGTTTATTTTGATTAAAATTAAGGTAGTTAATTATTGGAGTGCTGCTGAGATAATTCAAATGAGTTCCTTCATAAGCTACAACTTTTTTGTAAAGAATAAGATTTTGTATATTTGAAATGTATTGCAGAGTATTCTGGAAAATTAATACCAAATTAATGAGACATGCTTTATTTTGTTCCATTTATTTAAAAACATATTTGAATTGGTTCTGAAATGAATGTCTTTTGTACCAATCTGAATTTTCTAACTTTTAAAATAGCCAAAGAGGAAGATGTCCGTGACCATTTCCAAGTGATAATTTTACCCAGTTTCCTTTGTGAACCATTGTGTAAATTACTGAATAGTTGGTGCCAACACTGACAATCTATTCACAGTTCCTGGAATGCTTACTTGTGGCTTACTTCTTAAGCAAAATAAGGGATGGAATAATGCAGCATGATGGAAAGGTCTTTCGCAGAGTTCACACCGAAAGGACTTTGTGGACATCCCCAGTCTGAAATGTTCTGTGTGGCAGAGAATGTTATATTGCAGTTGAGTACCATAGGATCATGCTTCATTTTCCGCTACACCAGTTTGATCATTGTTTGGTTGTGGGCTAATAAAAGCATTCCTGTTATGCTATGCCTTTAAATAAAATATACTGAACTGTTTTAGCAACTGGAACTGATGATCTTTTTTTTTTTTTCCCCCCAGATTGTTTTCCTTGTAGTGAATTAATGAGCAACTTCTAATACATGTTATATTTACACTGTATTTATCTAATATGTTTTTTAGGGTGGGGGTTTTGGTTTTTTTTGTTCTGGTGGTTTTTTGTTTGGTTTTTTTTTTTTTNTTTTTTTTTTTTTTTTTGTTTTGTTTTGTTTTGTTTTTTTTACTGGCACCAGTTCCAGGTTTCAAAATGTAATGGTAAGCATCTGTGTCAAACCTTTTTTCAAGAGAAGGAATAAATGTATGATATGAAGTATCAACTGTAAAATCACATGCAAAATAAACTCTGAGGAGGAGAAAACAAATGCATATATGGTTTGATTCCTTGCATTGTAAAATGATTTTACAGCGGTCTTAACACTGAAAGACAGATTAGATTTTGCTCCATCCTAAAATCAGGGACTTATCTTGGTCAGAAGCATTCAAAATGAGATTGGTAGAATATTTGACCTGTGCATATTTTCTCTAACATAATGATAGATTAATAGAAGTGAACGACAAAATTTTCAAGGTGAACATCTGAATACAGAAATCATAATAATTAGGGCTTTTTGGAGCCCACCTCTGCATTTTAATGGTGAGTGTGCTACTGCCTGTCTTGCAAGACTGGAAAATTTTCACTGTCAATACCCATGGAAAGCCAATTTCTTCCTCCTGCTCTTTGGATATTGATGGATTATGAAGAGAAGTTTGGCTTTCACCTTCCCCTTCTTGTGACTGTCTGACTGCAACCAAGGCCCCTCCTTACAGCCCTGTGCTGAGGTTGTCATCATGTCTGGTTGAAGCCTGGCACGTGCTGAGAAGCAGATGAGCTCCAGAGTTTTTTGCTTGGCCACACTTGAAATCAGCACTCCTTTGCTCTGTCAGGGAAGTAAACAAAGTGGTCTGTGGTGATAGATCCCAGGGCGCAAAGCTCTCCACAGATATTCAGACATAGGGAAGGAACACTCTTTAAAGATAACCTCTTAGTGTAGAGGACTGACAATATTTATATTTCAACATTTGGAAATGCAGAGTTCCCTGTCACCTGGGAATTCTTGCTATCCCTGGCCCCAGAAGCTGTTGCTCCATGGTTGCTCTCACACACCATGAGGACTCAAGCTCACCTTCACCTGCCAGTTTATCTAAAGATTCGGGCTGAGCTTCCCTCTGTCTTGCACTGTGTGTGTGAAGGGTGCTGTGTGATTAATAATTCAAGTTACTCTCCAGAACAGGTGGTTATTGCTATAACAGACAAGCATACACTACACTGGTGTGTTCATGAGCAATGAGTTTTAATTTCCCCACTGTTTTGTCCTCCTCCCACAACTCAAGCTTTACTGTCCTGAGGTTTATTTTGAAGATGAAGAATGGAGTAATTACTTAAAATTGGTGAGTACTTCTGGAAAACAAATTTAATTGGAAAAAACTCTTTGAGCTTTCTAGGTTTTTTTTCTATGAATTTTTTTTGCTCATTCTATTCAATTTAGTAAAGACTTTTCCAACCATGTGCTCCGAAAGACAGGAATGTGGTGCTGGTAATACTCTGCCAAAGGGAACAGTAAGGGAACTGTGTGAACAGTAAGATACCAGATAAGCAATTGTGTTATACTTGCAGATACTGCAAAGTAATATTTTTGTGTATTAATCTGTCACAATTCTGCTTTCAAATAATGTTTTAAGCATCTTGAAATAGTTTTAGCTTCCACATTTTTTTCATGGCTCCAGGTTCTTAACAGCCCATTAATGGTTAAAGGTAGAACTTCCTGTCTATTTAAGTCTCATTTCTCAGAGCTTAAAAGTAACTCACTAGTTGAGTAGTAAAGAGTGAAGGTTAACTGAATGAAGAGTAGAAATTGTTTCCTTTAACTTAAGTAAATGTGAACATTCTCTTCAGGATATGTTGAGGTGTATGGTTTGTCTGTATTCTACTTCATAATTTAATTTTCTAGGAATTTGGGTAGTCTGCATTTAAGTATTTGATGATTGACTGATGTTTCCAAACCCGGCATGTTGTCACTGTTGAACTACCGCTACAGAGGTGAAGCAGTGTTTTACAGATTTTCATATATCATACCTTACGTGGGATCCCAGTTTCATAAGAATCAGCCTGTGAGTGGCATCTTTGTAATAATTAATTGGAAGGATTTTGCCAAGGAAGACTCTGCACGTGTGTTTTCACACCTCAGAGGTTATGGTGCTTTTTGAAAGGGTTGCGAGTGTAGTTTGCTGTGATGGAGACCTCTTTCTTATGCCAGTCTTACTTTTTAATTCTGTTTGGGTTTTTTTGGTTTTCCAGATTATCTGGAGTTGGTTTCAAATTCTTGAGGAGAGAAGCAGCGTCTTTCTGAAAGTTTCACAAGCACTTAAGCAAAAAAAAAAGGAAATTCAAAAGTTGCAGTCATGTTTGCCTTTATATAGAGAGAAAAGTAATTTTTTCTTCATGGAATGCTTCCTTTAAGTAGGCTTTTTCAGGTTTTGATTTATGTGAAAATAAGCTGCAGAGTAGTGATGGGCTGACGTATGACTGCTCTTCTTAAAAATAATTATATAAGCTATTGGGTAAAAATAACTCCAGTTGAATACGTTAAAAATATTGTGCTTATGGAAAGGTAGAAACAAAAGCTGATGATGACTCACTAGATGAGACAAATTACATTTTTCATGCCTGTGAGTACAATATGTATCCCGTAAATATAAATAAGTCGTGGCTATTCATGGTAAATTAAAGCCTAAAGTACACTAGGACAAAACGTAAGAATTTGTAGGTATTGAAGAAATTAGTCTGAGCTTAGCTGCTGGTTTTGCATGTTTACAAAGCTGTTTTGAAAACTGAAAAAAAAATTAAGCATTTAATTGAAGTATGTCTGAAAACTGTCTTAGAAAGTTAAGACAAAGACAAAAAATTCTCAGTATTAGCAGAGTATTAAAGTTGATGCAGCTCTAATCATCCATGCCATTTGACTCCCCATCAAATTAACTCCAAATTTTCAGTATCATTAAAATCTAGGGGGGAACTTTCTCAACTTGCTTGTTTCTTCTGGCTGTGCCTCACAGATGACAATTTAAATGTATAGAACAATGGCAGTCTGTTATTGCATATTCGATGCATTAAATTCACATCATTCTGTCTTTGCTGGTGGCATGAGGTTTATGACAATAGAGTGTGTTTAGGAGGAGAGGTGTGTCTGCAAACACTGAAGAAACCAAGCTGCCAGTGCTGTAATGGGTGTCGTGGTTTAACCCCAGGCAGCAGCCAAGCCCAAGGCAGCCACATGCCCACTGCCCAACAGAGGGATCAGAGAGGGAATCAGAAGGGTAAACTGATGGCTGGAAAACTCATGGGTTGAGATATAGACAGCTTAATAGGGAAAGCAAAAGCCATGCACACAAGCAGAGCAAAACAAGGCATTCATTCCCTGCTTCCCTTGGTTGGGCAGGTGCTCAACCATCTACAGGAGATCAAGGCCCCATCGCACATAAGGGTGACTTGGGAAGACAAATGTCATCACTCCAAACATCCCCTTTTCTTCTTTCTTCCCTCCCCTTATACAGTGAGCAGGATGTCTTGTGGTCTGGAATATCCCTTTGGGCATTTTGGGTCACCTGTCCTGGCTGTGACTCCTCCCAGGCACTCCTGGGCTCCTCCCAGCATGGCATTATGAGAAACAGAAAAAAATCTTGGCCCTTTGTAAGCCCTGCTCAGCAATAACAAAAACATCTCTATATTATTAACCTATGTTCAGCACAAATCCAAAACACAGCCCCATGGCAGACACTGGGAAGAAATCTGACTCTACTCCAGCCAAAACCAGCACAGCAGGACTTGGAGGCAAGCACCCAGCTGTCCTGGGTCTGGTGGGGCAGGTTCATGCTAAAATAGTATTGATAAATTAGTGCTTTGGCTGTTGCTGAATGGTGCTTGCACAGTGGGAAGGCTTTCTGTTTTCTACCCCATCCTCACTCACCCCTTGCTAGGGAGTGCCTGGACATCTTCCTGCTCATGGAAAGCTGTGAGTGAATTCCTGTTTCTGCTTTGCTTGCACATACACCTTTTGCTCTCCCTGTTCAAGTATTCTCTCCTTCCTTCTATTCATTCCCTCACCATTCTGGGGGAGAGGGGGTTGAGCAAGCACCTCATGAGGCTGTTTGGCTGTTTCCTGGGATCAACCCACCACCTTCAGCAAAAACTGAGTGAGCTGTCCACCTCAGAAGGAAAATGGCTGGCAGGAAGAAAGTCAGTGAAGTCACTTGAAGTAACTTGAAAGTCATTTGAAATAAAAGGGAGGAGATCAATCCCAACTTTCCCTAGCTGCCTTTCACAAAACACTGAGTGGGTATCTTGTGTTTACTTGGGTTATAGAGTGAGACAACTGGAGTAGGTTAATAATCCTGCTGTTCAGGTATCACCTGTATGAAGGAACAGACAGTCTATATATTCACTCCATTTCATGCTAAAAGTTCTCAGACCTGTTCTTTTGCAGAAGTAGCATATGATTATCCCTGTAGAAAAGTGTAATATTATTTTTCTACTTCAAAATGGAAGTTCTAATGTAAAAATCTTTTTTAAAAGTTTATTCATTATTAAGGAGGAGGATGGGATAGAAGCTTCTAGTGGAGGGATACCTTTTGGTTCAGTAAAGATACAGAAAATTAACTGAAATGAAAACCTGATCTTTAAAATGTATGGAATTTTAACCATTACTTTTGCACAAAGCTCCTTTCAGCTGTTGACTGCTGCTTCTGGGTTTTTGTTGTTTTCTTTCTTTGTAACAGTGGTTTTAGACCAAAGGCAACACTCTGAGTCTTTCTGTGTTCTGTAACCTGTGTCACTGCTACTTATGAATGTTTGAGGCAATCCCAGTTTTTAGTCATGAGTCAGAGGTGGGGTTAGCCTTGTTTTGGGAGTTTCTAAGGTGGAGATAAGAGGAGAGACTGAAGATGTTTCCTGGTTTTTTTATACCACTTAAATTCCTGCCTTTGCAATTCCACTAATCATTTTAAATCTTTGACTGTGGCATGTCTTTGTCAGAAAACAGCTAGCCCTATGCAGCACCAAAAAAAGCATGTCTTTAGACTGGCATGAGAAAGCAAATTATGCAAGCACATCATGTCCAAAACTGAAATGAATTTTTCTATCCAGGTTTGTTTATCTGAAGGGACCTAGTGGTGATCACTTAATGAAATGGAGCAGAAAAGCTGTATGGCATAGAGAACAAGTTTTTGTGCAAAAAAAACCGCCTATTTTCCCAAGGCAAAAAAAATATTCCAATATTTCAAATATGGGGTTTTTTTATGAAAAATATTGGATTAGAGCAAGTGAGGCTTTTCACAGGAAGAGATTTATCAAAAACCCTTCCAGAACAGTTCTATAAAAATACTGTTCAAAATCAATGCTTACATTATGTGTAAAGCAAGGACACTCACAGCTTTAACTCTGTTAGTATGCAGCTCCTTAAAGGGGGTTTTCATTAAATCCATTGTGTAGTTAAATTGCTGTGCCATTTTTAAGGAAAATAAAAAGATTTTTAATAATCATGTAAAGTGATAGGGCTATTGAGTTGGCTCTCCATAGGTTTTCTTGGACTTCTGAAATTCCCGTCACCCACTTTTGCCTGGTGCCTTTTGGGGAGCTTGGCAGTCAGTGGTTTGGCCAAGCTGCTGCCCTCAGCATCTTCTTTCCCAGGCGGGCCAGGCTGTCCTGATTGTGGTCCTTGCACAAATCCTGATGTTGTCAAGTGATGAACTGGACTGGGGAACTGATTTGGTGGAAATATAACTCTCTAGAATGGCATAAGCTGCCAAGATCCATAGCTCGAGCTGGAAAACTGACTCTTTACAATTGATAGACATCTCAGACTCCCTGCAACCTGTCAGTGGGGGTGAGTGCTGCATTCAGCGCTTGTGTTTGCTCCAGTTGTGCTATTACACAGAACTAACTCTTCCTTCTATTTTTCAATAACCTTCTGGATCTACCAGTTCCTCAAGCTTATCAGACAAGTGCAATGCAATTTCTCATGCTCATGGATTAACACAGCGGACAGTCCTTTACAGCAAGTAACTAAATTTTAAAAATTCCCAAGGAATTCAGTAATGTGACTAAGCGTTTGGAAACAAGCTGAACATGATTTGCCCAACTGAGTAGAGCTAGTGCAAAACATAAAAGGAGCAAATATCCTGGAGTTATGCATCTGCAGCTGCTATAGAAGCTCTCGCCAGGAAACACTTGCTTTGCACTGCCTGCTTGTTACAGTGCCTGATTGTAATAGTCCCATTTAAGCTTGAGCGGTGATACACACCTTGTTATGTAAAACACTGTGCAAGGTTGTTTAAACATGAAAGATAATTGCTGATTTCTTGCTGGTTGTAGCTCACAGGTAGACATTCCTGTGACTGATTAAATACACTGACCTTTAGTATTAACAACCTTGATGAGTTTCAAGCCATGATGTGCTTTCATGTGAGGCACAGCTTTTCAACCTCACTTGTCTGCTTTTGCTTTTTCCTGAACAAAGCTTGTCAATCTTCCTGTTTATTCTGGACAATGAAGCAGGTGTCTGGTGTGGCTGTGCTCCCTGCAGCGTTCAGCCACATCCCAGGACTATGCCATGGTCAGCCCTATGTGCCTCTGGCCATTTTCTTTATATTGCATCAAGACACACGGATCTTCTGAGCAGCCCTTGTGTCCTTATCCCTTCCTATTTTTCTGTCTCCCACCTCCCAGGGAGGTGGAGATCTTGATGTGCAGGTATTTGCAAGAGTTTTGGGTCCATCAAAAGATATATTAAGACAAATCTCTCAGGTTTTTGGAGACACAGGGAACTGCAGCACAAATAAATGATTTGGCCCATGTTTTTCTTCAGCCCTGAACGTCCAGTTTCTACCTCCTAACTCCCCCAGATTTTACAGATTCTGTCACTCTGGTCTGGGGGCCCCTTTTCAGGGCTATCCATGACCTGAGAGATCAGTAGTAGTGTTTCAACTGTTGCCTTCAGAGCAATGACTGGAACAGCACAGATGTAAGCTGCAGTCAGAGGTGTGAGAATGAACCACCTTCAGCTTCTTAAATTTATTCCTCCATGTCATCTGCTTAGCATGCTTGTATGTTGCAGTTTGGGAATTTTCCCCATGAGGAAAGATGGCAAGTCTGAGCGTGTCTTTGCATATATCTCAAAATCAGTTTTGTGTCCCACACATCTTCACTTTGCAAAGCTGATATGTGGCAGATGACTTGCCCAGAATTTGAGAGAATCACTCTAAAACACACCAGGTACAGCCTATTGCATTGGAGGAAGCAGAGCAAAGTATGAAGACATGAAGGATTCGTGATGACACATCACCTGCTGAGGTTGCTCTGATGCCCAATGGATGAGTGAGAGTGAGTTGATGTGAGTCCTGCTGCAACCTGCTCGATTGGTACAATCAAATTCACCCTCTTCCCTTCTCTTTTAGGGGAGCCAGCCATGTCCATACCAGTATGCAGGTACTGCCTATGCTCCAGGGATTACAGGTGCAATGTCAAGAACTCAGGTGAGAGAATGGTCAAGGTAAACAAGGATATGGAACCTCAAGTGTGCTGCACATAAACACAGAGTTTAGTGTTTCTAACTCCCAGTTCTTACTGGAATTGATCAGCTGTTCACCTCATCTTTCACAATGACTGCTGCTGGCAAAAGACACAAGAAGCCAGCAGCAGGTACCTGTCTGATAATCCTGTTTATGGAGAAGGCAGGTTTGTTTGGGGATGGAGGGAACATGATAGAGGAATCAATGTGGAGCACAGATATCTCTGATGGGTGTCTATAGTGAAGCTGCTTCTCCTGCTTTGAAATCTTCTGTTAGTGTCTCTCTGTCACAGAAACATGAGTAATTGGGCCTTATTTTTTAAGTACACATTCTGTAGTATTTTGTACCCACTTCTTTTCTGCATCTCTAAGTCACATCATTAGCAACAGCAACCCACTGTTGCACAATATTTCTGCAAATTATGCTGCTTAATTAACCAAGTGATGTGTAATAATGCTATGTGACATTTTTCTAGAAGTGTTACCTAAAAGCCTGAACCTCTTAAAGTGATAACAGGAAAATGGTAGTTGAGTTCAGAAAGATAAATGTGCTGCAAATGGCTTGTCAGCCCTGCAAGTCCGTGTCTACAGCAGTGGTTCAGATCAGAGTGGTGATGAGCAGTTCTGAAGAGAGTCCCCGGATGGTCTCCACTTGCCACATGCTAGCTCAGTTCCCAGAGCGATTTTGGGAAAGAAAAATGTAGATTCTTTACAGGTGGAAATGAACAACAGCCTCTTCTCCAAAAGCACTCTGAATGTCCCTTGGTGTGTTTTGCTTAGACCCTCAATATTTCCATGCATGGCCTCTGTCTACTGCAAGGACTTCCCATGAATAAATCTTCCTGTCAGGAAGCTTCAGCATAGGAGGTAAGAGCATACTCCCCAAATCATGTGGAATAGCACAGTGAGGAGCTCAGCAGCCACTTTGATCTGTTCCTAAAATATTTGCTAACACAGATGTAATGTAATAGGCCAGTACTTTTATTTCCAAATTTGCAAGACTTTACTATTGTTAATCCCTATTCCTTGGCTTAAGCCCTGTTCTTTATGTAACACTGCAAACCAAATTAAAGTTATAGAAATGTTTCTGGAACTGTTTACATAGAGCTGATGTTGTGAATCTACAATTATTTTTGCAGTTATCTTAATGTAGCTGTTACAGCATAATAACAGCCTTTAGTCATTGTTTTTCTGCCTGCTATGGCAAATAATGTGCTTGTCTAATGCAACAGAAACTGCAGTCAGTAGCAAAATCTTTAATATCTAATTTACTAGACCTTATTTTGCACTTTTTCATCTGAAATGCAGATTTATAAATTGAAGCAGTGCATGTAACATTTCAGTGAACGAAGTCATTACCACTGATGTTTGGATGGCAACTGTAATTTGGCTTGGGAGGATTTTTTTTTTAGCTGGGAATAATTTTTCTTCATGTGCCAGAAGATTTTTAAAAGCTAACAAGTTTTATGGGTTTTTTTTTGGTTTGGTTTGGGGTTTTTTTGTTTGTTTGTTTGTTTTTAGTGTGAGGAGGGGTTTAACTTACATTGCAGTGCATAATGATACACTTAGCTCCCCTCACCCCCTGGAGACTCCCTGTTTCACTCCCAGGCTGCTTCACCTGAGGGTTGCCATCCCATTGGTACAGCCACAAGATCAAAATCAGGAGCCGGTTCTAAGTCTTTTAGTTTGAGGTTTTGAGTCTTTGAGTTTTCCTGGTGCCACAAACGACACCTGAAATCAACTCACAAGAAACATGGAGAAGGAGTATTTACATGAGCATGTAGTGACAGAACAAGGGAAAATGGCTTCAGAATGAAAGCAAGTTTTGGATTAGATACCATGAAAAAAAAATTCTTTACTGTGAGAGTGGTGAGGTGCTGGCACAGGTGGCCCAGGGAGGTTTTGGCTGCCCTACCCCTGGAAGTGTCCAAGGGCATGTTGAACGGGGCCCCGAACAGCCTGGGAAATGGGAGATGTCCCCGGTTCATGGCAGGGGGATTGGAGTGAAATGATCTTTAAAGTCCCTTCCAATCCAAACCATTCTATGATTCCATTACTATATTCATGTAAGGGATTGTGAGGGATGATTTTCATCTTCAACAGGAGCTCAGAAGTAAAAGTAATCAAGGCCCACTTGACAGATCTGTCACAAAGAGGATGCATTTCAGGAGTTCATTCACTGCTTTCAGAGCTTGCAATGCATTTCCCTTACTAAATGATTCCTTAATTGCAGTAATGTAAAAAGTCCACCTGTGAGCTGGATGGGATGAATGCTGCCCTTGATGTCCTCCACATACTTGATTTTGTTCATTTTCTGCTGCGTTTTGTTATTGGGCTGCAATGTTGCATTCTGCAGCAAATGGAGTATTTGTAGAGGGTGTCATGTTGTGAAGTAAAGGAGCATCAAAGGTATGAGAAGGTACAAATGGCAAGAGCTATTTCTGGAGTAGCTAAAGGAGACCTCCAGGTGCTTCCCACCCTTGGTCGCCAGAGACAGGCATTGCCCAGGCATCTTGTGGTGGCAACAAAAAAAATACTGACTTCAAATAGATTTGTTGCTTATAGAATAATCCCTGTTTATGTTTTCATTTGGTATCACGGAAAGCAAGAATTATTTATAAATACAATTTAACTTCCACTAAAGCTTTAAAGGAAAATAAACATTTAAGAGGGCTAAACAAAAGTATTGAAGCTGTCGCTCTTGTTCCAATCCTCCAGAAAAAATCATTCCTCAGTTTCCATAAAAATCCAGCAATAACTTTAAATTAATTTCTCCTCCTAAGCAGACGTCAGTGTCTTTCTGGGTGAATAATTTTTCAGGACACTGATAATACATAAATATTTAAGAATCATATAAACAGTTCTTATTTTTTGCTGCCAAGGTAAAACAGTGTTCTGTAATGATTGAAGCACCTAATTTGGCCCAATCATAATTTTTGGATGTCTTAGTCTTAATGTACCTGAGGAACTGAGCAAGATGGACCTGGGCTCCTTGATCTGGAATAGGGGAAAAGCCAGACCAGATCTTTCCTATGATCTTAAGTGCAAATGATACTAAAGCACTACTTTTTGCTTTTAGGAATACCTGGCTCACTGTGACTGTTCTGTCTCTCCTTTTTAAGGCTGTTTTGTTGCCATGGAAAGCACATGTGTACATTTCTGGATGTGTCCATGCCCTATGCACATGCACACGAAATATATCTCTTATTCTTCTCTTTGAGTGCAAGATTGCATCAATACTTATCAGATTCCATCTGTTTTAGAGTCAGGAGCAGATCCTGTTTGTATGCCTGCACAAATCTAACACAAAAGTTCTGGTTTGCTTAGGAAATTCCTAGTCATATATGGATAACCAATAGACAATGACAACTTTCTTAACACATCATCAGATTGTTCATTTACAGAGATTTCGATATTTTTTTTTTTTTTTTAAGAACGGGATCTATAAAAGACTGATCTTCCTCTTGTGCAATTCTGCTAATGAGCCTTTTTTTATTGGCTCTGCATTCATTAAGGAAAATATACAGACAAGTAAATATGCTCGTATATTTCTTTCACATTAAGTATAATTTTTTTAAATATTAAGTGAAATTGTTTCTCTGACAACTTCCTGGAGCAGCCATAGAGTCTGTATAATCCTGAATGCTCTTGCTTAAGTAGTTTCAATGCTATTTGTTTGTCCAGTAGAGTCTATTGAATCTTTCACTGAACTGGGTCCATTAAGGAAGTGAATCAGGAAAGTTCTGGGATCACAAATTCTAGGTTGGTGGGAACTATTACATTTCCTCCTTAAAGCTGTGGTTTTGTCTTTGTGACGTGCAGATGTAATTACCAGGATTCTACTACCTTAGCATGAGAATTACACGAAGTGGAAAGCAGGATTCAAGGCCCAATATACTGAATTTAAAGAAGTGTTTTAATATTGTAAATTTTCCCAAAAGCCCTGGCTACATCTCAGGCTGCCTAGGAATTGTGAAATGGAATTCGCGTTCCTACAGTTCCTGAGATATAGATATAGATATCTCAGCCAAATAATAATCATATAATATGAGCTGATAATGACTGGCAAAATATGTCATCTTTTTGATTACTTTGCCTTCACCATCAGTACTTTTTCTGCATCTCCAATCTGCTCTGCTGTGATTTACCTTGCTATTTTATTGTAAGTTCTTTCAACAAGTACCCAGAATCCCCGAAATTGTTGTGCCAGTTATCTCATAATGTCTGATAACCTCTGTAGCCGCCTCCCAAGGGTCAGAATTTGTCACTCAGGTGCTTGTTTTCGGGATTGGCCATGCCTTGGTTGTTCCTTTAGCACCATGTAGCCTTGGCCTAAGGACCCTTTGGTGCTTTCTCTTCTTGTAATTACTCCATGAGAGAAAAGGAATGCACAGGATTGTGCAGAAGTGAATAAGCAAAATGAGCAAGTCTACACATGGTATGAGCCACTGCCAAAGGATTCACGTGTCACACCTGTGTCAGGGGGCTGCTGCTGTGCCCCACCCCTCCTCTTTGGCCACTCTTGACAGGAATTTAAGAGCTTGCTTAATTGAGGGATGCCTGTGAGATAAAACCCAAAAGAGGAGTATATATTTTATGCTTTTTATTTTGTATTCCTTTTTCCTTCAGGACTGGGGAGCTCAGTATCACATAGAAATGATGCACAGATATGCAAGGCATCACTCTGCCTGACTCATATCCAACCACACTGGACCTCCTACATCTTGTCTTTTGAAAAAAATCCCTGGAATGACTCGGTAGGAAATGCTGCAAAAGCTCATATAAGGTCAGTGAAAGCAGTCAGAGTACTGTCAGAGTTGCCAAATCCAACCCAGGACATTTATTTTCTGGCTCCCTTTTGCTTACCGTTTGCCAATTATAAATGTGTTTTTCCCCTTAATTATTGAAAAGTGCAAATGCTTTTATGCTCTCCTGATTTATATATATTTTTTTAATTAAATTTTGAAGGACTGTGGTGCTTAGGATGAGAGTTAAACACATTTCATATCTTAATAAGCCTATTTTTATATTATGCTGCTTGAACTACAATCAGGCTAAGGAATGGAGTGGGGGGAATAAAATTAATGGGTTACTCTTGAAGTAGAAAAAATTATTCATTTCTGATAAAAGATCTTTTTGATAATTTACTCTTGACTTCACTACTTGATTTATCTCATCTTCTCACATTAATTTGTTTTTAATTTTTTTCCCTTATGAGGTTTTTTAGCTACAGTAACAGGTCTGAGATGGTTGGATTGATGGACTACAAAATTTAACATTTTTGAACTAAAAAAGAAAAGGGCTTAAACACTTGAGCTAACAAGCAATATAACTTTCATGTAATAAGCTAGAAATTCAGCTTTCCAGTGCCTTGATTTAAGATGCTGGAATTTGATTATTTAGTTCTCCTACTCCATCTAGAGTGGATATGAACTAAAGCTACTTGGCCTCTTCCTTGTTTTCCCTCAGCTGTGTAGTTTTTTTTCCTCAAATGTTCCCAGTACATCTCCCTGAATCTTCATTAAAATGTTAGCCCCTGTAACATTATCAGTGTTATTGCATCTCAACATTCTCAGCAGACCTGGTTTTTATCTCATTTGCAGCCTGTTGGTGTGCTCTCAGAATGAGCTAGGCTGGTCAGAATTTAACAATCCTTGTTGGGGAGCTGTGTTATTTAACAGAGATTCCAGGTATTTCTCTCACTACTGTAATGATTTTAAGGACTTAAGCTACTACTTACAGCAAATACAGAGAGATTGGGGTGAAAGGAAAAACAAAAAGGCAAATGAAATGAGAAAAAAATAGAGTAATTGGAATCATTAAATTTAACCAGTGAGTGAATCAGAAGATGAAGAGGAGGACGCTTTCTGAATTAGTTGACTGAAGGACAGGTCATTAATTGAACACCTAAATCAAATGGTAAAATCTTCTACGATATCCTTTGTTAGAATTTAAAAAAAAAAAACAAAACAAAAAAAAAATCCTACGCCAAAAAATCCCACCCCAAAAAACAAACAAACAGAAAACCACCCCAATCTACTCTTGCCCTAAAAAAAAATCAACAAACCAACCAAAAAAAAAAAAAAAAGAGAGAAACAAAACAAACAAAAACCCCCAAACAAACAAACAAACAAAAAACAACACCAAAGCATCTGAGGACAGGGAGAAGAGTTAAATGGACTTTGGCAGATCAGCTGGAGTTTTTGAAAGAGGGAAAATCCTAGCTGGAGAACTTCCTGCTATTTACCCCCAGTGCCTGTTTTGTTCTTTCTTCTGTTGTTTTCATCCACCTTATTCTCTGACTGTGCCCCAAAACAACAAGGGGTGATTCCCAAACGGCACCTGAGAGGCATCAAACACCAACCCAGCCACCAAACTGCCCAGACTGGCCAGGTGATGGTCCAGACCAGATGGCTGCAAGGAGCAGCTTTAGCTGAGATGTGCAGTCTGTGCCTTCATGCGTGATGGATCACATTTTGTCCAGTTATATATAAAATAAGCATTTTCCCCCTTTACTAATCTCCTGTGTTTGTCTGTGTTGGCAGCAACACAGCACAAATCAATTGAGATTCAATAGGAGCACTGTTCTTTTCTTCTTTACTAAGAAATATTACTTGATGTACAACAGTACTGAATATCCCCTCTCTAGAAACATAAATCTGGTAGTTTTTAGTAAATTTATCTTGCTCAAGTGTTGAATATAAATGTCATACATTGTCATACTATAATTTTACTTTTTTTAGTGTACTCTAGTTCCTTCTCACTTGCTATCTTTTAACCAATAAGTTATCAAACTGTATATCAAAAGGTGTTCAAGCTGTAACATTTAAAAGGTCCTTATTTTCATCAGGTTACAAGTTTTTGGTCAACAGCTCACATATATGACATATCCATCTTTAACATCTTCTTTGTTGAGTACCATTGATGGTGAATTTGGTTTTTGAATGGCTAATATTTAATAGAAAGCCCAACTTAAGTTCTTTTAAGAAACTTTCTATCAAGAAACTAATACTTTAACTCTGGTATTTACATGCAAATATTTTTTAAAGCTTTGCTACTCAAAAAAAGAGCAATTTTGTTATTATTTAGTAATTATCCATAATTTGATTGACTTTTATTTTTATTTGAGGATGTCTAAGAAAGTATAACTTTTTGCCCTCCCCAGGTGCTTGCTGCCCTCAAATGTTGCATATTCCATTAACACACACGTACTTTCTTTTCCACACTTTACCTTTTAGTCAATTCTTGGCCAAATATCTCATTTGCAGTGATTTTTGTCCTTCATTGTTAATTAGTAACTGAGAAATCACCAACGATGTTCCAATTTTCTGAGATATTTAGTGGATTGGAGTTATGTATGACATTTAAAGCACCTGCCCTAGATTTTAGGCTCTTCTAGTGTATGCTGTGATTAGAATAATGAATAAAAATGTGAAGGAGAAAAAAAAAAAAAAAAGCAGGCTGTTCCATATCATAGCATTTTTAGTCTTGGCTTTTGCCTTTTAAGTCATTTTTCCATTTCCATGAAGGCAAGAAATGAGCTTTGCAGCTTACTTTGGAAGGTCAATGGCCTGAGGCTGCTCTGAGGAATGAGGGGAATGAGCCCAGCACTGTGCCTGCCTGCATGGCAAACCCTGTTCACTGCTGTTCCTGTGCCTCTGGCCACAGCTGGAGTTGAGAGGGGTTTTCAGATCACAACAAATGTCTAAGGTAGAGTAGCTTTCCCTGGAAACCTCCAGGCACTGTATGCATCTCCTGGAAGAGTGCTAGTGTATTCACAGAAAAGCAAAAAGGGGTTAAAAAAAGGAGGGGGGGGGCAACAAAAAAAGGGGGGATAAGAAAAAAAAATCCTCTAGTGGTTGCCCTTTTGCATTATTTTAATAATTCAAGTTAATGAGTTGCATTTTTCAAATTCAGCTTAACATTAAGTGTGTAACACCACCAGAGGCAATCCTTGCCACAGCATCAGCACACATCTTCTGTCTGGCCTAAACCCCTGCTGAATTTTTGCTCCCACTTCCACAGATATCTCTGCCTGAAAACAAGGCTTTGTAGATGTCTATAATAGCATAGTAGAAAGGACTTCCAGGTGAAGTTTGAATCTATTTGGCTGGTTTTTTTCAGTGAGTTTTGCCAAGTGGTCAGATTTTAAATAAAGGTCCAGAAGAAATGTAGGTATAAGCAAATATCAGCTCCCCTGGCTCAGGTGCTGCATTTTGTCTGCTTGGACAGAATCTTTTGACAGCTCTCTTGAAGCTGCCCCTGTGCTGCTCGCGGGAGCACAGAAGGGTCTGGTTCCATCAGTCACACTGTGCTAACTCAATCTGCCTTTGACTGGAGTTTTTGCAGATCTTTAACAACCTTTCCAGCCTTGTGCAGTCTGTGATGTCCACTCGGCTACTGAGATCTATCCTGATGGATGAAAGGGACCTTGCACTTCTTGGGAATAGGTTTGGGCTTGCTTGCTTGACTTCCTGTAAATCTCCATAGGCTCCTGATGGAGACAAGCAGATCTATCGCTCCTTAAACTGCCAGGGAAGGAATCAACATGTATTCAGGCCCCGACAATATTGGTAGATCAGTAAGTAGGAGCACCTTGTAACTTGAACTGAAGAGGGGAGGCATGAAGAATTATCTGGTTTTGAATAGATTTACTTTGTTTTCTGCTTCTCTAGTGGCTTCATTTTCCTGGTGATACTGTCACTTCACCCAGCTCCCACATACAAGCACTACTGAATAACCAAAAAGTCATATTCATCTGCCATTGTTTGTTGTTTTGTTTGTTGGTTTGTTTGGGTTTTTTTGTAAAACTTATTGCATACAGACTTAATGAAAGAGAAGACTGCATTTCAAAATATATTCTTCTCACAAATTTTGACAACCAAAGCAATTACTGAATATTTTCCAGTTGTACAGTGTGTTAGTGAGAGCTGTATTTGACCCTAATGTCAGAAGTCTAGATGGAAAAGAGTGAAATGGTAAATATCAAAAGAAAAGTCTCAAATATCAGGTGTGTCAAAAGGGTATGAACTGGCTGGATTTAGATCTCACAGTTTTGAGTTTTGAAATGTTGAATTTTACAAATGTTGAATTTTTAATTAAATACATATTGAATTTTACAAATTTTGCCTCATGCATTTTTTAATGATCACATGCAGTCAGAGTGCTTAACCTTAATAGGCGTCCTGGCTTAAAAACAAATCACATGCAAGAAATGCCCTATAAATTTATAAAAGAAATGAGCATGTGAGGGTAGGCTGTACAGTGGCAGAGTCAATCTTGCCCAGTGAAAACTACAGACAGAAAATGTAACCTTCCCACCTCCAGTACAGCTGCACCAGTTTTTTTAGAAGCCCAGAGAAAGTGACATCTGTTTTCAGAAAAGAAAATATTTGCATTGTAAAGATTGCAGCAAATTGTTAAAGCATTAGAATAATCTGTCTCTCTTTTTTTTTTTTTCCCCTAATCTTCTTATTCTCTTTTAACATTACTCATTTCGTAGTTTCACACAATTTTACTTTGTGGGAGAGTTATTTAAAAACCTGTGTCTTCTCGTTTGTGTTTTTTTTTTTTTTGTGTGTTGTTTTAGTTTTTTTGCAGGGGAGGATTTTTTTGTTTTGGTTTTGGTTTTTTTTTTTTTTGGTTATTGGTTTGGGGGTTTTTTTGTTTCTTTTCCTCTATATGTTTACAATGTTCCTTCTCGGCTTTCTAAGAGGCAGTGGTGGTTAGAGTTTCTTTTTTACCTAATTACCATGGGGAAAAGTGGCATCTGAAAAATCAGAACAGTGTTTGTTTCCTGTGTGATCATCTGTTCCTGCTGTTTATGCTTCACCTGGATACCTAATCCTTTTAGCAGTGCAGAAGATTATGAAGCTCCAGACAAGAGATTATGGCTCCAGGTGAGGGATAAGCAGTTGATCAAATGAATGAAGGAGAAAAAGATTGTTTCAAGGCAAATATTCCCTACTAATTAGGGCTAGGGAGAAGAATTGAGAAGAAATGTGATTAGTAGTCTCTCTCTCTCTGTCTCAACAGGATTTATTTTTTTCCTGAGGAGTATGTCTTAAAATTTTCATAAGGAATTTAATCAATTCTTCAGGAGATTGGTGTTACCTGTACACTCAGCACCACACTCTTGTGACAGCTTTGTGGATGTCTTTTCTGTCACTAATGATATAAGTTTGTTTTAAGCTTCCTTTATAGCAGAATTTCCCAGGGCCAAGAGCCAAGGATCAGGAGGAAAGATCTCTCAAGGGTGTGTGGTCAATGATTTCCATGACTTTGCTTGCAGAAATTCACATCACCACTTCACCCTGCAGAATATTTCTGGATTTTATTTATCTTGGCATACACTGAGTGAAGTAACAATTCAGCAAAAATCTTCCTCACTGCAGGATCACTCTTATCAGTTTATGAAGATATTGGAGCCCACAGCAGCAGCCAGTACAGTCAGGTCTTTTTAGCACTTTCTCCTTGGTGTACTCTGTGCTCTGACTCATCCACAGAAAATCTTTCACGTCCTGTGTAAAACAAAGAGCAAGCTAAGACACTAATTAGCTAAACAGTACTTTCCCCACATCCTATCCCTGAGAGGAACACATCAGAACAGAGGCAGTTTTCTGCTGGTTTTACCTGGGACCTCTGGGTTCTGCTGCAATCCAAATATTTGGAGGTTTTCCCAAGTGTTCAGTCATGTCTTCCCTTCCCATTATCTTTGCAGGAAGTTGTGACCACAATTGCAAATCAGTGGGTTTTGCTGAAGTTTATCCAATTTGCAAATAGAAACAAACTGGAAAATGCAGGCTTAATTTCATCTTAGCCTAAGTTGGAATTCGAACTCCTGCAAAGCAATCATGAGGTATTTTGTTCCCGTATGGATGTTTTGTTTCTTCAGTTAGCAGGAAACTGCAACAGAAATGGAAAATACTTGCCTCTACCTCAATGCAAGTGCCAAACTGAGGGTGGCATGGCTTATCCAGTCTCCTAATGTTTAACTGATGCAGCTGAGAGGAAGGCAGAGCTGTCCTGTTCTGACCCCAAACCCTGCTCCGTGCCACGTTATTGGTACCAGAAGATTGTTTCCTTGTGCTTTTCATATTCCTTGAAGAGAAAAAAAACCCAGAATACCAACAAACCCTGGCTCAAAGACAGCACATGAGTTAATACAGAGAGAAAGAATGATTTATTGTGTGAACTATGTTGTAGACTCAGAAAAACTCATAATTTTTTTCCCAATGTGTATATGCAAGACTCAATTAAGATCAGGTAATTAAAAGCTCTTTCACAGAACTGACAAAGCAACTTCCCTACCTGCAGAGACATTCCTTCTGAAAAGAAATTACCAGTTCCCAAACATGCTTGGGATTAAAACAGAAACTTGCTAAGCATTTTCATGTCTTTAAAAAGGACAATCTTGATTTACTTGTGACAGGCATGCTATTTTACAATCCTTTTATTTAAGCTAAGAATAAAATTCTGTCATGTTCCACAGAAAATAACAGAGAACAGAGAGAAGAAATGGAAAATATTGTTTGTTTTTATGCATGATTTAAAGTTTTGGCAGCCAGCACAGCTGTCTGAATAAGTGCAATAAGGTGAACTCAACATGCAACAGACCACACGATAGTAGAGAAAATAATTTGCAATTAAATTAAGTGGCCCATGCAATCTAATATATTCATCCTTGAAAAAAATATATGGATGTTAACACTTGAGTCAGTATTTAAATGTGAATGTTGTGCTATTAATAATCAAATTCATTAAGAAAGGTATCTGCAGTATATCTAATTAATTGACTGTTGCACAATACTAGTCTTTTCCAGCTCTTGAATTCAGCTAGTATTTATAGCAAAAAAGTGCTGCTGGGGACTTTTAAGTCATAATTAATAATTGTTATGTCCCATCATTTAAAAAGCTTGTCCCATCAATATGTTTCTTATGTTTACTGCTTAGGAGCCTTGTAATAATTAAAAGGAAAATGGTGGAAAGTAAATTAAATTCTACATTACAGAGATATTAATGGGGAAAAAACACACCTTGTACAATTAACAACAAAGGAGTCAAGTGTTTCTTTACAAAATAAGAGCCGTGCCTCAACTGAAATATGTGAAAGACACAAAAAAGGGAGTTTTAAATCAAAATTGATTCTAACAAGTTTAGTTATGACAGATTGCAGGTTAAAAGAATAATTTTCTGGTGCTGGGAAAGGAGCAGAGTGAGGAAGTGATGTTTACAAGGTCAGGGCTGAGGGAAGTGCTGCAAATGCATGACTGAAATCAGGTACTTTTCTGAACAAAACAAAAGCTGTGTTTTGCTCTCTCTCATCCATGATGCTGACTTCTGGTCCTTCCATTGTTAAGCACATGGGAGCCCAACTGCTTCTCAAAACTTCAAATCTGGTCACAGCCTCTGATAGTTCAGAAAGTAAATATTTGAGAAAAACACCTTTCCTGAGATAACTTCAGAACAATCAGTGAAGCTGCACTGATGTCTTTTTCCACCAGCTTTTACTTGGGCCCTAAAGCTGTGCATTGAGAGAAAGATATTTTTCCTGCTCTGAGGCAGAAGCTCAGGCTGTGGGTTCTGCTGATGGCCTTCCTCCATGCCTGGGTGCTCCTGTTCAGCTGCACCTCAGCCTGGAGATGGACAGTCCTTTTGTTATTGCTTTTGTATGAAGAATTCTCTCCAGTTAGACTAATCAAAGTTATCTTTATGCTGTTACTGTTGGGAGAAAACCAGCTTGTTTCAGGCGGTGGCAAATGCTTCACTGTTCCCGTGTGGTTGTTTCTTCTGGTGAGATGGCTTTTCCTCAGTGATACAGAACAGTTGTTTGATATTTTTGTTTTGCCTCTGTCCTTCTAAGCCTTATCTTATGTGAGCACTGATATTCTAGATGCTAATCTTTCTTCACAAGCTTCTTAACGTTAATTTCATTTGCTGTCCCACTGAAGCTGTCGGTCCTCCAGGCAGAGACAAGAAAGAGCCAACCCAAAGCTCTTTGAGAGAGTTTTCAAGGTTCACCTTACACTGCCCTTCTGGAGGTCAGAGTACCTGCTCATCAAAGATGAGCTACCAGCTGAGCCATTTTGTTCCTCACAATATTTTCTGCTGTAACAGGTTTGAATGTTATTCATTTAATTTCTGTAACCTTGGGGAAGTACCAGTGAGGTTTCAGAGACCTTTGACAAGCAGCCTGAGAAACCAACACCAAGTCCATTTGCTGTTTTTTTCCATTAT
Source organism: Phainopepla nitens (assembly GCA_013400175.1). Lineage (NCBI taxonomy): Eukaryota > Metazoa > Chordata > Aves > Passeriformes > Bombycillidae > Phainopepla > Phainopepla nitens. The sequence continues at coordinate 69,991 of VXBQ01000960.1, read as the reverse complement.
TTTGCTCACTTTAGAGCATGACACATGGTCCACCATCTTCTGGCAAATGATGCTAGAAACATTTATTGATAATTCCTCTCCACACTTCTTTTCACTCCATCCCCTGGGTTTCTACATGTGTATGGATAGCTTGCATAACTTGGCAGAGAAAGTTACTGCCCTCAGCTGCAGTAAATCAGCAACTATTTCCATTTACCCTGAGTTTCTGCACTGTAAACTATGTGGTTCAAGGTCTGCTTGTTGATCAGCTAAAACGTCTTCGCTGTGATAGCAGTGCGAAAAAAATATACTGTGAACGGTCTGAAAATAAAGCATCCTGTTTGTAATTAAGGCCCCTTTTTATATTCTTTGCTGAGTAAATCTAGATGTCTCCTTAGTGACACATTCATTACAGAATTACTGTGGTGATTTGAGGAGCAGCAGCTGAGATTATTATGAGTTCTTCTGGAATTGGTGGGACACAGGCGGAATATAGCACGAGTTTTCTGTCTAGCAACATTTAGTATCTGGAGGAGGCAGATTGATGCTACTTGCTGTTGCTGGCTGTCTCATTCTGTATGGGTCTGGCACCTTAGGGCAATTACTTTGGATTAGAGATGGTACTGAGCACGCAAAGGAAAAATGGCACTTTGTGTACGGTGAGGGAGAGCCTCACAACAGCCCTTTGAACCAGCTCATTTGTTCTAGTCGCTGGCCGGGAGTCCTGGGACTTTATCTGGTACATGCAGGCATGAAAAACGCAAAAATAAAAAAAAAAGAAAGAGCCTACTTATGCTCAAGGTTGTGCAGGTTTGGTCTGTGAGCCAGTTTTTCAATGTGTGAGTTTTGTTATGAACATTTGTTTATCCAGGCAGCTATCAGCTCACCTGTGTGCTCCTTCTGGTAACCAGGAATAATGGGCACTCTCTGTCAGAGCCCAGGCACGCAACTGCACAATTGTTTTATTCTTCTGCAGCCTGCTTTATTTTTGTTTTGTTTCTCCAAGTGGCCTACTGCACACTGAGTAGCTTAAGCTGCCATTATCTGTGACTAGCAGCAGTTATTTAGATAAATGAAATCATTGTATTTGCCTTATTGGCAGCGTAGTGGGTGGAAAATCTAACGGCCTCGTTTGCTGGAGCATTTTGGCGTTCGCTTTTAGCTTCATGGGGCCTCTATCATCCATTAGCTTTTACTAGTTAATACTCTCAATATTTACTCTGGCTCTTAAATAACTCTGTTTTACATAAGAATATAAGATAAAGCCAACAGGAGCATTTTAATGTTCTGATTATGTTATTATTTAGGAGAAGGAGAAAAAACCTAATGTCTGAATTTTGCACCTTGCAACTTGTAGCTAATTAGCAAAATCCTCTCAGCTGGTGGTTTGGGCTGATGGCAAAAAAAACTTGTGATGGATTGTTACAGGGTGAGAAGGATGATTTGTTCCTACAGAAGAGACAAAAGTTACCTACATATGATGCACCTAATTTTCTTTTTTGAATAAATAGCAAACACAACTATGATTATCCATTTTCATAAACAAATTAATATTTTGACACTAGGAAGGAAGATTTTTTCCACTTAAGGAATGATATATTTAGACAGGTTTCTCTTCTGTATTCACAAAACAACTCAGGTTTCAGAGTTATCTTATGTGACTTTACCTTTTATCTCTGAGCTACTAATAACGAAATAGAAAACTTTACATGAAATGTGGATGTTGTTCATTTTGCAGATAAAAATCCTTTCCCATCTTTTTAATTCCTCTTCTATTTGTGCTGTGTTTACCTGAAGAGGTTTGCATGAATCTGTAACCTCTCCCTTGCAATCCTCTTTGCTACAGGCGTGGTCACTTGTAAGCCTGCCAGGAAGGACTGGATAAGAGGTAACCAGTACTAAGTGGACATTTCCCAGACTGCTACAGGGAAAATAATGAAAAAAAAAAAAAAAAAAAGATGGATAATATGCATTTTCAAGAATTTTTCCATTTTATGTACATATTTAAAAAATCTTTCTTAGTGACATCTTTGCTTTTGAAATATTCATATTGCACGGCTGCAGAAGGACTCTGTTCAGGCATGTGTTTCATTAGCCATTCTCATGTCAATTTTCCACAACTCCTTCAGCCAGATCCCTTTTAGTTTGCTGTATTCCATGGTTGGCTTCAGATTAGAAATTGCGTTTTGGAGAGTAAAGAAAATTTAGTTAGCTTTGGATTTCTCCATATATTTTGAATCAGGAGAGCTGTAAATATGCAATTTAATGGACAATGCAATAGTTGGATTTTAGATCTTCGTAAAAAAGCTAATTTGAATGCAGAATATTTTGTAGGTTTGCATTCTGAAGACATTTGATTTTTACTTGTTCTCTGTGATTAATGGAAATCTGTTGTAATTTTTTCATATTGTGGAAAGGATCAGCAAATGGGCTGGAAAAGTATTTTTCCCACTGGATTTTCGAGCCTCTAATCTCACTTAGACCTCTACATTCAGCTGAGATCAGGCACACTCTGAATAAACCTCCACTTCTGTGCTGTTATAAAAGTCTAGTTGACCAGCTCTCACATAGCCTGTACATTATAGATGTATGTTTGCTAGACAGGCAGATGACTCCTGAACTGGCTTCAGGGAAGTGAAGCACTGAAACTTCCTTTGCCTTGCTTTGTCAGTGTTCATGAAGAGAAAAACTTTGTATTTTAAATCATGTTTAGAAATCTCTTCTGAAAATACTAATGGTATGTGTATATATATATACATATATATATGTACATGCATGCATGTATGTGTGTGTGTGTATATATATGTCAACACATATATAACAGAAGTGTGGATCTAGATTGTTTTTAAGGAAAAATTAGGAAGTTAGGAAGAAATTTTTTTTGTTACTTCAAATATGATTACTGTGAAACAAACAGTCGGTTTTGTAAGTCAACATGCATATTCTGGTTTTGTTGGATGTATATGGATTTATGGTTTTGCCTTCTGAGTCCAGATGGATTTAAAAGTTTGATTTTGTGAAATGGGTCTTGATTTTCAGAAATCAGCCATGAAATAATCAGGAAATGAAAAGTGCCCCTGATTTTATCTCTTATTAGATATTTTATTGTTGTGTAGGCAGAGGGAAGAAGCTCTTTGCAATAACCTAGAGTAGCAGAAAGAATCAGGTACTTTCAATATTATTAAGTCCCCTGGTACTAATCCTTTAAGCACCCTCCAGCAGATTGGGAAGTTGATCTAACCTTTGCTGTCAGTACCTATCAGCCAACCTTGCACTCAGTAAATGAATGAGCTGAGCAGGGACAGTGTTGCAGACTTACTGCTTATTTGAAGTTCTTGCAGTAAGTGGTGTCTCATTTCAGATTCACAGCTGTATGTTGCTGCTGTTGCAGAATCCAGGTTTTGGTATGTTCTGGAGGGTTTTTTGGGTTTTTTGGGTTTTTGTTTGGGTTTTTTGGGTTGTTTTGGGGCTTGTTTTGTTTTATTTTGTTTTTAATTCCACAGTCTTTGCTTTTAAAAAGGAAGAAAATCTCAAAATTATGTGTGGTTTCTTTCACTGTTTAAAATGTTGTTAAAGCTTTTTATTTCAAACCAAGTAACTTTTTGTATGACTTGGAGTTGCCAGTACTAGAAAAATCTGTATCTCTGTTAAAATTTAAAGATCTCTTGCATCACGATCCAATAAATGATTTTGTAGCCTACCTAAGCTGCTCTAAAATTGGAGGACAGATTGAAATACAGCAATGAGAGTTTTGGTAATTGTCCTTGACCTTTTCTGCACAGCCAAAACAAATGCTCTTTAACCTTTCTGTGATAGAAGAGGCTGCTGCCATTTTTTCACACCCCAGAGTGTGTGTTAGAGGTTATCAGGACTTTTGTAGCTCCTCCAACTCTGGTGATCTTTTGAGACATATACTGTAAAACAATTAACCAAGTAAAATGAGGCACAAGGGCAGGAGTGCAATGCACAGAATAACTGTCTTGATGCTGGAAAGGCGGTGAATACATGCCTGTACTATTTTAGTGGACTATTTCAGGTGGATAGAATTCTTTTATTTTTCAATAGTGTAGCCAAGATTTCTATCTTCATGAACAAGTGTTTATTTCTCCAGGCTTGGTTTAGCTTCCATCACATGATAAAGGTGTCTGGAGGAAGAGTAAGCACTGAGAAGGTTCCCTAGACCTGATACATATCCCTGTGCTATGATGTGAAGGTCGAAGTCTTAATTGATTCTCTACCAGAGGAAGGCAGACCCTTGCTTGTCCTTTCCCATGAAAGTCTCCTAATTGTAAAGCTGGAGGCTAGATTGGCCAGTCTTTTAAAAAAAAGTGAAGGATTGTCTCTGCAGCCCCATGATAAGGGCACTCCCCGGGCAAAAAGAGGACTGAAGATTGATCCATGCTTCCCGTATCAAGTGCAAAACCCAGTGAAATCCTAATTACTGCACTGCTATGACACATTTATCATCACTCTTCCCTATCCACCGTCTCTGCCTAGTATTTCACAAGACAAGAAGCAAGCTGAGAATGCCAGCCCTGTCACTGCATCTTGGTCTAGAGAGGGACAAAGGCATGGTGATGCTTATTTATTTTGTCCATGAATGAAACTCTCTGCTCCTAGGTTGTTATGAAAAGTAGCAGCACAACTTCCATTTCTATTTCTAGCTGTTTTTTTAAAAGGAAAGTGTAAGTTGCCTGCCTGTGTTAAAAAGGTTCCCAAGTCCTGCAGGGCTGTGGATCCTGACTGAATAAAAACAGCTAGCACAGATCATACAGACACACCTGAGAAAGATGAAATTTTCAGCATTTCTCTCTTCCACATTTCCTTCTAGCTAGTTAAGATGATCTTTGAATTATATAGGAGCTCAGAGCTTAAAATAGGGCTTCTGTGGAGGGATGTGGGTGTCGAAAAGCCAAGCATCACCATGTTTTAGTCCTGTGTAGTGTTGGACTGCAGTGACAATGCTGGCATTCTCAGCTTGCTTTTCTGCCGTGTGAATTATTTTAGTAGAGCCAATGGATAAGAATGAGTAATTATGGAGGTGTCATAGCAGCACCATAATTAGGATTGCATTGAGCTTTGCAGTAAAATTTTACGCCTAATGCTCCCCTGCTGTCCCCCATCAGTGCGCCACATTTGAAGTACAGCTACAATTAAACCATCATAAAACAGAGTACACAACTAGACAAAATGATCAAGAGGAGCCTGAATCCATCTTTTCTTAGTCTGGAACGACTTTCTGATGACATTGGGTGTTCTTGCTATAGGTTGTAGATTTCCAAGCACTTCAGTTTGGTAATTTCTCACTCTGCCCCTCTATTAATATTATAGTATGTCACCTTGGGCCCTGTTATTTGTCCAATTGGAACAACCACAGTGACAGAATAGAACTATAAATATTCTTGGCTCTGTTTATGCTTGAATAGTTCAACATGCCTCAGATGCCTAGGCGCAGTTTGTGAGCACAGCTATATAATAATCCATAGGATATAAAGCCAGTTCTCCTTTTGAAATATACATTGGGGTTTGTTTTCTTTAGCTTGGATATTCACATCAGTGTTGTTTTCCAGGAAGCAGGCAGAACATGAATGAAAAAGTCTCACTGTGCTGTTGAAGCCCAGAACACCTGCAAAAAACTGCTGGAGTTTGAAATAACCCCGGGGTATTTCTGGCTTGTTCTTCTTTTATATAGCATTTGTTAGTTTCTTTTTTCCTGTGGTATTCTGCATAAGGCATGAGGTAGCATCCATCTGGTAGAATACAGACAAGAGGGAATAGATGGCTTAATTTGGGGGTTTAAAAGCTAAATGAAACACCTATGTACTTATTGAATCAAACAAACTAACCTATGTACTGATTGAATCAAACGAACAATGGTTTGGGCGTAGGTGTTAGGTTTTCACGCCTGCTTCAAACACCTGCATTCTTTAGCAAAGCATGCAGGGTTGGAGACCTGCCCCAGATTATTATCAGATAGTTCTGTGTGGGTCAGGAATTCAGAAATCCCTTTGTTTGGGTCCAGGGTTCGTGTACTGAATTGGCACAGAAGAGTCCCAGTCCATACGCGTGTGTATACGCTGTGTGTGTGCTGATGGTGGAGATTGCCACCTGATTTGATGGCAGTGACAGTCAGAATCTCTCTGAGTTGCCCTTTTCCAGCCACATTGCCTCACTCCTGGGATCTACTTCTGCAAAGTTATTGGGCTCCATGGAGCAGTAACAGAGAGCCTGAGTTATGCAGGAATTCGTGTTTGCTCATCTAATGAGACTGACATTTGTGGGCCTATTACAGATTAATGCAACATTCTGATGTAAGACTAAGCAGGGGTCCTAGCAGCAGGTTTTCCTTTTGTTTACAAGTTGTTCTGCTTGTAAAACCATTCAGAGAATCCCTGCCAGAGAAGCTATTCAAACTTAGTGAAGTTCTCATTTTTAAAAACCTTACTTCAGGAGGAAAATGGGTTACTATAATTTTTGCAGGCATGTGTCCTGTTCCAGAAAATATTTATTTGCTTGAAAATACTGTTGCTTTTATTTTCTCTAAAGCCTGCAATGCACTTCAGACAGAGAAATACATTTTACTCTAGGAACTTTCGCAATAAACGAAATGTTATTTATTCTATTTTTGTTACACTTTGCACTACAAAAGCATGAATATCTTCTAATAACTCATTAATCTGACAGTCATTACAGTAGATTAATTTAAAAACATTAGTGAAAACACTGTAAACTGTACTGAGGCCAAAATGTGTGCAGTCACCAAAGTTTACTAAAGAATGCCATCTAGAGGGCTTTGAGAGAGCAGAAAGAACACTTTAATGTTTTCAGAGAAGCACGACTGTAGTATCTCAGTAGGTATTTTGTCTTAGCTGTATGTAATCTTAGTCAAAATTCAGCTTTCTGCATGAAGCCATGAGCGAGCATGCATGTTTTGACTGGTGACAGGGAACAAGTTGAGGTTAGTTTCATCATTTTTCTGATTCTAAAAAGCAACTTAAAACAGAGTGCATTTTACAGGTTAGAGTTTTTTATCTCCTACTTATGCAGCAAGATTTTCAGATTTCATTCGCTTCATCTTTTTGATGTAGAACATAAAAAAGACTTTACAAATGGTACTGCATAATAAATATTTGCATCATCCTTACAATAGAGAATAACAGGTAAATGTCTTCTTGTGAATATAGGTGAGTGAAACTTTTGAAAACATGAGGAATAATTTTTCTTTCTCCTGCTGCCTGTGTCTTAACATACAGTGAAACAAAGCCTTATAAATCTGAAATCAAATAAATTTTTTACTTGGAAATAAACAAAAAAGAAAAAAATGGAGTGGCAATAATAGTGTCCATGAGGTTCAATCAGTAGAAAGGAATTTGTAACAATCCTACAAGGTAATGAAAAACATATTCACATCTTTTTATTTTCTTTCCACCAATTGTTCATCGGTTAAATATGTGGGTTTCGGTTTCTTGTCAGAATGGCAATTGGCATTTCATTTATGTGACAGGGCTGTAGTCATATAACTCCCTTAGAACCTGGGGAAATGGGCTTTGGAATACATTTTGTGTGATTAGATACAGCAGGCGTGCTAAGTAAACATTAAATTTTGAATTTGAATTGAGTAATGTTGGTGATCCAGGACTTTCTTACTACAAAGATGATCCTGAACCTCTTGGTAAGATGGGGAAAATTAATACTGTGGTATGTATCCCGCTCTGTCTTCCATAAACACCTGCTGGTTTACCTTTCAGATTGCAGTTTTCTCATCTCAGCATTCTGGGCAAGGCTTGACTTAATACCCTGTAGCTCCTGGTGGTTTATTTCTGAGGGCAAAAGGAGGAAAGAGACTGGGAAATGGAAGCAAGTGGCCTCTGGTCTTATTTTGAATGGGCCGAGAACTTTAAAAGGCACAAAAGTGTGTGTGTGTCAATTTCCTTTTTATGTTTAAAAGACAGGAAGGTACCAATTTGGTCCACTTTCAACTTTATTTTTAGGGTAAAATGAAAGCAAGAGGTCTCAGCAGGAACCTCCCCATGTGAATACAGAAAGGCTATGCAGGGACATAGAGATGTGTCTTGGGCAAATCTGAGCTTTGATTCAAGTTTTAGATGTGCCTAATTTGCCACTGGTTTTACCTTTTCCTGAGGAAAAACATGGAGATAAGATTGCCCATGAAAGGATTTTCTTCATTTTTTCTTTTCTTTCTCACTTTGGCTTCACCATAAATTATGTAGTTGAGTGTACCCCTTATGGAGAAAGTACCAAATATTATATTCTGATAATAAATGCACAGTTGAGTCTGTGACGGAAACCTTTGCTGATATAAAGGAAAATTTCTCAGTGTGGCTTTATAGAGGGGAAAAAAAAAAATGCTTTTGCACTTTCTGGTGACTCAGGCAGAAGGGAATAAATTGTGCTGGTTATTTAAGTCCAGATTTTTGTCAGGAAAAAAATCAGTCTGAGAAAGTAAAGAACAAGGCAGAGAGCAGCTCAGGCCTTCAGCAGGCTCTGTGCTTTCGCAGCATAGAGGTTGGATTTGATCCTTCCCAACTGAAGAAGGAAGCAAGTCTGTTTTATTTGTATTTTAATCCAGCATAAGTTTAGATGAGATTCCGTGTGTGTACAGGTTTTCTTTTTTTGCTGATGATTCTTTAATATTTCCCTTCAACTCTTACTTCAGCAGATCAGTATTGCAAAAACTCCTGGTCAGAGGCTCCTGAAAGCAGCTGGCACAGAGGTAATTTCGGAGAGACAGGGAATGATGTTCAGCCTTGGGTGGAATTGTGGATGTGCACATAAAGAGCCCGGGAAGGAGCAGAGCTGCTATCAGCTCCACAACCTAGATAGCAATATTAACAAGTAATTAAAACTTGATTCCCTCCTCCATCTTCCCCTGCACTGTTCCTCACCTACCTTTAAAAATAACCTAAAAACTGGTTATGAATATTAACCTTTCTGCTGCTACAGAGAAACACAACATGCGGTGGTGGATTAATAATTAAAATCAGGAAACTAAGAGCACAAGCACTCGAGGGAGTCAGCAGCAATAACGTTATCGAAACAGCCAATTTAAGAGTCAGAATTTCTCAAATAATTTAAATGTTAACTTTTAAGATGACCTATAAAAGATCAAACAACATATAAATCATCAGCAACTACACCAACTTTTCGCATAATTNCAAATAATTTAAATGTTAACTTTTAAGATGACCTATAAAAGATCAAACAACATATAAATCATCAACAACTACACCAACTTTTTGCATAATTGGAAGCTTATAATTGTCCTGTTTCTCTGTCTCTCTGCCTCTCTGCGTTAGGAAAACCAGCAAAGCCTCAGAAGCTCAGAGACTGTTTTAGAGGGGGCATACACAAACAAATGAGATTTGAGCACTTCAAGTAATACAAACACTGCAGCCAAAGAAGAGGTGAGGAAAAAAAAAAAGACAAGTGATGAGATGCTCTGTGCAGCCGACATTAGGTTTTTCACCTGTAATCAGGCCTGCCCTAGTACAAAGGTGATCTGAATAGTCTCTGTGTTATGATATAGCCACTGGTATACTTTAAGGAAAACCAAACCTGTGCTGCAGGTTTTGTAAAGGCTCTTGGGAATTGCTAGCCTTCTTCCAATCCTGTGGCTTGTTTATTTTTCAACCCAGGCAATTTTATTTTCGTCATATTTCATGTTTTGCTCTAATTTTCTTTCTGCCTCTTACTTGCTGAGGAGAATATCTTAGTCTGACCTGCTGGCATTCTCCCACAACAAATTGTTCTCCAAGCTCTTCCTGGCTTTGCCCTTGGATCAGGGACTCAAAGCCCTTTAGACCTTGGGAAAAATCTTCATATATATGTCACAGTGGGTTCTAAACAATGCAAATTAGTCCATACAAAAAGTTGGTTTAACCTTCCTGCGTGGCCCTGTCTTGTACAAAGTAAATGTGAAAATCTGAGCCAAGATTTTCCTTTCTTCTAGCTCTGAGGCTGCATCCATGACATTTACTGGTAACAGCTCAGAGAGCTGTTGTTTGGTTTCTATTTCTTCCTCTTTTCTTTTTTTAATTTAGGAATGGAGGTCATTGTCAAAATAACATTTTTTTTCCTCTCTTTAGTTTTCCAGCTGCTGCCTCTTTGAATACCTATTTGCACTGAAAGGCCTCTAGATGTGCTTCAGAGGAAGCCTGCCAAAATTTCAGGACCCTGCTGTTTTTCAGTAAGAATAGACCACCCTCTCAGATACTGATCTCAATAAAAGAGAGCTTTTTCATTAATAATGACTAACAATAGGAAAAGCATTAAATCTCAGAGATCTAAAATGAAATAGATGAGGAGTAAAAAGCTTTCATGCAGTGAAATTTATTCCATGGATGTCAAACAAGGAACGATTGTATCTTCTGCATTATTCTTCTAAATCATTGTATCCTTCTGGTTGCATAAAGAAACAAGAAAACAGGGGAGATAGGGTTTCACACCAATGATCTGAAATCTTCATGAATGTTAACAAAAATGTGGCAATGTTTGCCTCCACTATAAGCGCTGAATATTGCTCATTTTTCAGTTGAAAATTATCCCTCTGTCTTTTCCCCTGTCCAAATAGTCTTGCTGCTGTCACACTGATTGAAAGTAACTCATCTTTTTTTTACCTGAGGTAAGTTCCTGTTGTCTGAGAAATGAGGGGCAGCGCTGTGCACTTTTTGTCTGGAGTCTTTCTAATTGGGGCTCTGCCTGTGTCCTACAGGTTCTCTTGATTTTCAGCACTCCAGGAGGCAAACTTAATTTAAATCATAACACTGGAAATAAAATATATATGTGTGTGGGGAGAGTAGATTTTTAAGTAATTTGATTATGTAAGAATTTATAATAGAAAATAAAACCTTGAAAATCTGCATTTGTTTTTCCCTCTTCATCATTTGTGTGCTTAGTACACTGGTAAAAGCACTAAGGGTCCAATTTCTAGTCTGTCTAATTTTCAGCATGTTATCTTTCCCACAGTCACACCATGTTTGTTAAATCTACAGGTTGCTGGAGCACCCAGAAGCCAATGTTATGATGTACACCTCGTAATTCACTTTACTGTCTAGTTTAGTGAAACAGGAAGACAGTTTTTCCACTCCCCAAAAGTCCCTGTCCTTCCTTATCTTTTGGAGGTAACTTAGAATATCAATTATTCAACTGTGTGCATATATCACCTCTCATCCACCCATCTCCTCCTTGACCAACCATCATTAACTGTTTGAACTCTATGGCTACGAGAGCAAAGATCAGGTTTGAGGAAATGCTTAAATGAATAAAAGAGCACAATCTGAGAAAGAGAGAGTAAAGTGAATTTTTGAAATTTGATTAATGGTAATTTAAGGGAGTCTTGAGTACTCTCTCCTACCTCCATCCTACTTCTAGGTGCCTCTAATTGCCCTGCCTTAATCTCTCTGCTTTACCCTCTTTTTCTGCACTGTATATTTTCTTCTCCCCCTTTTAGTCTGTTATATCCTCATTTGTATCTGGTGTGTTTTCCTTCCGTTTTGAGGAGTAGTACTATTTCTTCCCCTTGAGCACTCTCATTTCCCTCTCCATTGCTCCCCCCACTTGCCTGAGATTTTCAATCATCACTTTGTGGCACTGGTCTCTGAACCTGCCTGTGCTCACATCACTGTATCTGCCGTGGAAAGAAAAACACATTACCTGATTCATTTTAGAAATTATTTTACAGTACATCAAGATAAAAGGGCTTGGGGATATAAACAAACTCAGAAATATTTTGAGATCAGGTAGACGTAATTATAACACAGGCTGCTGATTAGATTGCTTTATTTTGCAACAATACGAGTTTAATCATGTTGGAAATTGGTTACGGGATTTCTTGTGGTGATTAGATATTTCTATCATGTTTTAGTCTCCTTTAATTACACAAATAAATATTAGTTGTTTACTTTGTCAGTTTACTTTTTTTTTTCTGTCGGTATGCAGACAGTATCTAGGCCTGCTGCTCACCAGCCACGTTGAGGGTGACCAGATTCCTCACGGCGCCTGCTGGGGGAGGAAACAGGAGCCCAGTGCTCTTCCTTCATGAGAGGATCTCTCACTACCCACTTCCCAATTCATGTCTCTCCCTGATCAAAGCTCTGTCTCCCTCTGTCCAAAACCCCAGACTCCAAAGTGCATGTGACTGTGTCCAGTTCAAGCTACACAGAAATGCTCTTCTTGAGCAAAACTACAAAAATCAAAATAGCACCTTGATGCCTGAATTGCTGTGGGTTAAGTGCAGAGCCCTGTTGCTATGCGATGCACTTAGCAGGATCAGATCAGCCTAGATGTCTGGGATATCCTTCCAGAGCAATGTGGAGGGCTGTAGGGATGGCCCAGGGGTGGTATTGCCACGGCAGTGTGATAGCAGTGTTGAGGAACACATTTGGTGCAGGGAGCTCGGGGTGCAGCTGCAGATGGAGCTGCAGGTTCACCTCTGGGTGGGAGCCTGAGACAGGAGCTGTGAACTGCCACCCTTTGCACGGCAAAGGGCACAGGGACCTGTGGCACAGCCAGGTGAGGGACACTGAGAGACACAGCAGGAGCTGATGGCTCGGGAGGAAGAGCGAGACTGGTGTGCTTGGACTGTGAGGGGGTGAGAGCCCAGGGGTTCCTTTGCTCAGGGTCCCTCCTTGGAGGCACCAGCTCAGGCTGTTTCCGTGTCACTGTGCCACGGATAAATGGCTTTATGGAATGAGATGTCTGAGACTCTGCTATAGAAATCCTGGACTGAGCTGGTGAGGAAACCTGCTCTGAGTGTGAGTGGGGAGTGCAGGGAGTCCAGCAGGGACCCACTGGGTCACTGGAGCCACCCCTGGGGAGGGATGACAGTCCCAGCAGTGACAGTCTGTGACATTGGGAGTGTGGCTGCCAGAGAGTCTTGTAAATGGTCATACAGAGAAGTTTCCTTGAGGGCAGGACCTGAGTTTAAAAGACTGCTCCTGCACCGTGCAGAGCTGGCCCCAGCTCTTCCATCTCTGGCAATGCTCGCATCCAGGCTCCTGTGGAGATGCACCCCTTTATTTTTATATATACAGATAAATGTGGTGCCAGGCTTGCAAAAATAGGTAAATAACTGACATAGGAAACAGAAGAAACATCTCAGCATTCTTCCATTCTTCCATCCCTTGGCTTGTCGGGCTGCAGTCTCACTGAAGCAGAGGTTCCCTACTTGCTCAGCAGTGCTCGTTAGCTCCCTACTGCGTTCTGTATTGCCCCTGCTGTGTGGCACCACCAGCTCCCAGGGGAGGGACAGCAGAGCTCTCAGACTCCTGCCTTTGCTGCCACAGAACAGTGCACAAGGCAGCAGGAGATGGCCAGGTTAGGCAGACCCAGGCTGCCATGCCCACAGATCAGGTTTTCTACTGTGGGCATATCAAGGTAGAGATGTAATGATGAGATGTAAGTGCTCCTCCTAGGCTTCTACATGGAGCGTGTGAGAGCTCGTTGTCCTTCAGCATGACAGAGGAAATTTATGGGATCCCAGGATAGTGAATGCACCAAACTGGGCCTGATTATCTTGCAGGAAAACAAATCTGTTTTTTCAATTATCCACCCACATTTTGAGCCTCTTGAATCAGCTTCTCACATTTACCTGGCCAGATTATTCATGCTCTGCCTGGGCTTCAAGTCTTGTACATTTTCTATGGCATCTAAGGTACCCACAGGCTCAGCAGATAACAAATCTATGGCTTTCTTGATATATTTTATAACGTATCATAACTATCCTCCCATAATTATCTCTCAATTGCAGATAATTATTTTTGTCTTCTTCCTAACTCTACTCTGATGTGTCAAGTCCAGCCTGCTTCAAAATTTGCAGGCATGTGTTATCTTGCAGGCAGCCACCACAATTTCCAAATTTATTGTTTGTCTAACATTAAGAAATTGATTACTTTGTATGTGATTCTGCATTATTAAGGCTTAGGAAGTATTCTGCATTTATCTGCCAGGCTAAATTCTATAAAGTAAACTTTAAAATGTGTTGTTAACAGAATTTTTTCCTGCAACAGAAGTCTATTGAACTTTGGACAATCCCTCTGTGTGTCATACAGAACTCCAATTAAAGGTGTAGGACATTGGAAAAAGCAGTAGCTGTGTGTGTACATACCCAGACAGCAACATTGTCCTCTTGGGTATTGTTGCAGGGGATGGAGAGTGTGACAGGTAAGGGGTTTTTGTCTCCTTTCCCCTGTAGGTTGCTTTTCAGAACTTAATTCTAATGTGTACTCTGGATTCAACTTCTGATGATATGAGAAACTGTTCCTGAAAAAGGTCAATATGGTGAGGAATTACAGGGAAAATATTGAGAAGGAAATAGAAAAATGAATTGTGTGATACCAAGAAGATAATGTTGATGAGAAGTCCAGGGAAAGAGATGATAGTAGAAAGATAAAGAGCATATTTGTATATACAAATTTGGAACATATGAAGACCTACAGAACAAAATAGAGGAGAGCTGAATAGTAAAATCAAAATTTTGATTAGTTATTTCAAGATGTGAATAGAGAACACGGTCCTCATAACGACAGCTCTACTACTTTTTCTATTAGAGAGTGAGTGTTCAGTCCTGCTTCCTCACTTTTTCCTTAATTGAAGTTTTTCTGTGGCAATATTGCATTCTATTCAACCAAACCACTATTACCTTGGTCGTGTATAACTCCAGAAATATCATCAAAGATAAGCTTGTCTCTTAATAGTAGAGCTCCCTCTCAGAAAGAATGGTCTTAAATTCTTGGAGTGAATGTTCATATAGTCAAACAGGCGTGGTGAACCAAAGAAAATAACATAAACTTCATATCTCCAGTTTAATGTATTTCCCCCTCCCTCCTAATTCACCCTGGTTTGGAAAAAAATGTTCAAATATGATGCTGTTAAAACTTTAAAAATTTAACATAAAAAAGGAGAAGCATTTCTCCACAGTGAATACCAAAACATATTTGATAACACCGCCTCAATGTAAGTGTGATAAACCAGTTTTTAGCATAACCTTCTATATTATCTCCTAGCATAATACCTAGCAACTCTTTGGCAGCATAATCCATAAAGGTAAAATAATACATAAAAGGTGCAGTACTCAGAAGAGATGAATACAGGGCATAGATTTCCTTCTGAGGTCCAAACTGTGTCGTGACAGGAAGGACATTTAGATTCCTTCTGTCCATCCATAAAAGTCAGGACGCCTCATCTTTGCACTTTTGAAACTAAGTACTTATCTCTTAATGAGATAAGTAACGTTTTGCCTAGGTCAAAGTCCCAGAATACAGAAATTCAGGGTCTCTGGGGTGAATTAGATTTTACTACCCCATCCATGCTTGGGTTAAAAGCACCGAGAGATATGTGCATTCTCTTGCAGGGAGGTGGCAGAGCCTGACCAGGTACCACCAGCCCTTCAAGTTTCTCCTCCCTGCAGTCTCTGGTCACAGCCCTACAATTTATCCAGGGACAGAGGTTCAGTGGGCTCAGTGACCATGGAGGATGGTTTGCAGCACAAGAGCAGTTCCCCCAGGACAGGCTATTTACACAGCCCATTTGGATGAAACAGAGATTGCCTCCCCTTCTGAGAGGTGTCTGCACTTCCTGAGCAGGTCTTGTGAGGCTCAAGAAGCTCCTGAGTATCATTCACCATTATTAAACAGTAATGACAATGTTCTCTGGTTCCACATTATTTTCAGTCCAGCAATGTCAAAATCCACAACGTGTCCCTGAGACGGAAAATTGGTTGTTCTGATTTTAGCCATGCAGATGATGAAGCAGAAAGGGGCGATGAATCTGTCACAGGGACAAACACAGTAGGACTGTGGCAATGGCAGAAACATTAATGGGATTCTCCTGTTGTAATCCAAAGATGTCATTTCCAGCAGACCAAGAACTAGACTCCAGGCTGAGGGTGAATCCGGGGGGAAAGATATACAGTGATTACACTGATTCCTTCGCCCTTGCCACAGGCTTAATTTTATTTAATGATTGTTTTACAGCAGTGCCCCTGGGCTCCACTCTGCTAGGCTCCTTGCTCACAACTAAAAACAGAGATAATTCTTACCCCAAACCATAGGTTATAGACTGTTATAACTTTAAAGTAACCAAGATTTCCCTAGAGAGAAAAATAAAACCAAAACCCTAATTTGGCTGACTGTATTTTAGCCAGAATAATGGGGAATTTTCCCAGTGTTCTCACAGAAAGGTGAGATACAATATAATGTGTTTATCATTTACTATAAGTTACACAACAAATTAAAATGAAGTAAACTAAAGATTTTGTCAGTATTTTCATCGGTTTGTTCAAATCTTCTCTGCAATGCAACTGTAAAGAAAAGAAAAGTGAGATTAGTGTGGGTTTTATTTCACTTTTTAAATTTTTTTGTGATTTTACATCAGGTAAATGTGCTAAACACTAAATCCCAACCTGACAGATTTCATCAGGTCTCTGTATAACAAGCATTCGCTTTCAATCTTAAAATGTCACCACTGTATAAACCTTTCCAATGTTCCCTCCTGTTCTCAGAGCCCTTTATAAACCCATTATGATTTAAAAAAAGATTTTATTTCTCACAGATCCTGTATAGAGAAGGTAAAACCAATTGCATCATTTCCAAGATGTTGTGACCTGAAGTAATTTCCAGAGTGCTTGGATTGAAACTTTTATGAAGGATATGCACCCATTTGGCCCCTAACAAGAAAAAATGTGATCGCATACATTGCTTAAGTTGTTAAAGATAAAAAAAATGCCCATAAATATGGTTGTGTCTCTTTAAGTATTTGGAGTATACTAAAGAAAGTAAATAACACTGCAATTTTCACTGCAGCAGCCGACAGCTGGCTGGCTTTAAATCTTAGTGGAAACAACATTCTGGATGCTCAGAGCCTCCACTGTTCCATTTCAGCTAAAGGCAGGATTACTTGAGCTATATTATATCCTCCATCTCATTTTCGGCTCTATTGCACCAATTATGCAGCCTGGAGGCTTATAGAGGCTTATATTGAGTTTCAGATAGATATAAGAAAGTCGCCTATATTCTCTGTGATAAAAATAGTCATTAATTACTGAGATTTGTAAACCGCTTAGCATTCTTCTTAATGTGGTACATCAGGCACTTTACTGAATTCTCTAGCTAATCACCAAAAAAAGAAAAGGGGGGGAAAAAAATACTTCTTGAAGAATGTAATCTTTCTTAACTGGAATTGAATGCTGAGTTAGAGGGATGAACAGAAAAGACTCAGCCACTTCAGTATGAATTTGGTTTTCAAGGGCTTAGTTGTTTGTGTCTATAAAATCAATTAAACATTGGTGCTGGAAGCAGCCCCTTGTGCAGGGTTCACCAATATAATCAAAGGTCTCTTCCCAGATCTGCACGGTGGTGTGATTGCACCTATATAAGAAAAAGAAGCCTTATCTAAATAGAAAATATATTTTCAAGTATATGAGGGTACCAGACTGAATCAACAAAAGCCCTTTTAGACTTCAAAAGGACAGGAGCAACAACAAACACTTGCTAAATTTCTACCCATGTGAATTATGCACCAACCACTATAATGATAAAATGACTAATTATAAAAGCCCACCAACAGATAAATGATAAGGTGAAAGGCAACCAATCAATAATAATTTTAAAAATCCATTCAAATCAATTTTTAAATGTCTGAACTTCACATTCCAAGACAAACAGAATAAACCATTACTAAGGAAGTAACTTCAGCTTTCAGTTTGTTGTTTACTGTGGTGATTGGATTTTTTTGGTTTTGTTGTTTTTTCTTTTTAAGAGTAAGAAATTCAGTCTGTTAAAGGAAAACTCATTTAATCTGGGTAGGTTTTAAGCATTTATTTACTGCCTAATTTTTCTTAATTTGAAAAGTCTCCATTTGCAGCTTTTCCTTGATTCTCCTGAGATGGATGATTTAATTACAGAAGCAAATGGGTTTAAGTCTTTTATGGCTTCCATTACCACAGGA
The DNA here is from genome assembly GCA_013400175.1 of Phainopepla nitens. Classification (NCBI taxonomy): domain Eukaryota; kingdom Metazoa; phylum Chordata; class Aves; order Passeriformes; family Bombycillidae; genus Phainopepla; species Phainopepla nitens. Next base: position 52,048 of record VXBQ01000960.1, on the reverse strand, counting down.
GAGAAATGCCTCTCTGTGCATAACTTATCCACATAAACTTGCCCCTCTAGCTGGGAAACAGCAAGTGGAATCAAGATAAAAAGATAATCCTAAGACCTTCATCTGTCTTGCAGCTGAAAAAGCACTATCGGAAGGTGAGTTTTTACAATAGAACCAGTTAGTGTGGATTCTCTGGTAGTCTACTGGACTGACTAAAAGTAGAACCAGACTCCAAAGCAACAGTGGAGACGGAGATGTTTGGAGGTATTAAGTGAATCACAGCAGAGGTTTCATCAATTCCACAGCTGCATCAGGCTCCAGCCACAGAAAATCATTAGCAGATCAGCATCCATTGCTCACTGCCAAGCCCTTCAGGAGCAAAATGAAAACAAAATCCAAAACTTATCGAGATATAAACTCTGGATGACTGAATTTATTCTATTCTTTTATTACCTTTGTGCAACTAAATATTCTAAGAGAATTACCATATTAGACTGTACTAACCTTTACGTATTGCAACACTCCCAAAGAGCCAAATTGTGAAACTGGGAACTTAATTACCTTTAGGACTTCAGACAGACAATCACACCTCACAATTTCCAAAATAATGTTCCATCACTGACAGAAGACAGCTTATTTATTTTTTCACATTCGACTAATTTTGGTAAAATTTTGAAATACGTCATCTCATCCTGCTTTTCTAATATTTTCTTCTTACTTTCCTCTTCTTGATAATAATGACAAGACCAGATAGGGCCTTACTCATTTATATCTGTGTTTGTCCATGTCCCTTTAGGTTTGTACCTCTGATGTGATATGGGAATTTTGGTGATGGAGTTTCCAAGCACTGCATGTGGCTCTTGAACTTCTGTGAGCAGGTAGAGGCAGATGAATTCATCCCGGCAGTTTTGAAGTGTCATAAACAGCAGGGACCTGAAAAGAGAAAAGGCTTTTCAAATTATTTACCATTAATTACTTTTAGCAAAGAGCAGACTTAGCATTTTAAAGATGCAAAGAAAATCTATCGCTGACTGAGAAAAGTATCTGCATGAATTGAAATTTTTTATTTTCTCCCAGTATGTATTCCTATCTTTTAAATTTCACCCAGTGTTTTTCCTGACCTTCATATCTTTTGCAAACAGGCAATTACTATTCATGGCATTTCTCATTAGATTTGTTTGCTGTTATGTATTGGTTCTAAAATTACAGGTCTCATCCAGTTTTATATTTTTTTGCTTGTCACCAATACTATTACAGATTATGTCATGGCTGTGCACCCGAAGTATTTGCAATGCCATGGGAAGGAGTAATAGGTTTCTTAAAAATTCACATCCTTATTTAATGCTTTCATAATATTTTTCTATTTGGGAAATGGGACAACCTGCAATGCAGATTTCATAGCTTTAGTGTTGCATTAAACACTAATTTATTCTTAATACATTTTCCCCCAATTTACTGCAACAAGATAATTGTACTGACTGTGCAACGGTGAGTGAAAAAAGATTATGTGGTATTCCACCGTTTTTGACAGCCTGATGTATTGCAACTTGAAACATACAAGTCTTTTCAGTGTTATTCCCTTGTGCTCATTAAAACTGAGAACAAGCTTTAGGAATCTGACACTACTTTTCTTTCTGTTTTTAGGGAAGAGCAGAAATTAGCCTTTTGCACTGATCCCATTCACATGTTCATACTTGTGACCGAGGGGCTAATTTCCTCTTTCAGTTTCATTCTCATTTTCAACCTGAGCCTGAAGGAAAATGAGGATGGAGATGGCCGAGTGGCACCTCCAATATCTGTGAAATCGGAAGACAGCATTCTGTGCTGTCTACAAGTAAGGGCAATACCTGACTCTGCAACTATTATCTCTGTGAGATGGTAGCCAAGGAGAAGGAATTACATGACTTTGTAATGTAAGAGAGGAGGTGACCAACTTAAAAATTTTTGCTTAATATGACCTTTGAGCGCACTCCTGGTGCAGCCTGAGCCTTCTGTCACCAGCTCAGCTGTTATGTGGCTCTTGTCCCTCGTGCCAGATTTCCTTTTTCACAGAAACAGGAGGGCTAGGGAGGGGAGGGCTTTAGACTTAGTCATAGGGATGCAGTGAAACAGCATTCTTGATGGAGTTTCTGCTAATGGGCTCAGTCCTGTGCAAATGCTCAAAAATAGGTAAGTCATTTCTCAGAAACACCTTTCCTCTCTTTATGGAAGTATATCTTGGGTTATGGTAAAATTTGAATCATATTCTACCTTCTTCCCTATAAGTCAACATGGATAACAGTCACCTCAGAAAAGGGATTGGGTCACACAGCAGAAAAAGTCAGTCCTGGAAAAAAAATAATATTTCTGTCAAGTGTTTAAACACTATATGCCCCTTTTGTTCCTAAATGGGAAAAATAGGTGATAATAACTCTACCATGTGCCTTAGGTTCCCCGGGTTGACACTTGACACTTGCCTTATGTCACTCATATGCCTCCATGGCCATAAAAATTTGATTAGGAGTGTGGTAGTTCAGCAGAGCAGAGTGAAAGGTGGGCTATCATTCCAGCAGATAAATGTCTGAAGTAAGTCGATCTGACTCCTGTACTTTGAGTTTAGTATCTATTGTATACCAGCCAAACCAACCTTTTAGATTTAATAGGACAGTCTCTTGACTTTCTGAAAGTTGCAGTTCACCGGGCATTATTCCAAAAAGCATCCGTTTCCAGCACTGAAATGGCTTGCAGGATCAAACCACTCTTTGCATCTCTGGCTTTCACTAAGATTGCACTGTATCCATTATCCTGTGAAAACTGAAGACAAAGTAGAAGTGGCTTTTCTCTCACACTTAATCACCACCATTAAGAGCTGCAGTTTTAAGGGCTGTGCCCAGTGGCAAATTTTCACATTATGGAGTACTGTGAGAACTACCTAAGCCTGGCATAGGGGATTTTAAGTACTGCCACATGAAAAATATAAAAAGCAAAAGCTTTCTGTTCACTCTGCCAGCTGAATATTTAGAGGCAAAATTAAGGTGGCTTTTAAAAGGTTATATCTTTCAATGAAGGTGCAATATTTGGAGTCTAGTAAGGGATTCTGGAGCTCAACAAACTAAATGGGAAAATATTTTTTTTTTTTTTTTAACAGAACATTGATGCAGCTTACCTGAAAGAGAAATCTTTATGTTTTCCCCTAAAGGCTGTGGAAGTAAGGCTTTAGGTTCAACTTAAGGCTGGGCAAAATAATAAGAAAAATAAATCACAAATAGCTGGAATTATTTTGAAAGGGAAACAGCTGGACATGTTTTATTGACTTCTATGTTCATCCCTTCACAAATATTTGTATTCATGTGAGTGAAATTTTATTTGCAGAAAAGTTTGACAAATAGAATTTTAGGTTGTAAGCCTAAATTGGCTTCGTACTACACCAAATCCATTTCAGGTAAAAGTGAAAGTAATAGATTTCTGGTTTTCCAATTAAATTTGTCAGAAGGCTCTTTTCTCTCTCTTCTCTGACTCCTTCTCTTTTCCCTAGGTAACATTCCAAGTAGAAATGAGTCATGATATTAGAAAAATTTTCTTCACTGAAAAGGTGGTCAGTCATTGGAACAGGCTGCCCAAGGAAGTGATAGAATCAGCATCCCTTGAGGTAGGCATGAGGTTTAGGGTCATGGTTTAATGGTGAACATGGCAGTCATGAGTTAATGGTTTGGCTCCATGGTCTTACAGGTCTTTTCCAACCTAAATGATTTTGTGATTCTGAATGATCCAGTTCCTTGCCGTCCCAGTTGCCACCATTACCTATCTCCATATGCATATTCAGCACTCCATATAGCAATTCAATATCTCTAATAATGAGACTTCTATTATTATAGAATAATTATAGAAAACTATTTAACAGTCCCAATATAAAAAATTCTTTCTTCTTCACCCTGGGGTGATTATTGATCTATCTTCATTGGGTTTTTCTCTTTGATTGCTTGGGTTTTTGCTTTTATGCTTTTCAGATTCTCTGCTGCTAGTATGTAACTCTGAAACTTCATATTAGATGTTGGTAAGTTCTCTCCACAGGGCAGTTAAACAAAACCATCTCTTCTCAGCTACGGGATCAAGGACAATCATTGCCCAAAAAGCATAAACAATGGCAAAGAGAAGGGGGCAAGTCAGGGGGGTTGAGACTTCATAACCTAGAGCTGTAATTGAATAATTGAACTCAATATCTAGATGAACCAACACTTATAAAAGTGTGATAACTTGTGACCAGGATCTATCTTGGATTCTAGCTGGGTGTAGCCCTGGCCAGGCTCTTGTGCTGCCCAAGGTGTATCCTTTTAAGGCCTTTCAATAAATACCTCTTTTCTTCCTTTTGCTCTGCCTAGTCTCTGTTCCAGGTCAGCTTTTCCAAGCATCAGTTCTGGCACCCCAGATGGGACATTGAGGCTTCTGGAAAACCCCTTGACCGGAGAAACATCCAGTTCCTGCCCCTCAACCCTGCCGGCACCCCTGGGGGCCCAGCTGCAGTCCAAAAGGTATCAGAGCCCAAGAAGCCCCGCAACTGGTACAGAGACTCGTGAGTAACTGAATAAAGTGGAGTTCTGCTTTAGCACCTGGGTTGAGAGATCTCCTGTAGTTTTGTTTAGTGTGGAAGGACCCTCGGGGTCCAGGCAGAGTTGCTGGTGCTCTCTGTGTCCCTGCTGGAAAAGAGAGGGCTCTCTCTGAGCAGTGGGGTGAGATTGCAGCGCTGCGGGTGTGGGGCCAGCAGCAGTGCAGGGGTTGGCTCCCGCACTGCAACTCCAAAAGTCAGAACTTCGAATCCTGCCTCTGGCTTCCAGGCATCATCTTTCCTTCTATGTACCCATTACACACTTCTCCCAGTCAGAATGGAGCCCATCAACTACCTTCATGGGCTGCTGATAACAATTTGAATCTTGTCCTTGAATATATAAACAAAATTTGGGGGGACCTATTTTAAGAAATTCCTTCCCTCTTCCTGCACATCCCCCTGCCCTTGCTGTTTTCTGTCACTTCTGTGCAGGTGATATTTGCCAACGAATAAGGAAGAGAGAAAGAGAAAGTCCTCCTGTATCAAGAGAGTATCAAGTCCTTCTCTGAACCAAGCAAATCTGCGCTGAAACACTCTTCCAAAGGTTCAGCAAGGACATATTCTTGTGATACCTCCAGCACAGCCCCATGTCAGCTGAGCCAGAAACCTTTGAGGTAGGCTGAATTCCAGGTGACACAGCCACATACCCTTTCAATGAGAGGAAGTCTGACAATCAGGGATTGTAGCTAACTTTCTTAACCTAATTCAGATTATCTGGCCAAAGATATTTAGAGTTGCTCAGAAAAAAAATAGTTTTTCAAAAGAAAAACCCAGACCTCTTAACTTTTTAATTCGTTAACCTGGCTTCCCTTAATTGCCTTTGCTTCAATCTGCCTCTTCCAGGAATGTACTTAAATATAATTAAGTGTATCATCAAGAAAGGGAAGAGCTGAAACATATCCCGAGGTGACCTACCACAAACAGAAATATTAATTCTCTAAACACAATTTTCAAGCATTTCATAGGCTAAATGCTGCTGACATAGGATCTCCAAATAATTACAGATTGCAGTCATATTGAAAAAAATAAAAGTATCTTCGTGAGCAATTTATTTATTTGCTCTCCATAGTCTAGCCACAGACAAGTGGAAGCTGCAGTCTAGTTTAGATGCTACCTAGGAGACACTGGTTTCCTTCAGTAACAATGGCAATACTTTGACTGGTGGTGCACAAACTAACAGTGAAAATGGGTTTCACAAATTTAATAGTATTGAAAGTATTCCAATTTTGTATTTGGTTAAATTCTTTCCTTGGCTAGTAACCAGATAGGTAATTCTAAGCATAATCAGGTAACTTCAAAGTCCTCCAGAATTTTCAGGTGGATGTAATTTTTTCATTTTCTTTTTCATCTGATTTTAGAGCAAGTGTCACATTCTCCAGAAGGAAAGGAATATGCTAAGAAAAGATGTAGTAGATGTTGATGTACATAGAGTCCTTTAATATATTAATTTTTTAAAATATTTCAATATTTGTTGTGATTCTTAACTACTTATATTTTATTCAGACTAAGTTTTGCTGTTTGAAACTAATAATCATTAAGCACATCTGGAAAACAACAGATGAGCTAGTAAAATTGATTGCAAATCTAATATTCCCTTAGCCAGCACTGCCTCAAGCTAAAAAATCTTTTAACATATTAGGATCAGACAGCTCTTCTCCTTCCCCGAGAGTCTCTAGCCCTGCATTATAAAACACTGAACTGTATTTTCAAATGATTTTTTCAAAAAGAGCAATCAGTTGTTTTCTATTTAAAAAGCAAGGGATTAATGCTATTCATCTTTCATCTGAAAACTTCCTGGGAGATTTTGGGGAGTTCCTTGAATAAGAACCCTTCCCCAGCTTCATTTGGGAAATACCCCCGACCAATGAAATTTAGTGGCATGCTTCAGACACTTCTGTGTTTCTGCACAAACCCTTAAAAAGCTTTTTCTTCTGCTGGTTTCCAAAGTTTTTCATAGGTCTGTAGCTGGCATCCAGCATATGAGGAGCTTCCATCCCTCCCACCTTTTTCCCCAGTGAGGTGCTGCTGGCTGCAGCAGAGAGCACCAGCGGACAAGGAGTGCAGAGAGGAGCTGAGTGCCTTAGAGGTTAGGATGCAAACTCTTCACCCAGGTAATGAAAATTGCTCTGTTGACAGGGATTACACCTTTGAGCCCTGACCTTATGCCTTTCAAGTCAGTTTAAGATGCAGTTGTATAAAAGACTGCTTTAAACATAACTCCTCATTATCTGTGGAGAGTTTTCTTGGTTGTTAAACAATGATGAGGAGAAGAAGCCTTATGAAAGTATCATAAAGTGTTGGCAAAAATTTTATGCATAGTAAGTGCTAGTTGAGCTTGTGGGTTCTTTCATGTTTTATTCTTTTCCAAGACAGCTTCTCAGCTTAAAGGAAAACTGTTTGTCATCTTGGGCAGGAAATCTCCTCACACTTTTTCCAGAACTAAGGGCAGTGGGTAGAGTAGGGTGTGTAAATCAAAGTCGTATGGAGCAAAATATTACGGGTTTTACTAGCAATTAACAAGGGGAAAGACTAAAATAATTGCCTAGTAACACCACAGGTCTGGGCTGTTTTCTCCTCACTGTGAACATGTGAGCTAAATATGTGGCTCCTAATGAAAACCTATTGGGTTTAGACACCCTTTAGTCTTAGCCTTCATTGTATCCATTGGAATTAGAAAGTGGATGTGAGTAGCAGATGCTCTCAGCCCGCTTTGCCTCATTGTAATTCCTACAATACTTGTTTCCTTATCTTTAACCCATTTCTGAAATCGATGGTGTCAAGCCTCTCTGGCTTCACATAATCTAATATGTTTTAAAAAATGATTTTTCTTGCCATCTTATTCTTTCTGCCTTGCTTCTGCATCTTCCATTGACTTTAATTAAGCTTTCCCCAGGCTTGTGACCTTGGTGAGCTTTTAAAAATAAAGTGAACTGCCTTGTGAAGAGATTTTTCCCAATCTTTTTGTAGCCCTGCTGGAAATTCCCTTTGTGTGATGTTTGAAAATAGAAGCTGTTCATTTGGGATCATCATATGTGTGCGGTGTGGCAATGAGGAGAAATCTCAGCCACCTAATTATTAAATTCTAGTAAATAATTTCATTTCTCTATAATTTCTGGTTTGTATTTTTTAGCCCTTTAAGACCTAACTATACACTGTTGTTTTTTTGAAAAGAAAGATAGAAAAAAGTTGTTCTTTCAGGCAGGCAATATTGAAAGAAAACCTTTTTAAAAAAAAGTAGAGCGCAGAGTAGATGATGTGTAGAAATGCCTAACAGAGATTCTCAGCATGATTGTTATCTTCCTTACCATTTTTGCCCCAAAAAAATTCTAGAATAGTTGGGTAGAAGGAGAAAACTCTTCTTAATTCCATTTATAATTACATTTGCCTGGTTTCCATTGGAAGTCTGAATAGTCGCTTTTGTCCTGATTTTCACTGCTATGGAATCTACACATAAATCACTGCACACTGTCATGCTCTGGAGGGCTGGACATGAAATACCCCTAAAGCTGACAGCATAGATACCAGATCTACAGAGAGTCTTACATGCAGAATGACTAAATGGGTCTAAAACTTCAAAGGATTTTTTGGTTTGTTAGCTTGGGCTCCTCTTTCTTACTTAGAATCATTCTTTTTGCCAGCTTCTGTGCCTTGTGGATGGAAAGGAGTGGGCAATCCCAGGAGCGTACAATGCCGCACAGAGCTTTATGGAGCTCTGTAATTACCTGCCTTTGCAGGGGCTTCTCCTCCTGTGTTCATGGGAGAGCTGGAGGAGCTGGCAGAATGTGCCTGACCTGCCCAATTCTGATCCCTTAGCAAAATTCACATTGTGTTGGACAACCCACCGGGGTCAAGAAATGAAGGCAGTATTGGATGTGGCTGCGCACACAGACCAAACTTACAGCAGGAGAGATTAAAAAAGCTTTTATAGGCACTACATAATGTACTCAACAACACAGTAAAAATCTTAGTAAAGATTGGAATTTTAGTTTTAGGTCTAGGTAAACACTACAGGTAAGACTACAGTGTGCTTTGACCTAGTGACTGGTAGTAACACAACTCCTCGTTTATTTTTGCTAGGAACATATTTGAATTAGTTATTACTTGTTACTTGTAACCTCCTTTCTTTTGAAAAAAAACCCAAAACCAATCTCTTCAAAGAGATTATCCTCAGCAAAAAGCAACCTTGAATTAATAGTGACCATCTTACTACTGCTGCATTTAGCAATCCTTGATACGTTGCATTTAAAACTTTCCATATTCCTAGTATTCCTGAAGCCATATTTTAGTATATTGTAGTTTTCCACTGCAGACAAGGCCTTTTCATGTGTTTTTGAACCACAGATTTATTTTTTTTTCTATTGAGATGCCTTACTAGAGCCCAGCAAACTGCAACAAATCCTGCAGCAGTGTTCAGTACCCTCATTTTTAGACCTGGAAATGGAATATTAGGACAGCAAGGTGTGATCCTTTCCTAACACTGCCACAGTGCTTTTGCAATCCAGGTGTATCCTGTGCTTGGAATGAGCCTGGGTGTCCCTAAAGTACCACTGCAGTGCTCTTTATGGACATAACCTAACTGAGCAAGAGGGGACAGCTCCCTGCCATGAAATGAGGGATGTGTCTGCTAGTGCTACCAGATCAAGTCCTAACCCTGATTTTAAAGAGCTTTGGTTTAGTCACTCAGGTCAAATTTAACATAAAGTGTTAATGACATCATAAAATTATTAATATCCATTCCTTGCCATCTGTGAAGAGTGGATGCTTCAAACAACTGTGACATTCAAGTCACACCAGATCTTTTGTTTTGTTTTGTTTTTCTTTTTGTGGAATCAGTCAATTGTTGCTATTGGATGAAAAAGAAAATATGGAAGAAAAATGCTGAGAGCAGACAGGTTCCAAATTATTTTTCAGGTGCATTTTTCCTCATGAAAATACTTAGTGTTTTTAAAAGTGTTTTCTGCTCCACTTTGGAAGACAGGCAATTAGCCTCCACTAGGACTTCAAGTCTTGAGCCTTTTAAGTAGACTTGTATTGAAAAATGTGAGATGATGAAGGAATAAGAGAGCTGTTCCTCAGAAGAGGCTGGACCTTTGGACAATAGGGATACTGCCTTTGGAAGTGAATGGACACTGTGTGTTATTCCACCTGTGTGCTGGGATGAAGTGCATCCTTTTACCTGGCAGTTCACCTAAACAGAAACTTCTGCTGTCACAATCTGTTGTATTTTGTACAGACATTCTGCTCTTAAAAAACAAACACCTTTTCTCCATATGGCTTGAATTAATTCACTGACACATTTGCAGATTGGGGGTGTTTGAGGGGTGATGGAATTCTCTGCCTGTGCTAAAACACTCAAAGATCCAAATGCTTTCCCAGAATTACTGAGGGTGAAGGTGTGCCCTCAAGTTTCTGAGCATAGATCGATGTTCAATTTAATAAATCTTCTAGATAAGGGTGAGGCTTTTTTTGTCATAATCTGGAATATGTACAGCATCAGCAAGAAACTTTCAGCCAATTTTATTTTGCTATCTGAAACTCAGCATCTCTTAAGTGACTTAAAATTAAATTACCACTTTTTAAAGTCCCCTTAGGAGTTCTATTTAGTCAACAACAGTTAGGATTTAGTTTAAAATAACTCATTGCTGGCTGTCCTAATGGTATGAGCCAGTATTCATGCAGGACAGATTCATCAGCTTAATTTTGAAGCTGTATTTGCAGGGATGTTTTGGAAATTTTCCATTCTCTTGCAGGTAGATCCAGACCAATTGATAGGATCTCTGATCCCAGTGCCTTAAATTCATTCTGTGTTAGTGACTGGCTGCTCAAACTGTATTATAGCAGGCCAGATCCTTTCTAGGTTTGTCTGAGATAGCTTCAGTTTTAAAATGTAGGTTATTTGTATCGATAAATAGATGCTGGGTTAGAGGCAGATTCCTTGAACATGGTGGTACTTTATCCACCAGCTCTCTGAACCTGCCCAGAGTGGCAGTTTGGTGCTCTCCTCCCTTGATTAAGAGCAAAGTAGCACAAGAGAAAAGGGCCAAAGGTGTCATCCATGTTGGCCACCCTGCAAGAGGTATCCTGGGTTTAGTTGGATTGTTTTGACACTTGCATACTTGCTCTCCAGGTTTGCCAAGGCTCAAATATACATTAAACCAGATTTTTGGCATTTTAGCTCTTTCAGGTTGATGTGAATAAGAAGCTCATTAGGAGATTTCTAAGCAAAATTGCTAAAATGGGGATGAGGATGTTAGGCGACATTGCTCTTGAATTTTTAGACTTCTGAAATGGAAATGGTTTGTTTTTTTCAGGTATGAAGAATGATCATGACACACAAGTCAGGGTGATATGTGAATCATTTTGCCTTTATCATATTTTTTGATAAAATAACTTGACTTTTCAATACATGTAACTTTTCATGTTAATAGCTGGTGAAATTCCTTGTCGTTTCAGGTATGAGCAGAGCCATTTTTTCTTGGCATACTGATTATTCCTTAGATCAAAAATTTATCTTGCTTTCACTTTTATTTCAAATGTGCTCATAAACATTCTTCTGACTGAAACATTACTGCAATTTCATGCGTACACACTGCATTTGAAGTAGTCCCAAGAGAATCTGATGACAAACCTTCCCACGTGGAGGACAGTTGCCTATAAGAGAACAGATAGATAGGAATTGAACTTAAAATCATTCAGAACTAACATTTTACAGGTCAGCTTCAAAGAGGAATGCTGCTCATGTGTTATTGTTTTTCCACTTTACACCAGGTCATGGACTGCTGATGACTGATATTTCTGCACGCTTTGAGAAATCCATCAGTGTTGCATTGGATTAATCATCTTTCCTGACATAAAAATTGATAAATAGGGTGTGCTTCATAGTTAATTCTTATCCTTGCTATACAGGCCATGCACATAAAAGGAAAAGCTCTGTAATTGTGAAGAAACTTGTTAGAGAGCATGCATTCAAAATGATACATGCATATGAAGAACATCTGAAAATTTGCTTTCATAGTCTGTCTGATCAATATCAGTAACGGAGGAGAAAGAGATGCTGTGTCTAGACATGCAAAGATACGTATCAGTTATGCTACAATAATTTTAAAGGAAAGGTAAACAGCCACTTGACAGATGGTAATTCATTCTTTAGAGCTTCCTATTTTCCTCCCTGACTCTTGAGTTGTCGTGGTAAACTTGGCACAGCTTTGTTGCTTGGAAGGAAGTTAGCTCTGTGACAGAGGAGCATGTGTGTTTTATGAGTACACACACATATGCCTCAAATCATTGTTATATAACACATCCTCAGGTACTGCTGTATCTATTTGCAGAATAGACAGATGGCTGAGCTTTTTGGATTTAAATGAATCATCTCTGACCAAAATATCTGAGTCCCTACTGCTGGAACATCCTCTGATATGTGTTTCTAAACCTCTCCCAAGTAAGAAGCCCAAGAAGAGATGCAAAGCAAAAAGAAATCATCTCGAGGAAGAGAAGATTGAACAGTGTGGTGAACTGAAGTGCTGCCAATCATGGAAGGCCAGAACTGATCCAGCTGTGGCAAACCAACCCTAACACCTGCAGCTTGTTCTGCCAGCTGTGGCTATTTGATTTCTGTTCAGATGGTGACCAGAAGGCCTCAACAATGATGAGTTTATTTACAGCAGCTGTTGGACAGTCATGAAGTTTCAGATCATTTTGGAACAGCCCACAAGCTAAACAAGCCAGTTGAGTTATCCCATTTTATTGCAACCATTAGGAGGCAAATAACCAAACAAGATTTATGGGTCTGTGTCAGCATGTCTATAAAGGTCAGCTATCATTTATTATAGTAATCTGATATATTTAAAAGATACAGGGGGAATAAAAATATTTCCATGTGCCAAAAAAAAAGAACAGTGCAGGAAAATTACAAGTCCTAGGAGCTGAAATGTAATGATATTCCAATCAGCCTTGCCAATGGGGAGAGGAGTTCTAGGAGGAATAGTAATACAGAGAATCAGATTAGTCTTGCAGACTTAAAATAGTACCAATGAGAAAAATTTAAAAGTTTAAAAAATTATTTGAACCTTCTTAGACTTCTCCCTGACCACCCTTTACATGCTCACAGGCATCTTCTTTTTTAGTAAAAACATGGATGCTATGACTATCCCAAGGAGAAAAACTGTTCATATGGAAAGAATTCATATGAGTAACATAAAAATGGAGAAATGAGAAAGGAGAGCTTGAAATGATTCAAAATGTGTGTAGCCTTCATATTGGAAATGTTTGCACATGTTTAAATTTTGTTTGCTTTCCAGCCTTGTTGATGACAAGAGTTTCTCTCTTCTTTATGTCAATATAAATCAGGAACTGTAAAAAGGAACATGCTATGGTTTTATTTTTCTGAAAGCAACTTTTCCTACCTTTATCTCTTGTTGGGAAAAAAAAACCTAACTCAAATACAAGATGTCATTAAGGGCAAAGACTGTACCTTTAAAGGATCCTGGTGCAAATTTATCTTGTCAACGTCAGGAAAAGTTAAGCAGCTATGGCAAAAAAAAACCCCTAACAATTGCTTATGACATAAAATTTTCCATTCTAGCAGTGTATTAAATTAGATGTCTCTGCTGCTGTCTTTGCTCTTTTAAGTACCATCACAATTATATTAGTCAGTGTGTGAATGTCCCTGGCTTTTCAACTCTAACTGTAGTGGCAGTTCAGATCAGTTACATTTGTGTTCTTCCATTTCATTTATGCTCAGTAAGGTATATGAATCCCTGTCCCTCATAAAAACCCACGTGGATAAGAAAGAATTTGGACCAGTGTATTTCTGAGAGTGGGTGCTTGCTTCAAGGGAGTTGTGTGCAGCTCCCTGTTCAAAAGATACAGCCCTGAATTCAGAGCTGAAGATGAGTTATATTAGTGAAGAAGAATTCCTTGCTCATGTGTTGTTTTGGGTGGGATTTTTGTTAATGGGAGCAGGTGTATTGGATCAGGAAATATTCTATTTTCAGAGACCTGAAAGAAAACCTGGTTGTCAAAATGCATTTAGAATGCGAGACCAGCAGCCCTTTCATCTAAGATGGAATTGAGGGGCATTGCCTGATGGCATCTAAGCACTGCCTAACACTTTTGAAGGATGACCATTCCAAATCTGTCCTTCAAGGATGCCTTTCTCCTCCAGCTCCAATTACACTTGCTGAAAAGAGAGAGAGAGGGGGGAAAAAAGACAAAACAAATGGCCCACAACAGGTTTCTGGTTGATGGCACGGATTCAGGAGAGCTTGTTAGAGTGAGCAGATATTACTTTCCAATGGCTCTGCAATAAAATTTTGCTGTCAGCAGGAATCTATATTTTTACAGAAAAATAAACCAGGATTGTTTAGCCAGATGTATTACAATAGACCTTGGAGTGTGACTGGAGAAGAACACATAGCTAGTAAAGAAATAAATCTTTAAGTTATGTGTATTTATTGCCAGTTGATATAATTCAAGTTTTTATGTACTGGATAATCTTAAATTTAATGACTAGCCAAGAAAGAAAGAGCTTTAAAAGGGATAACATAAAAAAATAAAATGAGGGAGAAAGGAGAGGGAAAAATTATTAAACATCTGTGCTAATAATCTGAGCTCTGCTTTGCTAGAGGCATGTTTAGCATTGGAGAATAACCAGAATATATGAATGAGATTAAAGCTTTGCAGTAATGGTAGGGTTGTGCAGTCAATATGCATTTCCAAAACCACAGAAAAATAAAAATTATGGCCACTTCTTAGGAGATTTTTTTTAAACTGACTGATAAAGTTACAGGTTTTCTACTAGATATGAATCCAAAGATAAAATTAACCTAAATTGTCAGATGTTTTAAGATTTGGAGATTTTATATGTATTTATAATGAGTTACAGCACTGCCTTTTTTTCCTTTTTTTTTCTTTCCTTTAGGATAGTATAAATGTAAGTACCTCCTATCTAAGTGCAAGAACTTCTTGCCTTTCTAAAACTCTAGGAACTTTGAATCATCAGAGAGCATCAAGGCAGGTAGTTCCAACCATGTGTTGAAGATTTTTTTGAATGCTGTCTCCTCTCTCTCTTCTGAAGAGCTCTAAATGTGCATGAAAAATAGGGGAATAGAAAACTTTACGGATAATTGGTAAAATGTGATGGTGGTGTGGGTTCCTGTAACTATGCCTTGGGTTAATAAAGGAGAAATGGGTGAGTTGCGGATACTGTGCTTTATTTTTCTGTCTTAATACTTATTGATTCCAAAAACATATTGTGAGGCTTCATAAGTAAGTATTGCCTTTTAGAGGAATATAACTAATTCTTGTCAATTAACCTCATATTGGCTAAAAGCTAGATGTTGATTTGTAGTCAATAGTGACAGACCATTTTTTGGAAGCGATTTTTGATATCATTAAATGTTATCAAAATGCTAAGGTTTGTAATTAACATATTGTAGGTTCCAAAGTTATAAGATTCTTACAGAACTGTTAATTACTGCTACCAATATGTAGCCATTCTGCTTTCTGCATGTAGGTTCTGGCAGTTCATCAAAAGCAGCAGAAAATTTCATTTAAAATTTAAAATTGTCCTCTTGGATTTTGTACATACCACACATGAAACAAAAGACATTCTTGTAATTTAATGACCTTGTGTGGGAGAAATCTTAAATGAAATACTTGGTATTTTTATTTGGGTTTGCCCTTAAAAGAGGGACAATCTGCAGCTGACTTAATGCTTGGTAGTTGGTTTCATGGAGCACTTTAAGGTGTATCTGCCAGCTGAGAGCAGATAACCTTTCTGCACTGGCCTGGGAGAGGAACCAGTTTCAGCAGCATTGTGCCACAGATGCTGCCACAAATTAAGTTAAAGGTGCTAGCAACCATGGTGTTCCACTTAACCATCCTGAAAATGATACTGGAAATTATGATCCTCGTCATGGAAGTGACTAGCCTGCATTCAAAAGGTATGCACCTGCTTTTACTCAGTTCAGCAGCAGCTCTGAAAGGGCTAAAGTCAGTGCTAACAGTATATTTGCAGTATAACAGAGTGAGAACACTTTTATCCACCCCCTCTCCTCCTTTATTTTTTATTTACAGCAATTAATTTCAGCAATTACTCTTCCTCCTTTCTTGCTTATTGCCTGGGTACCACTAAGGCCAGTGTTGTGATTGTAGTATCAATTTTATTGCAGGTTTACTGCCCAGCTCCCTCAAACTCTACTAATTGCTGACACGGGTGGTGCTAAGGCAACAGGAATGATATAGGAGGTACAAGGCAGGGGGAAAGTTTAAGGCCAGAGCTGCTGAAAGGAGAATTTGTGAGGCCCTGTGAGGATGGCAGCTCTTTTGAAGTGCCTCTGACTCTCAAGCAGAACTGACTCACAAGCAGGCTACAAACATGCAGCCTGTGTGTGAGCTGAGCATCCTTTCCAGCGAGCTGGTATTCCTGTGACAGCGACAGTCACGCTCCCGTGCAGCCCACACTCAGAGAGGAGCAGCTGGGACCTGGAATCTCCACAAGTGCATGGATTCAGAGCTGGCCCTGCCACAAACTGGATGAGAGACATTGCATTTCAGTTTGGATTGAACTCCACACCACTGTGGCTTCCAAACTAGAGCTGGCTCGTTTCTTGTTGATTTGGAGGACAAGCCACTGGAATGAGTACCAGTGGGGAAATATGTTCTGCTGGCTGATCTCCCTGAGAAGGGGAAAGTGGGGGTAACCTAATGCAGAGCGTAAAGATACAAAGCCATTAAAAAACTGAATGATCTCTTCAATGAAAAGTAGCAGAAAAAATTATTATTCTTTTGTCATTTGTCATATCATCTTGTATGTTGTAACAGAGAGAGGTTTTTTTTTTTTTTTTTGCTGTTGTATGAAGTAAAAAAAGGGTTATACTTGTTTTTATTCAATTTTTAATTAGCTTTGTATTTACAAATACCTGGGACAGGTAAGTGGTAGAAAAATCTTTCTCATAATGGTTCAGAACCATTGTAAAATTTTCATTCTGGGCGGTATGTAATGTGAAGAAAAATCAGCATGTCAGTGTTTTCACATTGTTCAAAAGGTTTATAAGGTCAGAATGGATTATTCTGATAAGAATGTAATGTCCTGTCTTAGGCATGTGCCACAAAACCTAACCTGTCAGGAGTTTCATTTTGGATTTGCTGCCTTTAGCTCACCTTGCCTAACTTGCTGTGAATTTTCAAGATTTGACAGACTTCAAGGAAAATACGCTGGATTCTGGAAAACATACACATCAAATCAAACATGTAAGTAGTCTGGGTCTAATATGAAATTTTCAGAGGAATCAATCACCACAGTATTTTTCTTTCCTTCAGGATGTGTATGTGCACATACTTCTCAATCATCCTGAGTGATTAAAAACTTACTTAGAATGGCTGACCTCACAGACCTTTCTGACCTAGTTGCTGCAGTGGATGTATTTGCCTTTCTGAATGTTTTTTCTTTTTGCTCTGCTCAGGTTTTTCAGTTGAGGCCCATATTGGGCTCTAAAGGCACTCATTATGGGCCTTACAGTACACAAAGTGCATAATCAAAAATTGTTATTCTCACATCAGAAGGGAGGATATGTAGCAAATGTTATGCAGTCACCATCACCTATTCCAACTTCTTAGTGACATTCCCAGTCTTCTCAAAACACAAAACAAAACAGTAAACAAACAAACAAACTCCCACATCCAAAAGCAGGTAGTATTTATTTTATAGATATCATAGAGATGGTGTACCATCTAGATGAAGGATTCCAATTGAGATCCTCTTGCTCTGCTAGTTTCTTAAGCCACCTCTATACACTAGGGTTTTTTTTTTTTCATAATCTTCCTTATATTCTAGAGCTTTCTGTACCAAAAAGTTTGGGGGAGAGTCTGAAATGAAATGTTGCATTAAGTCAGGTTAGGTAGAATGAGATGCTTCTCACTAACTTATCAGTCTTTTAGTCTCTAATGTTTCCAATGAGGGAAAAAATCTTATGATTTGGGCAACCTTTTTTAAACTATTCAGATCTTTTTCAGGGCCTTGGAATTGATATAAGTGAGAAGTGGAACACACACCCTCGTCCAAAAGCTATGGGGTAGACACAAGTAGCCGAGTTACCTCTTGGCCAAGCCCAATTTTGCTGACACCTGAGGAGGAATGACAAGATTATCATGCTGGCATTGACAGCATTAGCAGGGGTGGACAGGGCTGACAGCTTCTGTGTCTATTAGGTCCTAGAGCAGAGATGACCCAGTTAAGGACAGTGCCCCAGCTGAACGGCCCTTCCCAGGCCTGTGTGAGGAAAACAAGCAGATCCCCCTAGCTAATCATGTTAGTGCTGCTGACAGCCTCTGCTGTGCCTCGAGGATTTTGCAGCTCTGTTGCTGTGCCAGTGGGGCTGTGTGTGGGTGATAGCCTGTGCTCTCCTCTGGTTTGACGAGAGCGTGGTGGAATACTCTCTTTCGTGTTTTGGCTGCACTCTCTGAGAACTTCTCCAACAGCTAAAGCTGCTATTTTAAAGCAGCCACAAGAAACTGATTTATCTGTCAGTGCAGGAGAATGTGCTTTGCAAAGCAGTAAGCTACATATCTGGGTCACACACTGCATGGAGGGAGGCAGCTGTGTGCAGCTCAGTCAGGAATTAGACAGCTATCAAAAGTTGGGTTTGAGGGAGAAGGAAAAAGGATCCTCAGCAGGGAAGGAGTCTTATTTGGGATAAGAAACACCATATGCTAAGCTGCTTTCTTGCCACTAGCTGTACAGCTGTACTTTAGACTGTCTAGAGGAATAAAGCAAACCAGACTCTTTATTCCTCAATTTTCAAAGGAAAAGCACTTTTTAATTGGTTGACCTTTGTTTTGGACATCAGTAACACAAACAGGTACCCATAAGCCTCTCTCTTAAGCCATCCTAGCCTACTTGTACTACTACTGTAATTTTAAAAACATAGGGGGTTGTTTGCATGTGTGTTTTCATTATAAAAGCAGCCTAGCCCAGCATTCTTTTGGATAAGAAAGCAGCAGAAGATCAGTCTGTACCTCTCCTTTGGGAGTCTGAAACAGTCCTTGAACAACTTCACTGGAAAATAAGTTCCCTAACCATTTGCTGCACCATCTCATGGAGAACTGTATCCCTTTGCTTCCACAAGGCTCCCCACCTCAAAAAGAAGTCCATGTGCAATACAACATGGAAAGAGCAGGATCTTATGACTTTACCTTTCAGCATCTTGCAGGAGTGTGGCAGTCATGGTACTGTTGACGTGGGCAGAGCCCAATTATCCATCTGAGAACAGAAGGATGGGACAGGGAACACCACAATGCAGAAGATGATGAAGTTCCATTGTTGTGTCATCCTTGCCTGGCATAGCCAGGGTGGGTGGATCCCAGACACCACTCAACTGGGAGGAATTGGTGGCTTGTGATAGCAGCTCTCCAATGGGTGAGTAGAAACAGAACAGAATATGGCACAGGAAAAAGTGTAACTGCTGCCTTAAGGTAAAAATTAAAACTTTCTGGGATTGTTGCATTCTATTTTCATCCTATTTTTTTCTAATTTTCTTTAGTACAGTGTATTCTTGTAAGTTTTTAGCTTGTGTGGTATTTTAATACAAAATATTTGAAGACAAAGATACATCAGTTAGATCATTTCTACAAAGATCATGACCATGATCTTTTTTCTCTATAGCATTTTTGGGTTAAAGCACCTGATTGGCTTGGAAAGGAGTGTTTTGGAAAAGGTAGAAGTTTCCTTTTATGTTTCATATGGGCTCATCAGACTGGATTGATGTAAGTGGTTTATGTAAGAAACCCCAACAACAAACAAAAATCAAACCATGCAGACCTATCAGAAGTCCTTCATGATTATTTTTAAGCACTTGTGTGTCTTAATTCTTTTCTCTTCTGATAGTGAAATGGTAAAGAACTAGATTTAGCAGCTGCAAACTAAAAACTGTATTTCCTATAATCAAGGCAGGTACAAGGTAGCAATATGTGTCTTATAAAAATTGGGTTTTTTTCCTCTCTTTCTGCTTCCCTTTCTTCCTCTCTCTTCTGGTCCCTTGTTGATGTGGTCACCTTTTAGCTGGCAAGAGCACTCACATGGTGTCGAGCCTGTAGGTCCTGAAGAGGCTCAGTAGGTATCACTCTGCTCCCCCAAATACACTCACATTCTGTACTTTAATATACATTTGTACTGAAGTGTTTGCCTGAACTGAAGCTCCCTTTTTTTCCAAGGCCTGGCTTTCTGAAGATAGTCCAAAGCTCATTAACAGCATTTAATTCTGCAGGAGGTTGTAGTCTAGTCAAGGGCAATACAGATTAAGTCAAATTGATGTCTACCTCACTGGCATGGTTTAAACCTGGCTGGCAACTATGCTCTACACAGGAAGTAGAGAGAACAAGGAGAATCAGATAAAAAAGGACAAACCCCAAGGGTTCAGACAAAAACAGTCTAATAATTGNCCAAAAAACACGAGTGATGCACAAAAGAGTTCCTTACCACCTGCTAACTGATGTCCAGCCCATCCCAAGCAGTGACAACCCCTTCCAGCCAACTCTTCCAGTTTATATACTGGGCATACTGTTCTGTGGTAAGGAACAGTTCAGCTCAGCTGTCCTGGCCATGCTCCCTCCCAGGTTCTAGTGCCCCTCCTCACAGGTAGAGCATGAGAGACAGAACAGTTCTTGACTGAGGGCAAGCACTGCTCAGCACCAACCAAACCATTAGTGTGTGATCAATATTATTCTCACACTGAATCCAAAAGTCAGCACTGCACAAACTACCAGGGAGAAAATTAACTCTATCCCAGCCAAAATGGGCACGCACAAAATGGATCTAGTGAGGTGCCTATTGCATTCTGATAAGTTTTCCAAGGTCAAATATACATACGTGTATATACATTTACAATTTAAAGGATACAACCTTGTTTTGCCACTCCAAATTCACCACTGTAGTACCAGCTGTGCAGTCATTTAGATAGGTGGCAAGATGTGCTCAATGGATTCAGAGAACAGTGAGTCTGTTCTCTGTGCGAGTTTTTGAGCAGCAGGTGATATGATAGGGTTTGGGTAGGTCTGTTTCTAAGTTTAGTATGTTAGGAAAATTAAGGCTGTAATAAAATGGTTTACAATCATCCTTATCTGCCACATAACACTTTAAATAATGAATGTAGCCTCTTTGCATTTTTGCAGTTTGATTGTACTGAATGTGGGGAAAGAGAGATCACAGCATAAGAAAAATTGACAAAGAAGATTTTTTTTTTTTGTAGAGACCTGGGACCACGATGATTATAAAAAGACATAATTTCACGTAATAAAAAATGCATGTAACAAGGCTCTAAGTTGTAAAATTTGTGGATTCTTGGGCTTTTTTCAACAAGCAGCACTTCAAATAAACTCTGATCATAATCCAGCCAAATTTCCTCGTGATATTCAGTAAGGGAAGGATTTGTGCCCCATTTTTCTGAGGGTTAAACTTTATAACCCTGACAGAGCGCAGGTCTGCAAAATAGCTCAGGCATCCTTAAAGGGATTCAAGCACACCTCATTTTCATAACCTCTTACATTCGCCTCAGTAAAATCTGTGCTGCAGTCAGCATGTGGAACAGCTTGCAAGGAAAACTTCATATCTTTCCAGTGCCTGTATGCATAAATGTAAAAATCTCCATCTGGTAGTATGCACTGATACCTACTGGCCAGTTCTGTTGCCGGAAATTTAAAATCTATAGCCAAGGATAACCAGTACATTTTAAATATTACATTCAGAGTTAGGGGATCATACAACGTAAAATATTTTTTTAACTCAGGCACTTTTTGCATTCAGATTGTATGTGAAGTGGAATTTGAAAATCTTTGCTGAACATGTTTTTAACTGCTCCTTTTTATAAAAGTTGATGAATTCTCAGGGAATAATATCAATCTGGAGTTGGCCCTTATATCTTCTTTGAGGGGCATAGTATAAAACTTTCGCTTCTGTCATGGCCATGATTTTTATTTTAAAAAATGACAATATGATGTTTGCTCTGGAGAGCTGTAATGAATCTAAGCAGATATCAGAGGGCTCCTGCACTATTCCAGCAAAAGTAGTTGTTGAGTTTGAATAATACACATTTAGGAAGGAATTGCAAGGCAGAAGACCCACGTGAGTTGAGTGTTTCTATGACAGAATTAATACTAGCTACTGTAGCTGTAGCTCAGTGTTCACTAATGTAATTATATAACTTGTAATGTTACATTGAATTTGTAATTTTCATTCAGATTCCTCCCTCTTTTTGGTCATATGTAGCGCAAATATACTTCAAGTTGAAATAGTACTCCTATACTGAGTGGCCACAGAAAATTTTATCATAAATAGTCCTGTATACATTTATAGATTACAGGCAAATAGGGTTAGAAAACCAGGATAGTTTGAAAGGCCAGAGTAGTAGTCCCTCAAACAGCACCAGGGGAAAAAGGTCATTATATGTATCAGTGCCTAGTTTCAAATTGCATGTAAGTTTTATCTTTTTAGCAATGCGGGATTCTTTCACTCAAATTTATGTTGTCCTGGAATCATGCAAAATAGAAGGAAGGCTTGGCCAAAGCCTTGGATATCATGTCGTAAAAAATGTGTATTTCATGTTTTGTTGCTTATTCCACTATGCAAAAAATACTTTAGATATCAAGTGCAAAAAAATGACCACAAAAACAACAAAGAGGTGCCCATCATTAACATAAAAGAAAGCAAGCTACGTCCAGGAAAAAAATCTCACTTTCATGTTAAAGCCAGACCACAAAGGATGATGGCTTCACATGCAGTTATGTTCTTGTGTGGAATTATCCAATGCAAGCATTTTCCAAATGTAGGTTTAGCCAAAATACCTGTTCCTGAAATTGTTCTCAGATATAAGGCACCTTGTAATTATTGCATTCTGGTCCAGTAAAGGAAAGCTTCACAGGAAGAGTGTTGTGTGTGAAATTTGCTTCTAAAATGTTGAAGTTATTTGAGCTAAGAAATTCTAAATACAAGTAAAAAGCTTTGCATTGTTTACCAGCTCTCCAAATCAAGAGTTTACAGAACAATATGGATTTAGAGAACAACTCAAGTGGCACAAGTTAAAATGTGTTTATGTTCTGGCAGGAGCTTTTCAGATGCCTGCCCTGAAGCCTCTGCTTCAAATCACATTGACAGGTGTGGCAGTAGGTTTGCAGAAAGCCTTGGTGACTGACCTTCACGGAGGCTACTGGGGACCCAGCCACCCCAGGAGAGGCTTCACCTCTCTGGAGGTCAGCTTATTTCAGCACATGAGACCTTTCCTGTCACTGAAAGGAGAAGTTGTTTCCTTCTGGTGAGTTCTCATGGACTTAGAATACTCCCTGCCAGCTGCTGGTTTTATCTGCAGGCCCAAGGCAGAGCACGAGGAAAGCTCTGAACTGGTCTGTGAGGTTCTTCTGTGCCCCTCAGAATCACAGAATCACTGGGTTGGAAGAGACCTTCAAGATCATCGAGTCCGACCCACGCCCTAACTCCTCAACTAAACCATGGCACTGAGTGCCACATCCAGTCTTTTTTTAAACACATCCAGGGATGGTGACTCCACCACCTCCCCAGGCAGGCCCTCTGTGTGGCCTGGCTTAATGCTGCTGCAACTACAACCTTCCCAGAAACATCCCAAGGGTGGAGGGCCTGGCACTGAGGGTGTGAAGGCTTTGAGGAAGGAGTAGCTTCAGCTTTGGTTTAGGCGGAGGGCAGCCAGGCTCCTGTTTGATGCCCTGGCACTCCTGGATCCTCCTGAGAACCGCACTATGCTGCCAGACACAGCCCAAATTAAAAATGGGCTTTTGTCCCAGAGACCTCATAACTGTGAGGAGGATTAGCTGAAGATCTTTCTCTTGGACAGGACAGTCTGGGGCTGGGAGTCATTTAGGGAAATAATTTCTGACTAGCTGGTAATATACCTAACCCTGTGTTAAAATTTTATACCTTACAAGTCTGCAGCCTTCCTAATACAGAAATTTATTTTAAATGACTCATCATATTTATCTTCAAGGGTAATTTTGCCACAACAATTCTAGACAATTGGTAGTTTAAAATGAAGGCTGAGATTTTTCTCATATAAGTGCCGAGTAATTAGTCTTCCTGGTGCTCATATATTGCACTAACTTCATTTTATTACCCAATGCATCTTTCCTTCTTAGCTTCAAGTAATTCCCATGCTTGAACTGTACAAAAGGGTTTCAGAGCTGTAGGGATGTCATTGTGTAACCTGTCCTCTAGATTTGTAAGACATATTTCATTCAGGGTGCAAGGAAAAAAAATGAAATACCATGTTTGGTGGGCTGTTGAGGAGTATAAATACCTCCAGGTATTTATTGACTTCAGATTTCTGTTTCACATCCAATCAGAGAGACTTAATTCAAGAGGATACTTTAGCGATACAGACACAACCTTAGTCAGTTTAATAGACTGCCTATTTGCAGAATCTTTACTTATGTTCAGATTTTAAGCTGACAAAAACAAAAATGAACATGTGGTTTAGAGAGAGATGCTATTGGGCATTGTCCAGTTCTGGGCAATTCTTTTACACCAAAGAATTTTCTTCTTGGAGAAGTATTATTAAAACCTTCAGGTAATTTGGGGCACCCATAAGCGGAAAAAAATCAATACTGAACTAATGAGATCAGTGTCCTAAACTGTTTTCGTACTTCACTGTTTTGTTCCTGTGGATCAGTTTGCTACTCTGCAGCCCTGGCAGTGACTGGGAAATATCTTCATCAGTGCCTGGGCCCAGGAAGGTGTTTTGCCTTCATCTCTGTGCAGTAATTACTGGTGTAGCGGGGTGGACCTACAGCATAAGTGCTTCCCCTACCAGCTGCACTCAGTGGAGCTGTTCTTAATCTGTCATGATGAAGGGCGGCACAAGGAACAGGCTGACAAGATGGAAGAAGCAGAGGCTGTAGCACTGTGTTTGCCACCATATTGGGGTGGTGGTGGTGGGTATAGGAAATGGACAGTGATGAATGGAAGAATTGATTGTAGTGTTATGTTGTTTGCTGTGATTTTAGGGATGTTTTAATGCCTCAATAGCACAGACTATTTTCATTCAAATTTAGCAAAAATCCTCTAAGTTTATGCAAACTTTCATGCCATCTGAACTTGGATTTGAAATCTCATTTCCTCCCAGATCTGCATACACTAGGGCACATTTGTATGCTCACATTCAGTTGATTAATTCTGCAACGTATTTTCTGTGATGTAATCACAGAAGAGTAGGGATGAAAATGCGCTCATAAACATTACCTGTTGCCATAACTGTCACCCCATGTGTTACCATAAAACAACATCCTTACAGGTAACAGGAAATGTAGACAGGAGTTGCTCTCTGCACTGGATGGTATTTTAACTGTGTAATTACTTCAGTAATTAACAACGTGAACTGTGGTGTAATTTGTGGCTGCATTCCTGCAAGTATCTCTCAGTAAATCAAAGTAGATGTGCCAGGGCTGTTACTCAAGTTCCATCACAAATATTTACAGAAGTACATCAAGACCACTGAATTATAGCTGCTAAATTGCTGGGAATGGTGCACATGAAAATAAATCCTGTTTGTATAAGAAAGGAGGCACAATCACTCTTTAAACACTGTGATAAATCTTACTGCTCTGAAAAGGTTGAAAGGCATTTGCGTTTGGCTGAGGTATTCAAATGCATCTTAATAGACTTAAATGTTCAGCATTGTTAATAAAGAACAACAGAACACAATCATTTTATGGGTGTGATCAGGTGAGTTCAGTGGAACTGGGGTTTGATTCTGCAGTTAGATCTTGCTCATTGCCAAAACTCTCATTTCTCTGTGGCAGCAAATCATGCAATGGTCTTGCAGACAAATATAGCACCAGAGCTATTTTCCTATGGAAATAACAAGAGCCATTTGTTTAGTCAGCAAATGTATGCTTAATAAAGAAAACAGATTACTACAACATTTTCAGAACTGCTGTTAGCTTGATTGGTAAAATGTTCCTTTTAAAAAATTCACTGAACTCAGGAATAAAATATAATAGAATCAGTATCCCCAGGGGTTTGTATGTTGCTGTATAATTCTGAAAAATAAGCCTTACCAAATCAGCTCAACCAAAAGGTAGAGTTCTATGCAGCCTCTCTTTTAGGACCTAGTTAACATTTAAAAATGTGGAATTTTTTTCACCTTTTTTAAAACATGTTTTGAAAGAGGATAATTTTAGGTACAGCTTTGCAGGCTCGGAATGAAATCCATTCCTATTAGAATCTATGCCATAATAAAATCTGAATGCTATTTCAGATTTAATACTCAGTACTACACTGGGTCATGGAACATGGATGTCCCAGGTAAAAAATTCTTTCCTTCTGAAGAGAAGTAATTAATTTTTCTCCATCTCTTCTTCTTTTTTTATAAAAATAATTTTTGTTTCTAGATGAGGAAATGTTTGATCTGTCTCAGAATCAATGAAGAATAAGAATAAATTCAGACCTTAAAGAATATCTTCTTTATATCACCCATCTGCATCTTTATTACTTGTTATGTGCACTGCAATGATTAGACACTGTACATACAGGGAAGGGGAATGAAGTTGTCAAAAATTCCCTTCCTTCTTACTGTAGGAGTCTCTATGGAAAGTGGTTTTTTCCATCTTTTGGAAGTCATTGATACTGATAAGTGCTTTACAAGTTATTGCTTTTGATAAGGTACTTCTTTTGTAGGCTTTCACTATTGTGGAGTTGTTTACTGGGTGCTTAGTTCTTCACAAGTTTTGTGATGTTTGACTGTGTGTTTTCCTAATTAACAGGTAAATATGCAGAAAATGCAATAAGAAATTAACAGAAATAAATAGACTGACCTATAAACTATCACCTGATTGCCACTTTGTTTTCTGAGCAATACAAAGTCTAGAGAAGTGGGTTTAAAAGGACTCTACCCTCTCCTATAACAAACAACAAAAATCCACCCAGGTGATCTCCTCCAGCTGCACCACTCTGTCTTTCAGAAGGGTCGGGGGGATTCCCATGCAAGGCCCAAGTAGTGGTAAGCCTTGCTTGTTATTTGTGAATATGTGCATTCTAGGGAAATCTGTCATATGTTATAGAGGAGAGTAAGAGACTAAACCCAACACCTGTCATTCTTCTGCCAGAGCCTGTTTAAAATGCCCAGAACCTCAAGAAAAGCAAGAAAACTGACAGCAGTCCTTTGAAAGCGTGACCTTGGTTTGTGGAGACTTTTTTCTTATTGCAAGCACCTCTTTGTTGCCTTGTCTGTCTTTGGAGCCAGCCAACCTCCTCCTGCAGAACTTCCTTGTTGTGCCCTGCAGCCAGGTGGCCAAGCCCACAGGCATGGACAGTTTATCCCACTGTTTCAACCCCAAGGGAGCCTCCTCTGTAAATCCCTGCACTGCACAGCAAATACCATTCAGCTCCTCTCCAGGCTGGAAGGTCTTTTGAGGTCTCAGAATTGTTTCAGCCACCTGAGTTCTCCTTTTTGAAGTGAGCACTTTTGATGCTCTGAGCACCAGTCCCCAAAGAGCAGCATCATTTTGAACTGGAGAGTCAATGATGTTACCGAGGTGGGTTATTTGAAGATGGTTTTGTTGTTGCTGTGTAATCTCAGTTCAGTGACAGATCCTGTGTGATGGGGTAGTTCTTCTGATTCATTTGCTCTCCTTTTTTGTTTTATTGTGTTTTACTAACCTGTCCTTTGCTTCTGACACTAGCTTGTATGATCTTTCCATTAGTCCATCTTGTGTGATTACAGTGACGTTTGATTAATTCCATTTGATTACATATTGCACTTGGTAATGCTTCTCTGAGATATTGTAATGCACACAGTACAATAGAATACATGCCTAGGTGCTTCAGCTTAGAGCCAAACTGAAATAAGACAAAGCTGGTCTGTGCGTTGTAGTCCTTTGACAACAGAGGGACTTTGTGTGCCATATGATATTGTTTTAAGCATAAAGCATGCCTAAAAGTTCCATATATTACTTTAATATTTAAGAAGAAGACAGCTGGGTATGAAGGCAGCAGACAAAGCAGTATAAATAATGTAAGCTTGAGCGCATAAGAATTGCAGTGGAAATCAGCAACCTTGGAATGTACAGAAGTCAGGTCTTTTAACTCAAGAAATAATATGGAAAAATAACAGCAGAATTATTCTGTGACATTCAACTCAAAAATAACAGCAGAAACAAGTAGAGTGCTTTGAAATTCACCACCTATAACAAGAAGCTTTTGAAAAGTGGAATCACCTTTTCTTCCTCTTATTAAATACTAAACACTACTAGTCAAGGAAGCAGATGCATTTGAAATGTAAAGAAATTCAAGAAGTCACTTTACAGCCACAGTTACAGAGGAATTCTGTTTTGAATAACAAAAAAGAATTTCCTCTTTCCCTGGGATCACACATTATAATTGGCTTTCAGCTGATCTCAGAGCCACAGGAAAGGCCAATCTCTTGGGCAATGCATTCAGGACACAGCTTCAGTTTGAATTCTGAATTGGGTTCTTGTGGTGTGAGGAATATTCTGAATATTTACGCATGCTCTTCCTTTTCTTTTCTTAGAGGACCATTGTCCTGAAATGTGCTGTTTCTGGATTGCCATAATTGTTCTGTAGGAGCTATTTGAGTCTCTCAGGTAAATACAAAACAGTTAAAATGTGTACTGTGTGAGTTCCCTTTACTTACTCGACTAGCTTTAATTTTCAGAATTACTATAATCTGTTGTGTACCTCTGACATTAAAAAACTCACTCAAAGCTCATCTATAAGCTAAGAAATTGTGATAGCTTCTATATTTTTTTGAGCAGTCCTAGGGTAACATGTTCATGAATTTCTACAGACCTTGGAATCCATGGGTTATTCATTGATTTTGAATATGTGCTAGGACTGCAAGCTGAAAACCCCCTTGAGTGTTTTATGGGAGATGTTACTGCATTTCCAGCCTCACTTTGAGACAAAATAACATCTCAATCATTTTTATTTTCTCCTTGAACACTCAGCCCAGAGCATTTGAGGAAAGGCCTGTGAGGGTCCCTTCATCCTCATTGTGTTAGAAATGTAATTTTTCTCTGTTTCCTGTTTTGAGGGTTGTGTTTTTTCTTAGGGAAGCTATCCCATGGAAATGTGGGGTGGAGGGTCCTTTCTGGGCAGTTGGGAGAGCCACAGCAGCTGGTTGGAAGGGGGAGAAGGTGCCAGGATGGATGCAGGGATTGTTTCCCTTGGGGCAGGGAGAGAAGCCATCACAGGGACTCACAGCGGTGCTCAAGTATTTTCACAGGGTGGGGATGATTGCACAGAACTTTCATTTTTAACAATCAGTTATTAATTTAGATCCATTTCTTCCTTCACTGCATTTTTGGATTAAAAAAAAATAAATTGCTGACTTACTCTCAAATCCGACACAAAAGAAAGCAAAACATACCAAATTTCTAATAGCTCTATTTAATGTTTATTCCCTTTGTACAGTTTACAGAGTTTAAAGTTTTTTTGCGTTGATTTCAGGGGTGGTGGATGGAGGAGAGGGAAGCAAAGTTGTAGGACCTTTAGAAAGCTCTTCAGGGACAGGAATCTTTTTCTTCCAAGTTTTCACTGCTACTACCATAGGAGGACATGAAAGGAATATATCTCTCCTCTCTTGCTGTAATTTGAACACGAATTTGATCTTCCTAAGGAAGAAGATCGAATATCTTCTATCCAAGCACAAATAAAGAAAGGGAAATGGAGAAAATAATGCTGTTTGACATTGTCAGAAGTAACATGAAACCTACTGCCGAGCATGTTACAGACCTGAAGGTGTCAACATCCAGAGAGTTTGTCTATTACAGTCCCATCTAGAGACCTCGATCCTTCATTGCAGACAGTAGCAGCTGAAATGCTCAGCCTTAGACCGTGAGCTGTTTTCTGCCAGCCCTGATCCCAGTCTGTATGTGGGGGATTAAAGGTACTCGTCAGGCTGCAGACACTGCAAAGAGGGACAGGCAGTGCTCCAGCCCCTCTTCCAGGCTCTGTGAGAGTGGAAACAGCAGCAAAAGGAGGGACGAGGTGCCAACAGGGGCTCACCCCAGAATCTAAGTGCTTTTTGATGCAGCACACGTGGCTGGCTGCAGGTCCACCCAGACTGCCTCTCCTTGTTCTCTACACTTGGTTAGGGATGATCCCACTGTTCCTGGGTGGGATGGATAGCTTTCATCCCTTTGGCTCTGGTGCTTTTACAGTGCACAATTAATTACCTGCACTAGCGTGAAGAATAACCTGATGAGGACAGTCACAGTGTAGCAAAGCTAAGCACCCCACGAACAAGGAATTTAAGAGCATGTATTAGAGATTTTATTTGACAGGTTAATGCACCATAAAGTTTTGCTGGTCTTTGAGAGAGAGGTTCAGAGATGTTCTTGGAGAGGAGAACTAGTCTCTGCTGGAGTCTGGTAGCTCCTCATTACAGCGTCCTCACAGGACCGAGAGAGAGAGAGTTGCAGGAAAATCATGCAAGATTCTTTTAAATAAAGTACCTTTTTTCCCCCCTTTCCTTTGGAAACATCTTACAATAATACAAATTGAAGGCTTTATCCACTTTTATGGATAAAGGGTTTGGTATTATTTTATTTTATTTTGCCTAAAGGAATCTATTCTAAACCTAGATGTTGTGCACCATTAGCAATTTATTTCTAGTTAAAAAGATTAAAAAAAACAAACAAAAAACCCAAACAAAAACAAACAAAGGCAAACCCAAATAAACTTTAAATTCCCAGACACTATATGTTAGAGGAAAGATATTTTCTCTGACCAAGCCTAGTGAAATAGGGTCTGAAGAAAACTACAGTCCTACCCTGCCCTCACCACCATACAGCAGTTGTTATAGCTGTGCACTGGACATGCCTGGCAACACAACCTTAGCAGGTTTTATTATCTTTCCCTTAGGCAGGTATGAACATTGCATGTTTGTACTTTATACAGTTTTTTGAGCCTGGAAATCAATAAGAAAGTTCAGAAAATGCAGTAGTCTTATTTCCTCATGTTTTGAAACAAAATTCCTTTCCAATGCCTGAAACATTTTCAGATGATTTCTCTTGTCCTGTTTACCTTCCAATGCCTATAATATGCCATTGATTATTTTTTTCTTTTTTCTTTTTTTTTTTTTAATTTTAAAAGTAGTGTTTCCTACTGAAATCAATGGGGAGTTTGTTTCAAAATCAATAAGGCGTTGTGGCCCTAATACTTAAGACAATGTTGGAACCTTAATCATATCAGAATTTGTGATTAAGATGCCATAAACGAGCCACTAATCCACAGACACAGGCACAGCTGCTAAATTAGGGACAACACTCTTTACCAGAGCATAGCTCCATTTAACTTCAGGAGGATCTTTGCCTAAGAAGGAACAGTAGAATCAAGGAAGAAATGTGAAGCAATGTCATCAGCTTTATCAACCAAACACTTATTGCTGAGCTATGAAAACTTTTCAAGAGCAGGTTGGTGTTTTATTACACAGGCAACTGATTTTGTGATTCAAAGATTTTCTGGACCTTGGGGACTGGAAAAGCAAAAAAAGAAAAAAAATGCAGATGTTCAGAACATCAAACTGCCTGCTCCCAAATGAACAGGCTAAACTATGAAAAATTCCAAGTCTCTCTCAAAAGACCTTTTGGACCTTCCAAAAGCTGACTGGACTTTGTAGAGCAGGGATTTACAATTACTATTGTGGAATGGAAACAAGTGAAAGTACAGATTGCTTCTGGTTACTCCAAAACTCCTCGTAGTCTAAAAAGGCTGCATTTGGAATATTTTGTATCTAATATTTCTTATCAACTTTGCTTTTTTTGTCTTTTTTTATCTACAGTTCTGATGGCTGACATTGTGTGGGAGTCGCCCCTTTTTTTTTAATAGAATTCTGTGCCCACTCAGGGGACAGAAGCTACGAGGACCTTGGGTAGGAACTTTTGTTCACCAGTCCCATGTTAGGATATATTTTTCACAATTCAAATTTTGCATACGCATATTTTTGGCAACTGAGTAGTAATAAAGCTCTAAATGATAGAATTGTAAGCAGTGTATATTTAAATAAAAATATAGAAACTGAAGAGTGGGTTTCCCATTTAAAATGTTGCAATAAATTTATCTACAGTATTAAAGATACATCTGAGAATGTATCTTAAGGGAAAATGTAGGCAGAGACTGTGTGTGCATGGTTGCTGCTAAAGAGGTGGTGCTTCTGGTATCTCCTGTATCAAGGCTTAAGGTTATAAAGCTGGTCACAGAATGAGCTTGGCTTTTATTACTCCTCTTGAACATTTTACTTCATCCTTAAAAGTGACTTTAAAGAGTTATCACATTTTTCAAAGGCTGAAAGAGGAACTGGGATCCAGATTATTAGTTCAGCTTGTGAGTCAAGAATGATTAATTTTCTAAAATCTGCTTATATGACTTTGCCAGTGAATATTGGGCAAAGCTTTTGTTTATCTTCCACACGTGGTCACTACTGCAAACAAACAAGTTTAATTTGCTTTGTAAGCTTATTACCAGAGGCTCAGTGGAGAGCGAGAGTGAAAAGAACCTCTTGCCTCTATGGTTTTATTAAGAACTGTTTTCTCCAGAGAACTTTCAGCCTGTCAGATTAGAAATGCAAAGAGACCTTTTACTGTCACAGTCTCATACTTATCCCCTTAGTAAAGTTTGCTTTTGTGATAATTGCATTTTACCATCGACAGTTGTTTACTAAATGAACAGCTTTTCTCTGCTGCTTCCAGCCCTGACACATTTCCTCTGATAATTTGTGGTTACAATGAAATATTTAGAAATACGTGTTTGCCTTCTGTTTGTTGTCTTCCTTGTTTTGCTTAGATAGCAAATGATTTTGGTTGTGGTTCTGGTGTTCTGGATTGCAGGACTTGTTTAGGATTTATGCCTGAAGTAGCACACCATTAATACTGCTGCTTGCACAGAGAAGGAAAATGCAGGCCCATCTTTTCTCCCTTTTAAGAGAAGAGGAACCATTCTCTTTTAAGGAGGAAGCTCCCACCTGTCAGGATGTCCTGAGAATGCAGAACTTGAGGACAACATCCTCTGCAACATGAAGAGGTTTTCTTATAGGAAATACTTAATCTCTGAATGTGTTCATGGAATCTCCCTACAAAAATATTGCTTTTATTTCAACTTTGTGGGGAAATAGTGAACCTCTGCTTGCATGAAAAGCTATTATTGTGCATCAAACCATGATGCTTATTAATACTGATAATTTTGGAAAAAAAAATCCAAACTATTTCCTATGCATCACTGCTCTTTGAACAAAGAAGATAAAATTTTGAGTAGATCATAGAATCATGGAATATGTTCAGTTGGAAGGGACCCATCAGGACCATCAAGTCCAACTCCTGATCCTGTGCAGTATACCCCAAGGATCACACCATGGTCAAGGTAAACAGACACCTCTGTATAAAGCACAAACAAATATTTACTCTTTTTAAGTCAATATATATTTATTTAATGTTAAAGTGGGTTGTTTTTTGTTTTTTTTTGCATTCCAGCTGATTCCAACTCTTATTTTGCTATGCTTGCTTTACATCAAAAAAATTTTATCGCAAAAAAAACCTTGATGCAAATCCACTTTCACTTATAAATCAGGATGACTAGCATTTCAAATATTTGAGTGTGAATGAAACCCCTGCTCTAAGCCTCTGATTTTTGTGCATACTTGTGAATGTCACCAGAATTTCTATCCTCTGTCACTTGATTATTTCTGATCAGTTCTGAAAGAAGCTACCCAGAAAGAGCTGACAGAGGACAGATTTAAAGAAAAAAACACGAGTCTTGGCTGATTAAAAATAAAGCTGGGATGTGAAACTTAAAATATATGTTTTCTTACCTACACTTCAAAGGCAAACTTTCGACTCCCTAGAAACCCAGGCCATCAGCAATATAAAGTATTGAGTGAAATCTAAAGTGGTTGCTGTATTGTCTCTGTGGTTTGGAACTTTGCTGTTTCTGAAAATGCAAGTCACCATCTCGGGTACAAAATTCAGACTGGATTAGAAATTTGTATTCTGAATAAATTTGAGTGTGATGCTAAAAAGAAAACCCCAACGAATCAGGAAACAGTACAGGTTGAGATCTTTAGACATGCAACCATAAGAAAGTCCTAGCTGTCTTAAGAATAGGGGAAAATATTTTTCATAGTGGTTACATGTCTAATTGCTAAGGCTTTTGTCACCCATGGTACAGCTTTTGTTAGAAAAAACATTAATAATTCAACAGTGCTGGTAGTTGGACAAGATATGTTTCTTCATTGCAGTCCCTCATACTCCCTTTCCCCCCACTGTCTTCCCAAGATCTCAGTATAAATTTTCTAGGAAGGGTGAACCAACCTTGCTGAACTCCATAAAACGGGTTCCAAGCCCAGCAGCACTTGTCCTCTGCTATCTTGGAGAGGTAGGAACTCACACAGGGGCAGAACAAAGGCACTCTGACTGTGGCATCTGAAGTAAAGCCTGCAGACATGACTACAAGGCTGATAGCCTAAAAGACAAATGCTTTTCCATTTTCACAAGCTTATCAGGCAATTCTGCCATCTTCCGTGCTGAGTCTCGGTGCAGACTAATGTGTCCATTTCCCCCAGTCTCAAAAAAGCCACAAATACTCTTGTTGAAGATGGAAGGTGTGTTCTTGAATCCACGTGAGAGTAAATAGGGAGTCAGGGATCTTAACAAGCCAGTACACACACATTTTTAATTTCTCTTTGTAATACAAAGTAGCTGGCTGCATTTAAGTGTTAGCGGTTTAAGCCCCCAAACTGTGACACAGTTCCTGACTGAAACAAGAAATATTGGGTTTCTTGTGGCTACTCTGCATATTGAGACCACTGCAGCAAGCAAGAACATACCTACAAGCCGACATTAAAATCACATTAACACTGCACTGAGCAAGAAAACTGGGGAATTCAGAGACAAGGCAGTCCCTAATCCCCTCTCCATCTGTAAGATTCTCAGCTGTCACAAATCAAGAATCCAGGCACAGCAGTGCTGCTTAAATGCTGCTGTTAGAGGCTGACAGCAGAGTATCTGTAAGCAGAGGCAGTGTGGAGCAATTTCTTGCTTTTTTAAAAAAGCATCTGAACATTTTGCACTTGCTCAGATAGTGCTGAACTTCAGTTAGTCTATGAAAATAAAAATTCAGACTTATTTTACACAAGCAACTGATATTTTTATATTGATAAATGCTGCAGTCCTGTGACTTAGTGCAGATAACCTCCACCCTAAAAGAGCTTAGAGTCTAAACAGACAAAATGAATAAAAGTTAAGAAGTGCATTGTTATTCTTCCCATCCATTTAGAGAAGGGGAAACCAAAGCACTGAAAGGTTAAGTGCCTTGTCTCTGGTCACACAGGGAGCCCATGGCAGGGCTGTGAATTAAATGCCTCCTCTTGTAAGAACGGCACTGTCTCCTTAGGAAATATGAATAGTAGAAAGGAAAGAAGCTACCGAGCACAAATTTACTGTATGGTACTTGAATAACCTGGCAGGTAGGACTGGAGCTGAAATAATGAACCGATAGCTGCAAGTGGACAAAAATGTATTATAACAGCGAAGAATGTAAGAAACTTGGAAATTTCTTCTCCCTCTCTAAAGCCCTTTTCCTTATGGCAACAAAATGCATTTATTTGCTTTGTCAGTCACTCCACCCTTCCCCTTGTGACTGTCCTCACACAAAGGGCAGCATTTCTAAGGATACCCCATTCCTACCCCCATTACCAAGACTTGCCTCCTCAGCAGGGGCAGGAGCCTGTGCCTGAGGTGCAGAAGTGCTGCACTGATGGCTCTGTGGCTGCCTGCTCTGCTCCCCTGGGACAGCAGCACGTGTGGCTGGCACTGAGGACACCGAGGTCTGCCCCGTGCCCTGCCTGTGGGGCAACAAGCAGGGTGGATCCCTGTGCTGGGCTGGGTGGAAGAGGGATGTCCACAAGCATGGGGGAACATGGCAGAACTGCAGGAATTCCCTGCAGCAGGGCAGAGGACACCACGAGCTGTCTGGCACAGAAATCCCCTTCATGGTGATGAACTGTGGTCCAGGGGTGAAGAAGAGCAATCTGAGATAATTTTAATCTGCTCCTCATGGGGTTCCTTATGATTATTTTCTTATTTGTTCTAGTCTTTTATTTTCCCTTCTCCTATTGCCATAGGCAGTTCAAGTCGTGCTTCTGATTGTCTTCACTTTACACAAGCATAAATTCACAGCTTGACATTGAGGCTCATACTTGGTAAGCTTTGGTTTTGTTATTTCAGAGTTTTCAAGGAAGAGAAGAGGGCCTGATTTCAACAATTGTCAAAGCTATTTGAGCTGTACAAAACAAGTGTCTGACTAGTAATTAGCTAAACCTTGATAACAGGTGGTCTGATGACTCAGTGTAAAACAGCCATAACAATCCAAGACCATTCCAAGACATTTAATTGAACTTAAGGCCATTTAAACTTAGGTAACTCTTCTGTAAAAACCTTCAACTACAGAATTTAATTTTAATAATGAATAATATAAGAAACAAATAATATAAAAAAATTACTTTTGAAGTTTGTAGACTAGTCTGATTCTCATGCAAACAAAATGTTTCCCAACGAATGTTTCAGAGATGCAGCCTTGAACTTTTTGATAATTTATAAGGCATTTTCTCCTTTCCTTTTTATTCCTATAAGTCATATGTTTTTCAATGTGTATGGACTTCTTACATAATGTTCTTTCAAGTAATTTTCACAAAGTACATTATATTTAATGCAGACAGGTCTATATCTCTCCAGATAACTCAAAATACCTATCAGGCTATCAACTTTCCAAAAATCATTTCATTGTCAAAATTTTTTTTCTTTTTTTCAGGTTGAGGTTCTTCCCTAGAAATGGCAAAGGACAGGTATTTGACTGGTAGTGATTTGTAGACATATTTTAAAGATATAACTTTGAGGAGTCCTATGATTGTGTGGAAACAAAGCGGAGCACACACCTTTTTTAGAAATGAAATTTGAAAATTTATGTTTGTGGTCTTTAGCTAATCATATCTTCTGGACACATATAAACAGCAGTTCTCAGTATCTTCCTACAAAGAAATGTACTATTTCCTTCTATAATTCTAGTTGTGAAGATGTTTGTTTGCCTGCACATTCATTGTAAGGCTGTTGTTCATGCTAAGAGAAAGAAACAAGAGGAAGAAAAGAGCCCATGAGAAGATAGTATTCATTCAGAAAAGTGACTGGAGCAGGATAGCTTGAAAAACAAGCTTTTCCTTATCAATAAAATGTTAAGAAATGAGGAGCTGGATAATCCAGTGCTTTATCTTTTTGCCTTTTCTAACTCAACTAATAAAATAATTCAATAGAAAATCAGATATGAAATTGCTCTTCCACTTCTAGTGGTGTGCAAAGACAGGGAAAAAAAAAAACAAAAACAAACTCTTTCAAGAAGCAATCTACCTGTCCAAAAAAAGCATTATTCAAACTGTTTGATGAACAAACATCAACTCAAATTCCTAGATCCAGTGTGGGAGACCCAAGCTTTTCCTTGTCTCCTGTATGGCAGCATGAACTCAGGATGCATTTCTCTGCTCTGACACATTCTGGCTGCCTGTTCTTTGCTGCACCACTTGTTATGCAGAGAAGCACCATCACTTGGAGATGGGGAAATGTTATTCTGCTTCATAGTAAAAGCTCAACTCAAACACTCCTCTAGCTTCTCTGTAAGCTACTCTTTGCTCCTTAAATGTCCTGGATTTCATTGCTTGTTTTCAACTCCCTGCAGGAAAGTATTTTCAAGACTGTGAGTGAAGGACAGTGGGCTTGCACTGGTGCTCTCAGTGCTACAACTGGAAATAGCTGCTTCTCACTGTACTTCACCTACCACTTCTGTCAGTGAAGAAAATAACCCTCCTAATATTTAATTATTGGGAACTTCCATTTTTAAAATTGTGTGTGAATCACACAAAACCTCCCTTTCTGTGCAATGAACTTTCCAGTAGGATTTCTCCATGTTTTTCAAGTGCTCACTGTGGCTTGTTCTGTTTATTTGATGCTGGGCCACAAGGGATATTTCGAAAACTGGTTTGTGGGAAATGCTTCCTGTGTTTTATATAATAAACTTTGGAAGGCATAGTCTACACCTTTAGATTGGATGCTCAATTCCATGTCTGAGCAGAAGAGTCAGCCCTGTTTTTATGTGTGTGCCTAACCAGGGAAACCTGGATGTTCCTGGTAAGAAGAGCACATTGTTTTTTCCTCCGGTTTTGTTTCTGGTTGTCCACTACTGAAAAACATTTGAAAAGTTTAAAGAAAGCCATACCATTGCACACTGCAGATGAGGTCTGTTGGTGTGTGCTTAGTGATGATCAAAAGGCTGAACTCACTGTTGTTTAATGTGCTTATGAGCATGTATACCTGAGTGAGGAAGGCTGGCTTTTATGAGGTGCTGACATGATAAGCTGAGTAGAGAGGGGCTGCAAGTGAGTTATTTTTTTCCCCTTCCTCGTCTGTTTCCCCCTACTCTGTGCAGAATTCCTGCTGGTCAGAATTTGCACCTGAGATGTGTATGTTCAGATTTTTGCTCTGAGCTGGGTGGAGAAAAAAAGGTTTAGATCCTGGATCTAAACTCTGCAGTGAGCTCTGGTCACAGGCCATCTTGGACAGGACACGTTTCTCTACAAAATCCTTGTTCAGTGTTTTTCATTAGAAACTGTTCTGTTAGAAACTAACAACTCAAAGGAAAAGCAGGAAACTCTTCCTCCGCATTCCAGGTGGCTCTGCTCTGTAACAATCCTTGGAAATGGTAATGAAAAGGATGACCTGACAGCCCATGATGGACAAGGCAAGAAACAAAATAATGCAAGGGTTCTATAACAACTGTGCCATTCAAGTTCTGTCTGTTTTGCTTTACAATAATTGTGCCTGACATTGAAACACGCCTAGCATTTCTGCTAATATTCAAGGAAATGCTTTTCCTGTCTTAAGTAATCTTTAACTTAATTTTTAACTATCTCTATCAGATAGGTAAACTATCAGATAGGTAAACTACCTATCTGGTAGTTTACCTCTACCTCAGAGAGAGCATTTGTGGGGTTTTTATTTCCCCTGGTTTTTCTGCTTAAAATCTAGCCTAAAGGAAAAGGGAATTTAACCTTCCTCCAGTAATGCACAGGGTCTTATGTGAAATAATGCATATAACTTTATTTTGGCTGCAGCTACTTTCTACTTGCTTTTGACAGGGGATTGAATAAACCACAGCCTCCATCTACAGAAGTATTTTCTAGCTGGCTCTGATAATGCAAGCAAATCTACTCAGAGTGCTCTTTCTAGTTGT
Source organism: Phainopepla nitens (assembly GCA_013400175.1). Taxonomy (NCBI): domain Eukaryota; kingdom Metazoa; phylum Chordata; class Aves; order Passeriformes; family Bombycillidae; genus Phainopepla; species Phainopepla nitens. Next base: position 13,187 of record VXBQ01000960.1, on the reverse strand, counting down.
TGGGGACTTCACCAACTTTCTGGGCATCTTATAGGCTTCAATGAAGATACAAGAGGAGTTAAGTTTGACCTGTTCTTTTCCCATTGTCATCTTCTGTGTGTAGAGTTCCCATGCTCACTTTGATACAACACCTAAGACTTTGCAACTCAGGACACCTGAAATCTGAATCTTCATTCTAATACATTAAAAATATGGATGTATGTTTTAAATTGGGTGCTTTGTTGTTACATTTTACCAATTAGGAATGTTTTTTTCCAGTCAAAGTGGTGAATTTAATTTAAGTTTGATAGCTTACTAATTGCTGTCACTAAGCCCCACTGAAGAAGCCTTCTTTTACTCACGAGACTAATGCTGTTGAAATCATGTGCAGTACTCAGCTTTTCTGTCTTTGAGACTAGTTAGACAACACGGGACACTTTACAGTCTGGGACTCTGGAAAATGGATTTTTGTAGCATTGGGCATCAGTCTTACCTCTTTGGATAACCCTTTTTTTATTCAAGTGGGATTGCACTGTGTGCAACTTAATTTCTGATGTAATGATTATGAGCACACTGACTCAAGTATTTGTCTTGCCTCAGGACACTCTCATAATTATTTGAAGGCATAAATATGTAGGGTTCTCCCAGTTATGTAATTTTTCTATTAGATTTAGGCTTGCCTTTTTAATCTTTTCCTCAGCAACCTCATCTTTTTAATGAACAAGCAATATTTGTCAGAGACTCAGAAAATAATATCTTAATGCCTTTGTGAAATACTCTTGGATGATGGCAGAAATGATACAAGAAAAGGCATCAAAATGGCTGTATTTGATAAGAAAGAACTAATTATGTGAAAATGAGTCCTAGTCCTACATCCTTGAATCCAACAGGACCTGGCACTCCGCCTGCTTCCTGAGGGACAGAAGAGGCAGCATAAAATGGATAGAAATGATGAAATCAAGCACCAACTGGATTTGGGAAATTGTAGATATGTTGTATCTCTGTGCAGGAGAGTGGAAGGTCATTTTCAATTTAAATTCCCTTCTACAACTTGCCATGCTTTTCTGTAAGTATTCGGTAATTTGTGTGTCAAATTCTCTATTTTCAGAGAAATTGAATTTAAATTACTTAAGTTTTCAATAAAATGTTCAGTGATAAAGTACTGTATGGTTCTGTGCAAGGTAACATTCCTTTTCCAATGTCAAATTGTTTACATGCATTTTTATTTTTTGTAACAACATTTCTAATTTGATGGTCAGATGATAGTCCAAAGGTAAAATCTCAAAACTTTTCTCCTACTCTCTCATTTCACTTATCTAGGCAAAGGTTCCTACAAATTTATTCTATGCAAAGAGTGACAAAATTAACTTTCCCAATTTATCTTTCCTTCCCCGGCAGGACTTGCCCCTGCCTGGATTCTCTCAATTGTGTTTCCATTCCAGATTTTCTAAAATTTAGCTTCAATACCTGGTAATCTACTTTTCCAAATGATTTCTAAGCCTTTTAGTCTTGTTTCCAGCCAAAGCTCTGTTCCCTGAGCTGCTAATTGCCTCTGATGTTGTCATTCATATTTGTGCTTAGATTTGCACTTTCTCTGGCTTTCTTGACTCTGACCTCAATAGATTGTCCTCTGACCCTTTCAATGTATAAACAGAATTATTCTCTGCATCTTTCCTCTTGACACTATATTTTACAAAAATTAGAAACAAGAACTAGACCCAAAAACTTATGCAGTAATAAACTTAGTACGTTCACAGGATGTAGAGATGTAAGTAGATTAGTTTTCTGTAAGAACTACAAGTATTTTTAAAACATTATTTTAAAATAAAAATGTGTAGAAGAGTGAAAAACTACCGTAAAAGACTTTCTCTGATTGTAATAAGGGGTACAACTGCCTAGGGAGTGTTAGAGGCATATACATGGTAAATTACATCCACATTGTTTTAAATTGGTTTTAGAATTAGTCTGTAACCACAGAGTACTCCCACTGTGCCATGTGTTGTATAGCAAATCGGAAGAGGAATATTTTAGAATGACTAAGCAGAACATTGAAAAAAATTAAATAGGTCATTAAAAAGAAAAAAAGGCAATAGTTGGCTTTTCAGACAAGATTCCCAGATCGTCAACAACCTGCAGAGGGTTTTGCTAAGCTAGTGATTGCTGGTGCCAAATGAGTATGGGTGACTGGCTGCTGGCTGGCAGGGCTCTGTTTTTCTGTTTCTCTCTTGCTCGGTCAGACTCACCTCAGGCTGGCATAAGTTTGCCTTCCTACTCCCCACCTTGAAATCACTATTCCATTGCAATCCTTTGTAGCAGGTGAGAGATGAGCCAGGGGTGAAGTAACTGATGGGGCTTTGCACAGTGAGGGAAAAACTAACAAGGGATCTAATCTTGCTACTCTCTTCCTGCTTTCTTCAGCTGCTTCTCAAAGCTTATTTCTCTTGTCTCCTTCCTGCTGTTTGATCCTAGGTAATATTTTCTGCAGAAGGGTTTTCGTGTCCCAAAGGTAAAATAAATTATTGCATGAGATCACTTCATCTTTCTGTTTACAGGGAAAAGAGTCCTCCTCTTTCTCTCATCTGATGAAAGCATCTCCTCAAGCTCACCTCTGTCCCCACCTCTGGAAGCCATTCAGGTAGCCATCAGGAAAACTCAGTAGGAATACAAGAGCCCCTGCCTGCTATCCTCATCCTGGTAGTCAGACCTCCACAGTCTTTGACTAGAGAAGCTTCTGGACAACATCTCAGTCTCACAGATTCTCCTTCCTTAGCACTTCTGAAAAAGATTTCCGTACAGGATTGTATATCCAGCTCATTCAGCCTCTCATCTCTCTCAGCTACAGCAACATCCTTCACTCTGGCCTTGACAAATAGTGTTCTGTTCCACTTGTAGCTGTGGTGGATAGTACTGAAAAGATCAGTTTCTTTCATTATCCTTTTCTGGCACCTTTCCTTTTCCTTGCTGCATCAGAAATAACTGCTTTTGCCTTCCAGGCCCTTTAGAGTCCAACCCCATCATAGCTGTTACCACTCATTCACTGTCAGGATGCTGGCTCTTGCCTTTGATCAACCTATTACAGCAGCCTCCACTGCCTGCTTGTTAAATTTTTAAACAGCCACTTGTGTATGTACTCCTGAGCTGCCTGTCATGCTTGGAGGAGCTTCTCCGTTCAGGAACTTAAACTAAACAGACACTTTCCGTCCTACAGTTTCTAAACTGTGAGTTCAAAGCCCTAAATGTTGTTGTCCCTTGCCTACTATCCACAGCATAAGTAGCTAGATCCCTGAAAAGCCTGAACCCACAGTTGTAGGTATTTAACACACAAGCCCTGGAGGGATGGCACAGTCCCTCTAGGGCACAAGGCACTAGGGCCATTCCCTTTGGCATTCCCTGATGCAGCAAGTAGAATGGTGCTGTGGGAATTTCAGAGGACCACAGGAAGAAGTTAATTGTCTTCTGCTGCAAGCACCAGTGTAAAGCAGGTCTTCTGGCTCAGTGTGTAAAGGAGTTTCTTCAGCAGACCTGTAATGCAAGCCATGCTTTTCTGCCTTTCACCAAAAAACCCCAGATGTAATTCCTCTTTTACCTTCTACCGTACCATTACTTATTAACTTCTGCATCAGAGGTGCTGAAAAAAAAAACTGAGCATGGCCTAATGTCAATAACATCTGATAGAAAGGGCAGAAGCAGCTCCTCGCACCACCTTTAAGAAGACTACAACTGAAAAAGGAGAGAAACTTGCCAAAGGCATTTTTTAATTAAAAATTTTCTATTTATTATTTAAAAATTTTCATAGATAAACACTTCTGACAAAAAAAAAGTGTCCAGACCAGTGCACAGTCTCAATTTTCAGTATTTATCCATTGTGTATTAAAATAAAATGTGAAATATTTTTTGAAGTAAATATCAACTTTGAAGGAAAATGTATGTATGGTTCTGTTTGTTAAGTACAAAGAAGTATTGTCGTCAGCCAGTAGTAAACTTGCTTCAGGAGTGTATTGTGCAAAACTGTAATTAAGGTTAAGGTTTGCAGAGTTGCAAAGGAAAATTACATTTTCAAAATGATGTAAGAAAGCTTCTTAATTTGAAAGAGAATAACGTTCTTCATTACCACCATGAAATATCTTGAGAGCTGAGAAGCTGTTGGAGGAAGGTTTTTTTTACTGATTAGGAGTTATAGATATATGTGGAAGAATTAGAGAGAATAAAAGTGCAGGGTGAAGAGGAGGAAATCCTTTCACTGCAGCAGAAACATGGAACACTGAGGGTGGTGCACAGCCTCTAGAAAGCCTGGAAAAGGAGATAAAGCTGTCAACTATGGTGCAGAAAAGGTAAAAGAATCCAATAAATATTTCTGTTCTGGTTTGGAAAGAACCAGCATGATGTAATCACATCTGACAGTGGTAAGGACTACTTCTGGATCAATAAACTGGGAGATCATTAAATGACAACTCTCAGAACTAGAGGGTTTTTTGAATTTACAGGGCCAGATAGCATGCACCCAAGAATTTAAAGGGCTTATTGGGAAACTCTCTGAACCATGATGCTGATTTTAAAGAAACCAGAAAACAGTGAACCAGAAAGAAACCAGAAAACAGTGAAGAAGTTCCAGAGCACTAAAGCAACCTCAGTGCACAGATAGTCTATGTGAGTAAATGCATTGCCATAAATCGAGTTGGTGATCTGCTATTAGTCTCAGACCAAACCTTGGACTTAGAACTCATCCAGTAAAGATAAGGATGATAAATATATATACCCTGTTGGGCCATGTTACAGGCTGTTTAACTGGGGGAGAATGTAAATAGGAAGGATAAACCATCATCATTTTCCTGTTTGTTGTGTCTGAGTTTTCCCTTCACCAGTGCAATTCATTACATCTGATAACAGAACGAGTACACCATGGCAATTCTTCGCATGTCCCAGCCATGGGAAATCCAGGTCAGTGCTCCCAGGTGAGTGCTCAGAGAGCAGCCAGAGCTGAGCAGTGCCCTATTGCACGGGGTTCAGTGGGATATGCAAAACTTGAGAAATCACTGAAAACTCACAGTTTACTAAGTTTAGTAAACTCAGTCAGAGAATAGAAAGATTGGCAAGTCCAGCCATTTCATACGATCAGAAAAGAAACCTTGCTCTCATACACACTTCCCACAAATGTGCTCCTTTCGGCTAAACCTGCCTTCAAGACCATCATTGACTTCACCCTGAAGGGGAGAGATGAAGGGGAGGTCGCTTGGATGCAGACCCTGGGCCAGGATTATGCCTGCCCTCAGGAGTTACAGTCCCAATGTACTTCAGAGCTTCTTGTGCTTCACCTCGAGGCACTCAAATAATGTGTGGGCTCTTGTAACAAGATGTGTTGTTTCAAACTGGTAAACAGCAGGCTGAGCGTGTGCAGGAAAGACACAGGCATACCTACTGCTGGCAAAAGAGCTTGTCCCAGTCCAGAGTTTGGACACTGGAACACATGAGACCCTTCAGGAATGTCCTGGAGTGTTTTCTGGCTCTGCTTCAGTTTTCTAGGGCATAGCACCCAATTAGGCCACAGAGATAATTGGGTACTAATGTTTTGTAAAATGCTATTATTACAAATTAGATTTTTATATGCCTACTCACTACTCTGCATTTGATTCATGATATACTACTAATAGCAATGGGAATTTCTACTTTTATTCTCAGAGCTGAGGTCTGGACAACACAGCCTAAGCAGATGAGCTGATGCTTAACCCCAGAAAAGAAAGATAGAGAAAAAGCAAGCCTTGCAATCTATATATAAAGCCAATAAAGAGGCTTTTTTTTTTTTTTTTGTCTTGACATTGTCAGTGCATCATCTATAAAGCAAATAGGACTATTTTTATGTCAGTAAAGCCTACAGCATGTGTCAGTAATGGATCAAATATGAAAAGTAATTTTTAATAAGTGTGAATCAAAGAGGGATTAGAAAAGCTCAGGGGATTTGGAGATGAGACTTGAGTTCAGGGAATTCCACAGCTCAGGGGCATAACAGGTGAATGCTCTGTTACTCATGGATGAGAGACCTGGCAAGGGGGCTGATGAATTTGAGATTTATTATTAGAAAGTAAGGACTGAGGGTATGTATCAATGGAGACCAATTTTGATAGGTGTGAAAGGGATGATTCAGACGGGTAATGAAAAACTCTGAACGAAATTTTAAAGTCAATTCATTGACTGATAGGAAGCAGGTATAAATCTGCCATAGCTGAAGTAATGCAATTGGATTTATTGCCATAAGCAAACATATGGGATGCAGCATACTGAACAACGGGGTCATTTGTGAATATTGTTCCGTATAGTGTGTGCCTATTACTGTAATCTAAAAGCCATAAAAAGGGGGTTTAGAATGGGGCAAGCAACACAGAGAGCAGCAGTAATGCCTGCCTTACACCTGCAGAGTGGAAACATGTCACTGAGTGACTGCCTCTGAGAAAAGCTTTTAAGAAGTTAACAGCAAATGAACTGAGGAACTAAAGAAGGATACAAAGTCAAAAGTTTTGGAGGATTCATTAGATGTACACAACTGCCACCAGATGGGAAAACAGAATATGACAAACAGTATGTAATGAAAGACAGACGGGAAGGGGGAGGGTGAAATTGGGGATTTGATTTCAGAAAGCAGTGTCTTATGTGCCCATCCTAGGGAATACCTGCTGCCTCCTTTGTGTGTGGAAATTTACAAGCCTTTTTTCCCCTTCCCTCCATCCCCCTCCCTGCCTTTCTTTTTCCTTCAGTGATTGATAGCCCTGAGTTTGAAGAGAAGCTTAGAAAGAAATCCGTACTTTTTTTTTTTTTTTGTCACAAATTATAAACTGAGTAATCTTGAGAATTTTCTCACAGTAGGGGTCTACAAATAATTTGGATATGGATTCTCCACAAAAGATTTGTGTACACTGTAGTAGGTAAGAACCAGATCACCGGGGTCAATACTGAAACTGTGTATTGTTTAGAAATAAGGTTGAGAGCTATTACTCTTTGAGCTATCTCTCAGAAAACATTTATCTAAAGTTCTAATTTAAAAGGTTTTTTTACCTTTTCTTTTTGTTTAATTTTTTGTGTTTTCCACGACTTAGAGAAATTAAATGATGATTTTTCTGTCTCTGGAGGGAATTCAACACTGGAGACTCACAGCTGCCTTTTGTTATTTCTGCCTCCTTTTTGAAACCCTTTGTGTGACAGATTTGTGATCAAGGTGTTCAGCATTTCAAAGCAATGCAATATATATTTCTGTGACTAACTCTTCTATGTTGTATGGAGAATCTAGTATTCTCTATCCATTAAGCCTCACACATCAGAATATTCCAATATTTTATTATCAAGTCCTCAAGGATTTTTAGTATTACAGCTTGGTGAACCTGGTATTTAATGAAATCATAATCTAGTTCTGGAATGTAGTTTCTGGAGCAGCTTGTGAGTGGAGTTGGACTGGTACATCCCTACCCTGGAGACACACCACCAAGCTGTGCCTGGCTGCGATTCTCCTGCCCTGGCATTCCAGAGATAGGGTTTGGAATCTCTTGATATTAGAGCTAACAAGGAAGGAAGGTCCTGAGCTGATGATTTATTTGGTCACAGAAAGGATAATTCCTAGGATGACTTTCTAAGTTTGTATACATAAACACGGTCTGGTTGATAAGTTAAGCAAAGGTAGCTTAACTCTTACTCAGGGTAAGTAATAATGTCTCATATAAATGTTCTGGCTGATATTCAATTTCCATGACCATGCCATTTTCCTGTGCTGTTATGACCAACTCAAGATGGAAAAAAATATTGATATCTCTGCCAGTCATTTTAGATCTCTTGATGGCTTTTTAACTCTTAAGCAGAAGGGTTTTCGTGTCCCAAAGGTAAAATAAATTATTGCATGAGATCACTTCATCTTTCTGTTTACAGGGAAAAGAGACATTTCTAGATAGCAGGTAAGACAGCCTCTAAGCTCTCTGAATAGTACTTGAGGACTTTTTTGGTTTTTAGTATTAAAAAATCCCTACTTATAAGGAGATCTTTAAACACATTTAGTTGCTTAAATGCTACTGATAATAGAGGAAGTTGGAATTCTACACATCTTTGAGAAAATGTATTTAATAACCTATTTACTACTCCCACAACATCAGGAAAACCAAGCAGCCTATAGCAGTATTTTGATTTCTTCAGTCATTTTTGTTGACATACACATGACTAGAACAGCCAATTAATTCTCTATTAATATTTGTCAAGATGTTGGTTTTGATTAAATTTTCATTCTTTTTTTTCAAGTTCCTAATTTTACCAAAAAGATATAATTACTTATATAGTTATATGATTGATCTCTCAGAAGACATTATTGTGCTGCTCAACCACTGTTCAATAAAGGTTTTTTTCCTGAAAATTTGGTATATTGCACTCATTGCACTTCTTGTCACTGTATGTGTGTGACTTATCTTGGCTAAAGCTTGGGATCTTTTTAGGAAAGCTTTGAGGAGCTTTGACCCACTTTGGGGAGATATGGAGCTCATTAGACTGTTGCTATTAAAGGTCTCATTTTTGACTCCTGATTATTTGTAGAGTTCCAACAGATGGTGTGAATAAGTAACTTTTCTTCTTTCTGGAAAACGTAAAGTGAAAGAGCCGACAAATAAAGAAAAAACCTGCAGACTGGTGAATGTCTGGGACAAGATGAGCAAAAATTTATTTCCTGCCATCTTGTTTGGTGTGACAACATGAGAACATAGAATTAAGTCAAGAGATACCTGGTTCAAACAAAAAGAGCCAGAGCATTTTTGTAATGCAATCTGCAGACATAGAATAATAGAATGGCCGGAGTTGAAAGGGATCTTAATGATCATCTCATTGCAATCCTCCTGCCTTGGGCACCGACAACTTTCACTTGACCAGGATGCTCAGAGCTTCATCCAGCCTGGCCTTGAACACTTCCAGAGTTGGAGCATCCACAACTTCTCTGAGCAATCTGTGTCAGTGCTTCACCTCCCTCACAGTAAAGAATTGTTTTCTAATATCTAACTTGAGTGTGCTCTCTTTTAGTTTGAATCCCTCCCCCCTTGTCCTGTCACTACAGGACCCTGTAAAATGTCCCTCTCTATCTTTTTTATATGCTCCCTTCAGGTACTGTAGGGCCCCAATTAGGTCACTCCTAAGCCCCCTCTTGTCCTTGCTGAACAATCCCAATTCCATGCCCACATTATGGGTAGGTATCACTGTGCAATTTCTCTGGTTTTGTATTCTATGGATACCGTCCTTTGGCCTATCTATGACAGCATATTCAAGGATTAGACTTAGATCAGGTCTGACTGAGTATGAACCTATTACGATGCTTTACTTGTAATTTGTGGATAACTCTCTCCACCTGCTCCTGAGACATGTTACACCTGTAACCTGTGCCAACATTTCTACTCCTTCAATCCCAAGGCAGCACACACCTCTCACTCGATGGTTGCTGCATCTCATCAGAGCAGAGCAGCATCCAGAAACAGGAACCATCACTCCAGAACAGCAGTGTGATGCACAGAAAAGAACCCAGCACCCCGGCCCGTGGTGGGAACACCTTGAGCACACCTTGCTCTCACGTAGGTCTCACGCATATTTTGCTGAAACGCATGGCTTTTGCACAAAAGGAGAGGGGACCGATGGGGAGCCTGTCGAGGAAAGGGGATGTTCAGCCTGCGTGCCTTAGGGATGCGGGTGTCCCTGGCGGGGATCCGCAATGGAAGGCGCGGCTGCGGGAGCCGGCGCTGCCCGCATCTCCCGGGGCCACGCTCGCAGCGCGGCTTCCTGAGAGAGCAGCTTTTCAGGGCTGTGAAACGCCTCTTCAATTACTCATTCTGTTTGTTTGTTTCTCTTTTTTTTTGTTTTGTTGGGGTTTTTTTTGTTTTGTTTTGGTTTTTTGCTTGTTTTTTTTGGTTCGTTGTTGGGTTTTTTTTTTGAGTTTTTGTTTCTTTTTGTTTGTTTGTTTGTTTGGGTTTTGTTGTTTGTTTTTGTTGTTCCTTTTTTTTTTTCTTTTCTTTTTTTGTGTGTGTGTTTCCTTTCTCTCCCCCAAGAGAGAAGAACTCAGCGGTGCCACCCCGTGCGGAGGAGCTGCGTGAGAGCCCCTCTCCGCTCACCCGTGTGTGTGTGGGGTTATCTCTGCTCCGTGCCAGCGCCCGGGGATGCCGAGCGAGCCGCAGCTCTCCGAGCCGCCCGCGGCAGGAGCGGCAGCCGCAGCCCCAGCCCTGCCCCACGCAGCCACCTGGCTCTTGCAGCCGCAAACGCGGCGCGATCAATCATTAATTACCTACGCTATGAATTCATAGCTCGTGTGGCTTAGCGGTGAAGGTCAAATGCAAAAATTTGTTAAGGTGCCCTCAGTGAAAGGGCGCGATCAATTGTTGTCACATTTTAATTAGCATTCTTGTAGATGGTTCTTTCCCTTTCTTTTTTTTTTTCTCAGTTCCCCTCCCCAGCATTCATATTAGACTATAACATCTGCTTAACAGTGTTAGTTACGACCTTCAAAAAGAAACCAGAGTACATATTTCTGAGGTTTTTTTTCTTTCTTTTTATGCTATATTATTACAGAAATTATTGTAATAAACATTTGAACCTTTTAGGAGATCCTTTTAATAGCATGAACCTTACAGCTCTTAGAGTAATAATAGGCAGCAGTTTTCAGAAAAACAAAACTCAACCAAAAAAATTACTTTTCTGACAAACATTTAAAAAGACTGAGTTAAGGAAAGACTTGATTTAAAATATTTTCTTTTAAAACCATAATTATTAAGAAGTATAATTCACTGCAAACAGCAGTTAATGGAAATTATCATCTACATTTCTGTGTTGGAGTTCCTAACCTGAGACAATAAATTGCTTTACCCAGAGTCTTACAATCACCCAGATTTTTGTCTGACCTCATGGCTATGTTTAAACAGCACAGTTTAGGAGTATTGAACTGTACCCTTATATATAT
>VXBQ01000957.1:0-11908 GCA_013400175.1 Phainopepla nitens | reverse complement strand
TTAACTCTCATATTATTTCCATTTAGTTGGCCTGGAGGAAAAAAAAATGGAACAACTAGCCGTACGACAAAGTTGGTTTTTTCACTGTTTTATTTAAATTTTTACCAAGATACACTGGTTCTTAGGGTTTGTTAAACAAACACAAGTCCTTGTCCTGAATGATTTGCAGAGCTTGAGAAAATCTCATATTCTTTGTAATGGGCTCCTTGGGCATGTGTGTGACAGGTGTAAGAAACTAGCAACTGAACATTCTCTACACTTGACATCATCTCTTAATGGTAATCCTCTGAAGCTTAGCTGCTTAAATGCCATCTGCTGCAGGAAACATGAAATGCATCCATTTCTGATAGTATCTTAAATGAAGCCTTTAATAATGAAGCTTGACTTACTTCAGTTACTCTTGAATACTGCTTAGCTGTGATAGAACTTTATTTCATAATTTACTCTTATTGCTGTGGGCAACTGATTTCCAAAAAAATGACTTAGTACTTATGTTCACTGGATAGCCTGAAGTTCAAATTGGGAAAGTCTGCCTTCTATATCAGTGCCTGTCAAGGGTGACTGCCATGACTGAATTGGTTTTAAGCACTGGATTTTATGTAACCACAGGCATTCCTCTATATACCCCTTTGTGCATACTTTACCTAAAGACCTGGACATTCTATGGAGTCTTTATGAGCATGTTTATTCTGAAGGTCCTTGCATAAGACACTTTTCTAGAAATACATTTCCTAATTTTGTGTCAGTTCATGGTTCTGGAACTAAGAGCTTGAAGCTACATCAAATGGCCCAAGGGGGTTAATCGTATAAAAGTAAAATGACTACAAATTTTGTCCTAGCCAATGGGAAAAAATATCACTTAGAGGAAAACCTATGTGTGTGATTCAAAATCCATGTTAATTTTGCTTGATCTCTGTAAATTTTTTTTTTCATTTGTTCTTCCTTTTGTCCCAAAATTTATGCCTTTCAAACTAGGAAATAATATGCTACTGCTTTCATCATATATAAAATACAGATGCTTTAGCTTCACTACAAGGATTCTTACTGCTTTATTAGATACATTGCTTGGATCTAAGGTCATTAAGTAATTCATTCTACAGTCAAAAGTGTGTCTATCCTTTCAAATTATGAATATGTAATTAATAGGTGTATCCCAAGTTTGTTAATATGGTTTTCAGTAACTATTGTTTGAAAACAGTTGAACATCCTGATAAACAATATTTTTCCAGGTAATGTTGCTTTTATAATTAGATCTTGTAAATACCTTTTTATTTAGATCTTTTAAATACTTTTGTATTTGATGAGAGAATTTGGCCAATGTAATGATACTAGAGATGTGATTGCATTGTTCAAATTCAGTTTAATTTTTAATTTAATTTGATTGCTTGCTACGAAGGAAGGTAGCAAAAGAACAAAGCTTCGTAGTCCCCAACCAAAATTCTCTATCCACAGAACGATAACAAGGAAGAAAACAGCGATTATAGTATTCACAGCTATAAGAGTTAAGTTAAATGCCATTTTATATAGAAGGAAGGTTCTAAAAACCAGAATGTCACAATTTTGTGGGAAGCCCAATACTAGAATTCCCCTTAGACATGTTGAATGAATAGTTTCTTTCAAAGACAACTGTAATTATGCCTTACCTTTGAGGACACAGAAGATAAATCTCCTGAGCCACTTTTATGCTTATATTACACTCTAACTTGACTTCACCACAGTTATCAAAACAACTTCTGATCTTATATGTTATTTTTATTGCAACAACTCTTGAGTCATGGCTGTTTAACTTCTTCATTTCCACACGAAATAGTCAAGCAGGTAGTAGCTTTCTGCTCAGCTTTAAGCAGGTATTTGCTTAATGCTCATTTGTGCAAATTGTTGTATACTCTTTTGGTGTTTTAGATTAAATAGCTGTTGAAAATCTATTTGGTTTTTTAAAAAAAAATTTAGGCACCCAAAGGGCCAAAGTTAGACAACACATGCCATCCAGTGTTCTGGCAAACAAGACACATCTCAGAAAATCTATTTCATACCATCTCTTCATTTCTCTATCCTATATTTAAAAGAAAAACAAGTTTATTTTGAGGAAATATGTGCTGTGGATCTGTTGAAAGAATGAATGACTTGACTAACCACAGCATCTATGTCACATCTAAGGAATATGGCAAAAGTGTTACATGAAGGCTCAGAATCTCTATGGAGATTTGAATTGACAGGAACTTTATTGATGCCTTCATGATCTAAATTTACAAGATGTTATGAGTTTTATTACTTCATACAGAATTGTGTTCTCGGTGGAGAACTGCTTACATTATATTTGCATTCATTTGCAGAACAATGTGTAGGATTGTTTTTCCTCACCAAACACCTTGTATAGCTTCTATATATATATATTATTTTTTTTAGTTGCAAAAAGAACTATTCGATAGCTTAGAAAGTGAAGGGTAAGTTCAATGTCAACCTATCTGCCATAAATAGCCTGAAGCTGTAACTGTGTGAAGTTAAGAAAATATATTGTATCTGTAGAAAAACTATCTAATACAAAACTATCTAATTTTTTCTTAGTTTTAGTTGGAGCATGTATAAACAAATTAAGAGAGGTTCTGCATTCGAACGTAAAAAATGAAAAATAGAATCTGATAATGCAAGTATGATTTATGTGACTACTAATCATGTAAGCTCACGAAATATGCATTAGCATATCATACTTCCATTGTAATGTCTTTGCTCTTATTTGCTGTGTTCATAGCTGTATTGGATAAAGATAGGCATAGCCTCTGTGCTCTGGTGGATAAAGAACAAAACTCTAATAGGTCTGCTGGCTTCTCCTAATATCTGTTGCCTTTGAACCTCAGTTTCACTAGGTTTGAAACATAATGGCATCCAAGGATGTACATATTTGAACAGCCTCTTATCAGACTACCCAGAGACATCATCTCTTGATTTATAGGAAGAATAATAATATACAGGCATGTTTTTCAACAGCATGCATGTTGCCATGATACCTTTTTTGAAAACATGGAGGCTTTCCTGCCATTTCTGAATACTAAAATTATTAATTTCATCCTAGGTGGAAATGCTTCATGATCTATGATCGCAAGTGGATAATTTCATGTGCAGCATCAGAGCATCAGTTTAAAATTTTCTAAAATTTTACTAAATCCTGTAATAATTCTTGAAACACTATGTGGCTGTCAAAACGCCTCTAAAGGAGCAATACATCATTAGTTAAAATGCACTTGAACATTTTTAATCTTGATGGATACATATATGTTGTAGTATTTTTAACTGCAGACTCCATTAACATAGCACAGCACTGATACAATACTGTCTGCTAAAGAACCGCTGAAAGCCACATTCATTTAATAACTATTAAGAAACATCTCTCACTTGATATTTAGGAAACAGGCATATTTATGGGTGGTATTTAATAACTCTGGTGTTTTGTTGGTTGCAGGTTAGAGACGAAAAAGCATCCTAGAAATTGAAAATTATTTTAATGCTTATGGCTGGCATTTTTCATGATGACTTCAATGACAGAGAAGATTCCACAAGCTTTTGACAGCGACTGAATTAAAGAAAAGACAAATAAGTACTAAACAGCCACAGAACCCCATCCCAGCAAAATAAGAATGAGAAACAGAAGTAATCAGGTTCCTGTGGAAAATACTGAATTAAAATTGTGCTTCAAAATGTCATAAAGTAAATAAAAACTGCAGTTGTAGGATGGAAAAGAACTTCCCATTGAAGTTGGATGATTTTACGGGGATAGCCATACAATTTACTCCTTAATAATACACATCAGGATTTGTAACTATACATCACAATTTTTTCTTGCTTCATCCATGGAACAGAGCCGTGCCTGTTTGAACATCTTTGAACCAGTCTTCCAAGACCCTTCAAAGCCTATTTTGTTTTTGCAGCAACACAACGTACAACAAACACACAGAGTACAAGACATCAGAGAAAGAGCTGCACAAGAGAACACCCTTTTTTTTACAGAATTGATGTATGCCTGTGCTGGTTTGGCAGATTTTGAACAGCACCATTTTTGTTGTTATTATTATCTCTAATAATATAGCAATACAAAATAATAAAAATGTCACTTAAGAAACTATATGAGGAAGAAAAAGAAAGCAATAAAAGGGTATCACCACACAAAGATCCAGCGTGATCCCAAGCAGAAGAGCTCAGCACCTCACTCTCCACTTCCCCTCTTCAGGCAGCTGCAGAGAATGAGGTTTCCTCTCAGCCTCCTTTACTCCAAATTTCACAAACCCAGATTCCTCAGCCATTCCTCACAGGCCATGTCTTGCAGCACTTCCACCAGTTAGGATGCTTTCCTTTGATGCATTCAAGTGCCTTAGCATTGTTTTTATGTTGGATCTGGATCTAAAGTTCAGATTCTAAGACATTAGTCCAAATATCAAGAAAAGTTAAATATGAAATAGATATTTGAATGGTTTCATTTAGGATTTAGTTGCATGAGAAAACTGAATCCACATAAATAGTCTGCTGCTGAAAATTGGAGTCTTTTTTCCTACATCCCACTTTCATCTGCTCTTTGTCTTGAGATAACTCAGATTTCTTAGATCATAAGTATTCATCTTGAATGGAAACGCAGTGATCCAATGAAACAAGAAAAGTAATCTGCTCTGAGAAAGCAAATGTTGTTTATGCTAGGGTGATAAGTGGAATTTGTTGCCTTGTGATTATGGGATCTTTTAAAACGTAAAATGAACCAGTCTTGATGAGGAAAGAAGGCAGCATAAATAGAGGCAGGAAATGTTGGGATTGGAAAGGGTAACATGGCAGAGCAATATCTTTCCCACAGTTGAAATTTTGAGGATATCTTTTTCAAATTAATCTTGTATTTGAATAGCTGAGAGGAATGAGGGGATGCAAACCAAAGAAAAGTGATAGTGAAATTCCCCATAGTGAAATTTTCAGCCTAAACAACTTGGTAGTGTAAGCTGTAGTAAATACAATCTTCTAATGAGACTATGAAGATTTCTGGTAAGTAAAAATATATGTGGAAAGGTGTTTCAGGATGAATTCTCAGTTTCCAATGCTATGATCCTTAGCAATATCTATGCATTATTATTTAAGACGTGTAATGTTGTAATTTTTTCTATAAGTTGTTCTCCTTTGATGTCAATCTGCTTTTATTTATGGCTGAATTGGTGAGAAGTAAGCACTGCATTGATATCGGCAGATGGACAAGGATAAAGATTTCTGAGCTCCTAATTTATGAGAAATAAGAAAGTAATTACTGCCCAGGTTTTTAGTCAAGCACCATGTCCCAGGTATAACAAACCTGCTGTCTTCAGGCTGTTCGGCTTCTCTAGGGATCCCTTGTCTCACAAATCCTGCCCAACAATATTATTAATCTTGAAATTAGAAAATCAAGTTTCCTGAACAAGACAAGAACATTTATTCAATTTTCTTACCAGACATTGCTCATGGGGACTCAGCTTTTGCTCTGTGAGGACAAGGGTGTTTGAACCAGATTATTTGCTAACAGTACTGTTTCCAAATGGCTCTGTGCAAACCACATTTATCACCTCATGTTGCAAACTTATAGTTTGTTTTAAAAAATCCAAACAGATCCATAAAAGAAGATCAATAGGACAGAGTTAACTCTTTAGAAAATACAGTAGTTGGGTATATTATTCCAGTTTCTGAAGTGAAGGAAATTTTCCTTTAATTCCCAGAGTAGGTCTATAAAGAGATTTTAACCAGGAGTTCTAGAAAATATAACACATGAAAATATTTTTCTCAGAAATTTAAGTTAATTCAACTTTTTCTTTTTCTTTTTCTTTTTCTTTTTCTTTTTCTTTTTCTTTTTCTTTTTCCAAATAAGAGAAATACACAGATTGTAGCATTTTTTTGAATTGTTCTGTGAAGCCATTTCTATGGATTTCTATATATCCTTTAACTGGCATTGGATGTTTCTTTCGTGATCTGTTCTTTAATTTCAGTGGGGATGCCTTGAAATTGTCCTGATTCAATAATAATCCTAGAATTTGGATTAGAATATTGAAAAGCACAAGAAATACTTGCATGTACTCTGCAGTACTCAGAGAAGCCACAAATATGATCGACAGTGAAGAGCAGCAGCAACTGTTAGGTAAGTTACTGTTAGTTGATAACTCCAAGTCTTTCAAATTGATGGAAAAAATCTGACCTCCACTTACTGATGGGATGTATAGATACTCTCTTCCTCCTTTCCAAAAATAAGCCCTATAATGAGAGAAGCTCTCTGTAACTGTTTATTTCAATTGATAAATATGTATGAGTTTTGGCTTAGTCATCTACTGTAATTGTATGTTTAGTGAAAAGTGTTCAAGTCCTAATCCTGCATTCTAGGCCAAATTACATAGGCAATTTCTTTTATACTTTCCTTTCCCAAATTTTATTCCACATCAAAGTGCTCCTAAGTCAATTTCAATAAATTTTGACTGTATTTCACGAGGTGTAATCTCAATTATTTCTCTGTCCACATCAAAGAATGCAATCATACTCAGCAAGATGACACCTTTTCCACATTGGTTCTACTTGCTGATTGGAATTGTTTTGCCTTCTAGGGAAAATTTGAGTAAATGGAAGAAAAATTTTTCTTCATTTGTATTCCAAAAATAAAAATAAGGAATAAGTTTCTTTGTTGGCTTAATCTGAGCTACAATTGTCACAAAAACTCAGTCTGCAAGAAAAATGGCATTTGCTTGATTCTAATTCATGCTCTTGCACCTATGCTCAGCGTTGACAGCTTAGAAAAATTGAAAGTTAAAAGTCAATGGGTATAATGTCAAGGTATACTTGTATAAGGATGGCTGTACTGCAACTTGGAATAATGAGGCACCATAATAGCAGTCCATACAGAACACAAGATAAGAAAAAAATATGGCTTTCAAATATAAACAAAGACAGAAAAAAAAGGAATTATTTTACAATTATAATGGAAAATTGATTCCTTTGCATGGAAGAGAGAACCTCTCTGGAAAACAGGAATAACTGGGTATCTGTGTTTCAGCTGGAATCAAGTCAATTTTTTTGATTTAAATCCTAATGCATAAGGAATTTGATTTCAATCTAGAGATACTTCTTCATAGTCCTTTGAATCCATAATATTTTTTTAGCAGCTAAGGCTGCTGAGTAGAGCATTTCTTTCTCAGGATTATTTGGTTGATAAGCCAAATTGGTGACTTTTAAGAGTCAAGTTAGGAGAAATGTCTGTGGGGTTAGCACCTTCATTGTGTCTAGAGTTTCAGCTATTGCAAAGCAAATGTCTAGAAAAAAACCCAGGTACATCTGTTAAGAGATTATTTCTTTACTGTACTTAATCTGAGCAATTTTTGCCTCTTTCAAGGAAAATGCAAAGTAATATCTGAGTGAACGTGTCAAGACTTTACATTGTAATTCAAGTCTGATCTTTAGACAGGTTCTGTGAATTGCTAATATCACAGCAAATTTATTTGTGCAAAAACAACTCATAGGAATTAAACTCCAACATTTGCAATTTTTTTAGAGAGTATTCAACACTAATTGCCAAAGTCTGAAGCTGCCTGTATTCAGGTATTGTGTACTATTTACTATATATTTTTTTTCTTATTTAATGAGAATTTACAGAGACTGTAGTCTTTGCCCAGAAGAACTGGGTCCAAAAGTCTATATATTACATGGGAAATCAGACATGAAATGCCAAAATATTCCACTTACATATACTATACAGCATTCTGAAATGGTAACCAGCTACTTTTGCTTTTAAGAAAAGTAAAATATTATTCTAACTATTCAATGTTATTGAAAAGAGGTATTTTTTTTCAACATTACAGTAAACATTTTAAAATGTTTTGTGAAATATTTATCCCAAATAGTGGTCCTTCTTTTCAATAATTTTTCCTTACTCTTTAACATGTTGAGACACAAGTGAGCATCTTGATATTTTACTTAATAGTTTATTCTATTTTCTGAAATTTACTAAAATAGACCTCTTTTTTGAGGCAAAGAAAACCAAGTGATGGTAGTGGCTTTTGATTAACAGTGAGAATCATTCATCAGCTGAAAACTGTAACTTAGCTATAATTTAACTATAACATCATAATAATTTAAGCTTCTACTGCTAGGGATTTCTGGGTAGTGAGAATGGAAGAAACCCTCTATCCTTTCATATGCAGAAGAAAAGAAATACAGCTACCAGTAAAACTTGATCTACTTTACAGGATATAATTTTTGGAAAGAGCATTATGTTAAGTTCCATTTGCAGAGATTTCACAGAATATTAGGACAGTAAATTTATAAACAATCAAAGAAGAAAGAAAAGCTACTTGTTTTACTAATAAATTACAGTAATTAGTTCAACAAGATTAACACTGCAACTTGACTCTTTTGTCTTCATAGAAATAAGTAAGCAATTAGAAATAATCAGATGGTGAGACATACAATATCTAGACATACAATATCTAGTTTTGTTTGATGTACTTTAATTTTCTAGAATGTAAGCTGTAGAAATACATATTCTACTCTTCATACCCTACTCTTCCAACTTCCTTCTATTTAAGAAAATTCTTCTTTTGCTCTCCCTGGTGAGCCCTTTGGTTATCTACTTACTACTATTAGACTTCAAGATTATGTTGTAGCATACATTGATTCTAGCTACTGGATCAAATTACTTTTTCCAAGAGCACAGGGGATCAAGGGCTTCTGTCACTGATATGCAGATTATATTAATGGGAACCAACCACCATGTGTGTGAAAGGGCAAATGTAAATGATGAGTTAGGTGTGAATTATATCAGACAGCCTTTGGCTTTGTTGCTCTACCTTGACAATTCACTTGCTAGGGGCATTATTTAACCAAATTAGAGCCCTCTGTAGGGGTCCTACTTGTCTTTCACAACATGGAACATCAAGCTAAAAGGGAATTTAAGCACAAATTGTTTTTATGACTGCAGGTATTTTCTATGATGTGAGTTTCAGACTAGGGGAATTCAGGCACACTGCATTTTCTAAGGTATGTTTTAGCTGAAATGGAAATACACAGATAAAAGGTGAGATTTTGAAGGTGGAGTTTTATCTTTCACTTGCATTTCCTCAAGGACACATTATTCCTTGGGATGCAGGTTTGTTTTACACTCATCGTAACAGGAAGTACTATAAAATGTCCACAATGAATCACTGACTATTCTTGTTCTGAAACAATTGCATTGTTGGCAAGTTCAGTGAGATATTCTTTATGTGACAGGATTATGGAGACATATCTGGTTTGCAGTATCTCCTAGAGAAAAAACCCACATAAAGTGTTATTTCAGGGTCATCATAAATTCAAGCAGACAAGCAGATCCAAACTAATCTATTTAAACACATTACTTGGAATAATTAAGTACTTTAATGTTAAAGAATTAAGTCCTATTTGCAACTAAAATAAACAAGAAATGGGTTTAGAATATCTTGTTTCTTTATCATGTATCTTTTCTTGCCCCTCGATTTTTTTGGGGATTTATGTATATATATCCCTAGTCTAACTTGGTTATGTTGGGAAATTTTTTGAAGCATAAATATTTTCCAGTTAAAAAGAATTAAAACATACTGATTTTTATATAATTGAACTAAAGAGAAAGGGGTATAGCAGTTTGGAAAATAAAAGTTTTTACCAGATAATCTCAGAGACATCAGCCTTGACCTTTAAAAAAAACCTCAGCANTTTCTTTTCTGTTAAAAAAAAAAAAAAAAAAAAAAACCCACCAAAAAAAAAAAAAAAAGCCTTAGCAATATATCTCTTCCTCAAAGCTGAGGACACAACATTGCTTGTTTGTTTTTTTTATGTCTTTCGAAGTCTAGTTTTAAATATGAACTTGGGAGAGCACAAATGACACATTCAATTATTCATTAGTAAAGTCAGAAAAATAAAATCTGCAATAGATTTATTTCAGACTTGTAGTTCTTTGGGTATGGAGTAGAGGTGGAATTTACAATGCAAAATTATTTAATGCTTCTCATTGTCAAAATATTGAGTGCATGCTTGTACCTAGTCTAATCCCTGTTTTGTGTCAACATTGTAACTAGATAGCTGCATTCTGTATTGTAGCTTTAGTGTGTAGTTTTTGGATGGGACAGCATTGGGTAGGTCTGAAAGGCATTTGAAAGGTGTTATTAACTTCCAGATTTGATTTATGTATATTACTTGTAACAGTGGTAGCAAAGACGTGGGGCTTATAGAGCAGTGAAAATGTGCCTTCAGATTAATGTAAAATATATTGCTATCTGCAAGTGAAATGCCCACTGAAAACTTTGGATCTGGGTGTGAATCCACCAGTTCTCAGAGTTTGGGGAATGACTCATGGCATGGAATATTATGGAAATTGTTTTGGTATAATATAGATTCTAGTAATAGGTCAAATTCCAAATCACCTTTGGTAGCTGTTAGCAGGGATGGTTGCTGTAGTTCTATTCATGTAATTGCATCTGATATATCTGAAAGGCAACAAAGTGTTATTACCTCCATTTTTTACATAGGAAAGTTTAGAGAATGACAGGTTAGTGATTTTTCAAATCATTTGGCAGAATCAGTAGTGGGGAAAGAGATAATACCTATTCACTTGATGTGCTGATTCTAACTCTTAAATCTTTTTTCAAGTAAGCCACACATCTGTCCATTTCACTAAGAAGCAGCACCCATCTTACACAGTCCTGTGAAAAAGTGGAATGTCCAGCAGTGTGATGTCTAAATCCTTCTGTAAGGTGCTTGTCACACTCAGCAGTTCAGAACTGTCTGGCTGCTTGCCCAATTGAACCTCAAACGGCCTGAGTTCTGTAAAACAGTCTTTCTGTCATTAATGCCTTTCATATCAGCAGTGTCCCATGTTTCCAAGATTTTGCTCTGAGTTTGGTTCCTGGATTTCAGGCTACAAGACTCTTTCCACCAGTGGGAACAGACTGAACTAGTTTTCCATTCATAAAGTCCGTGAAGAACAGAACCTATTTTTTATGGGTGTTTTTAATTAAGTTTGCAGGAGAGTTTTTGTTCTGAGGGTAGGATATGTGAAACCTGATGGTTTTTTTTTTATTTTTGTGCACAGGAAGTAACTGGAGGCTTATCAGGAGGGCATGTTTAAAGGAACGAAAATGATGCTGGGCTAGGTACTATGGTAGCCAAGTTGGATTCTGCCTGAGTATTTTCCTGATCCATTGTAATTTGTATCTCTTAGTTATTGCATTCTGAAATAATCAAGATAGTCATTGGGTTATTTCCCCATGACAGTACTTTAGCTCTAATAAAAACTATTGCAAAGAAGAGACAGGGCTAGGCAAATGAAGGACAAGCTCAAAAATCACCACAATACCTCCCATCTGTTATTTGTTCTCAGTTTTATCACTGTCTTGCCATGTAATTTGAGACATTAATAAGTTTCCTGCTGAATGCATTGGCATTTCCACCTCTAATACAGGATTAATACCTTAATCACTGGCCAGCTTCTGGGTTTTAAACTGCTTTTCACTCCTTTGCTTAAGAGCAGACTTGAAGAATCAGCAAATGTTACAGACTGCTTACCGTGACTGTGTATGACCTTTTGATGTATTTAAATCCCAGTCAGATACAGGTAAATATTCTCGTCCATAGATGTGAAGCTGTTTAGCACGGTGCCTTTGTAAATGCGAACTCATTGGAGACTCAACAGTAGGAGCTGAAAATAGCATTCATTATATGTACTTTGTCAGCTTACCCAAGACAAGAACTGATATTGTAACTGTAGTGTTTATAATCTTACAGACTGTTCATAATTTTGGGGTTTTAGAAATAGAGACTAAGAATAATGGAAGCTATGTGATAGTTTGAAAGATTTAAGAGAACAGCTTGATTTTATAGCCAGTTAAGAAAATGTGTCTCTCTGTCCTAGGGTGACTTTATG
>VXBQ01000951.1:5902-19052 GCA_013400175.1 Phainopepla nitens | reverse complement strand
GGGATGATGAATTCCAGGGATGGAGAATTCCAGGGACGGTGAATTCCAGGGATGTTGAATTCCAGGGATGGTGAATTCCAGGGATGAATTCCCTGGATGATGAAATCCCTGGGATGTTGAATTCCCAGGGATGATGAATTCCCTGGGATGATGAATTCCCAGGGATGTTGAATTCCCAGGGATGATGAATCCCAGGGATGATGAATCCCCGGGATGATGAATTCCCTGGGATGATGAATTCCCAGGGATGTTGAATTCCCAGGGATGATGAATCCCAGGGATGATGAATCCCCGGGATGATGAATTCCCTGGGATGATGAATTCCCAGGGATGTTGAATTCCCAGGGATGATGAATCCCAGGGATGATGAATCCCCGGGATGATGAATTCCCTGGGATGATGAATCCCCGGGATGATGAATTCCCTGGGATGATGAATTCCAGGGATGAATTCCCTGGATGATGAAATCCCTGGGATGTTGAATTCCCAGGGATGATGAATCCCAGGGATGATGAATCCCAGGGATGATGAATCCCCGGGATGAAGAATCCCGGGGATGAAGAATCCCAGGGATGAAGAATCCCCGGGATGAATTCCCTGCAGGTGAGGATGGAGACGTTTCAGGCTCTCTTTGCTCCCCCCGCAGGCCCTGGGATCCCAACCTCCCCGACGACGTGGAGGGGATGAAGCTGATCCTGCACATGTGGGTGGCTCTGTTCTACAGGAAGCCCAGCAAGCTCCTCAGCAGCTCCAGGAAAGTGGTGGAGCACAGAAACCCCAGGAAATTCGTCTCCATCAACAGCTCCGCCGGCTTCCTGGAGCTCAGCGACGACAGCCAGGACTGCTTCGGCCTCGAGACGTGCCCTGCAGACTCGGGCTGGGATCCTGACCAGACCCCCAGCAGCTCCCTGGACCCCAGCCCCGCCTGCCAGGGCGCTCCCCAGCCGCGGCAGAGCCCCGCCGGCTCGCGGACGGAGGCGGACGGAGCTCCCGGCGCCGCCGTGGACAGCACCGTGTCCTCCTCCTCGGGGGAGCTGCCCGGCAGGGAGGAGGAGGAGGAGGAGGAGGAGGAGCCTTCCTCCACCAGCTGTCCCGACAGCCTTTCCCTCCAGGATGGCTCCAGGGAAAACGGGGAGAAGGAGGAGGCCGCTGCCGAGGAATGCGCGCGCGATGTCTCCAGCGGCGCTGCGGTGAGTCCGGGCCCTGGGGGCTCCCAGGAACATTTTTCATCTTGGAAGAGCAGGAATTTTGTCTTGAAGGAGCAGGAATTTCCTCTTATAGGAGAAGGAATTTTCCTCTTTAAACATCAGGATTTTCCTCTTTAAACATCAGGATTTTCCTCTTTAAACATCAGGATTTTCCTCTTTAAACATCAGGATTTTCCTCTTAGAGGAGCAGAATTTTCCTCTAAGAGGAGAAGAATTTTCCTCTTAAAGGAGCAGGATTTTCCTCTTAAAGAGAAGGAATTTCTTCTTAAAACATCAGGAATTTCCTCTTAGAGGAGCAGGAATTTCCTCTTAAAACAGCAGGATTTTCCTCTTAGAGGAGCAGGATTTTCCTCTTAGAGGAGCAGGAATTTCTTCTAGGAGGAGCAGGAATTTCCAGAGGAATGGAGCAGATGTGCTTGTGGGGTATCCAGGGAAGCAGAGATGCTCTCCAAGGGGGAGGAATCCCAAATTAAAGTAATTAAAGTGTCTGTTCCTGATTTAAATTCCAAGGTTGTGTATCCTCAAGTGAGGGGTCAGGGGAGCCCCCAGCATCCCGGAGCAGAGTCCCAAATCCAGGAGAGACAAGACACAGCACAGCCATTCCCACGTGGATTTGGGAAGCTGGGATTTGTTACCTTGGAAGTTTTTCCCCCACAAAGGTGTCAGTGCTTTGCATCATTTCCCTCATCCCTCTGGGTGGAATCTATGAAAATTCCATTCTGGATAAAGCTTGGAATTAATTTTTACACTTTCTCCAGTCTGCTCCAGATATTTCCAAGCCTGAATTTTTGAATTAAAATAATTCCTCTAAAACTTGAATGAAGGAGCAGCTTCCATAGGGCCAGAACTGTGTTCTGTGAAGGAAAAAAAAAATATTCCAGTGGGTTTTGTTTTTTTTTTTTCCCCTCCATTTCCCTGTGAGGATTAACCTGTGGATTGTGTTGCAGGAGGAGGAGCCAGTCAAGAAGGACCTGCTGGATGCCAGGATCACCCCCAGCCCTTCCCAGGAGCTCGGCCGTCCCAGCGAATCCCCGGATGCGCCGGGCACGGAGAACCCCGGGAGCCAAGCCCTGAATTCCAGCACAGCTCCATGGACAGATCCCCCCCAGGAACACGGGGAGCAGCAGGAAAAGCAGCAGGAAGGGGGCTCAGGGAGTGGCCCAGGCCCTCCCGAGGTCGAGGAGGGAACGGGAGACTCTGCACAGTCCCTGGAGGTTGAGGGTGATGCTGATCCCCAGCCCACTGGTGATTCCATGCCCTTGGAAGCAAATCCTGGAAGTGCTGAGCCTGAGGGAGCCGCTGAGGAAGGGGAGGGATCCCAGGAGCCCTCCAGGCACTCAGGAAAACAGGAGAGGGAGGTGGAGGAGGAGGAGAAGGAGGAGTTGGAGGATGAGAGCTCCTTCCTGGGCCCCGTGGATCTGGTGCTGTCCGAGAGCAGCGATGCCGAGATGGAATGCGAGCACGCCGAGCAGGATCCAGGGAATTCGGCGTCTCCCGAGGAGTTTGGCGTTCCTGAAGAGGAACCCGTGCCCAGCCCCACCTCCCTGGCATCCCCCTGCCCCGACAGATCCTCCCCAGAGCTGTCCCATGGGGCAGAGACTGACCCTGGAGGCTTTCCTGAGGAGATGTCACCAAACCAGGATGAGCTCCCGGACCCCTGGGACGCTCCGGCCATGCCGGAGTCGGGCACGACCGGGGTTGGAGTGGCCAGTCCGGCCGAGGCGGGGTCACCCCAGCGTGCCAGTGGGGAGCTGCTGCTCCCCCCCGAGCCCAGCCTCGTCCACGGGGCACAGCCCGACAGCGTCACGGACAGCCCAGGGCCTGGCACGGAGCAGGAAATCCGGGATCAGGAGCCCCCTGCAGAAAGGTGGGAGCCTGCCGGCAGCACCGGGTCCCCCTGTGGCCGGGGAGTGACCCTGACCCTGTCCCCTGACTCCAGCTCCGTGTGCCTGACCTCTCCCGATGGATCTGTGGGTCCCTGGGCTGCTCCCGAGGATCAGCCCCTGGAGAGCACCCAGTCCCCGTCCCAGAGTGACCTGGGCAGGAGCGGTGGCTTTTCCCAGCCCGGTGGGGACGCCGCCGATCCCGACCTGAATTCCCTGGATGCTGAGGGGTCAGACCAAGGCGGGAACGGGGTTTTGGTGGAAGAGCAGCAGGGAAGCCCCTCTGCCAAGGAGCTGGATGATCCCATGGGAGCAGGAGATGGCCAGGAGTCCCCCTTGGACTACCCAGACATAGGAGAGGACTGCAGAGCTGAGGAGAAGGATGTGTTGGATGTGTTCCCCGGGGCACAGAATTCCCCTGGGAATGATACCGTGAGCACGGAGATGGCGGAGCCAGAGCTCCTTCTCCGCCATCACCTGGAATCAGAGCCCTCCTCCTCCATCAGGGAAGGGATCTCAACCATAAAGGAGCTCCCCAGGCAGCTGGAGAGCTTCCCAGACGTCCAGGGAGACCCAGCCCCTGCCTCTCCCGGCGCTGGAGACTCCGATCCCAGCATCCCGGCGGCGCCGAGCCGGCGCGAGTCGGTGCTGTGCCGCCTCTGGAAGCCGTGCCGGGAAGGAGGAGCTGCCCAGGTGAGCGTGGCTGCCTGGAGCCCGGATGGCTCCTTCAGCCCCAGCCGCTCCCTGGAGCAGATCCAGTCCCCAGCTCCCTGCTCCCCCATGGATGAGCTGGGATCTGCTCCTCCTTCTCCGTGTGATCCCTGGGGCCATCCGCAGGGTGCAGAGCCGGGGTCACCTCTCCCTGAGGGGCTCCCTCCCACTCCGGACAGTGCCCGGTGGTCCGGGAGCCATGGCAGCCCCGGGAGCCGGGTGGGAGATGCCGAAGGGAGCCCCGGGGAGGAGCCCTTCCCACCCGAGGAGCTGGAACGAGGCAGCATTCCCAGTCCTGCGCCTC
Source organism: Phainopepla nitens (assembly GCA_013400175.1). Lineage (NCBI taxonomy): Eukaryota > Metazoa > Chordata > Aves > Passeriformes > Bombycillidae > Phainopepla > Phainopepla nitens. Next base: position 14,946 of record VXBQ01000951.1, on the reverse strand, counting down.
TCCCGTCCTGGGAGTCCTGGGATGGGTGTGAGCACGACCCCAAGGGATCCCCGGCATTCCCTGATCCCGACTGTGCTGGCACCAAGGTGGGAGAGGAAGGAATTCCCGCTTCTCCCGTCCCGGTGTCGCCGTGGGGCGAGCACGGGGATGTCTGTGGAGAAAACCTGGAATACAGCGAGGCCGAGGATATTTCGGACGTGCTCCCCAGGGAGGAGCAGCTCCCAAGCCAAGACAAACGTGAGGGCTTGACCTTTGAGGATCCATTGGAGAATTCCTTTGGGGACTCAGAGCAGGAATATTTTGAGGGGAATTCTCGCTCCCCACTTCCCAGCAGGAGTTCCTGCATCGTGGATGCTGCAGAAGCGAGGACTAACAGGGACAGCTCCTCCAGGAGCCCCCTGCACACAGAGGAGCGCAGAGGGGACTGGGACTGGGAGATCCCCAGGGATTCCAGGAGCTTCCTGGTCACCAGGCAGTGCCAGGAGAGGATGGAAAACTTCCAGCTTCCCAAGAGGCACAGCTGCCGAGCCCAGGAATCTCACCTGGTCCAGTCCCTGATGGGGACCTGGAGGAGCTTTGAGGAAATCACCCAGAACACTTTGGACATGGAGTGTCTCCGCTTCCATTATAAGCTAAAAGAAATCCTAAGGAACGGCAGATCCCCCTTTTCTACCTCCAAAAGCATCTTCCCATCGGACTTTTCTCCCCGCGCCGCCCCCGTCCCGCTGTCCCCACGCAGCAGGAGCCCCTTGCAGGTGACAATTCCCCCCTGGGACACGTGGCCGGGCGGGCTGCGCTCCCACAGGGACGGCTGGGACAGCAGCAGAGGCAGATCCCGGGCCAGGAGCCGGGATCCCAGAGCTCCCTTCCACCTCGGGAAGCTGCGGTACGAGCGCGCCCCGCCGGAGCCCAGCGGGGACATCACCGTCATCCTGGACGAGTATTCCGAGTTCCAGAGGGTGGTGCTGAGCAGGGCGGGGGCCGGGAGCCGTCCCCCGGCGCAGGGAGAGGCCGGCAGCGGCCGGCTCGGGGTGGCCCGGCCCGGAGGGAGCGTGGCGTTCCGGGGGATGATCGCGGAGCTGCGCGGGGCCCTGCGCTCCCGCCTGCGCCGCGTGGCCGCCCGCGGGCAGCCCGGGATGTTCTACCTGCTGGAGACTGGCAAGGAGCCCTTCTTCGACAGGGTGAAGGTAGGAGCTGGTCCTGGAGAGGGATCGGGGTGGGTTAGGGTCGATCAGGATGGATTGAAATGGATTGGGATGGATCGAGATGGATCGGGGTGGATGGCTCCAGGAGAGAGCTGAGGGTGGCAGTGATGCCTGGAAAGGCTGACTTGGAGATAGAGACTAGGTGGAATAAAAGAATAAAAAGGTATTTATTGAAAGGATCCAGCCTGGGCAGTGCAGGAACCCCTCGAGGCTGCACCCAAGTCAAACCCACAGATGGGCACAAAATGGCCACCGGTCATGAGGGCTCACACCTTTATATGTGTGTATTATATAAATATAAATGTATAAATGAATATTTTACACCCACAAATGGTCACAAAATGGATCCCTGGTCACAAGGCCTCACACTTCTATATGTATGTATTATATACATATAAATNCCTCACACTTCTATATGTATGTATTATATACATATAAATATAGAAATAATGAATATTTTACACCCGCAGACAGTCACAAAATGGCCGCCTGGTCGCAAGGCCTCACACTTTTATATGTGTATGTTACATACATATGAATGTATAAATAATGAATATTATACACCCACAGATGGGCACAAAGTGGATTCCTGGTCATGAGGGCTCACACTTTTATATGTATATATTATATACACATAAATAATAAATAAATATTATACACCACAAATGAGCACAAAATGGCCACCCAGTCATGAGGCCTCACACTTTGATAGGTTTTGGTCCATCAGCACATTGGAGTGAATTGTCCAATTCCAGCTCCAGCTGATGAAGCTCCATCCTCCTTGTTCCCTCTCTTACTTCACTGTTCACACTCTTGGGCCTAAAATTTGTCCTTGGTCCCCAGCTGGAAAGGAATTGTTTTGTCTCCCTGCTCTGTGAAGAGAGCTCATCAACCCTTCATACGAAGCCCAGAACTACACTTTAAAACAGCAGAGTCCAAAAAAATATAAAAAGCTAAAACTTAAGGCATCAGCAGGAACAGGGAAACTTGGATGACCTGACAGGGATGCTTTGGGTCCCCCACACCAGGAGCCACCTCAGCTCCCAGCACCAGGAATAGGAATCACAGGCATGAGGTTGGACAGGATCCTTGGGATTGAGTCATGGGAGAATCATGGAATGGTTTGGGTGAGAATGGCCTTCAGGATCATCCAATTCCAACCCCATGGGCAGGACACCTTCCCCTATCCCAGGGTGCTCTGCCTGGCCTTGGGCACTGCCAGGGATCCAGGGGCAGCCACAGCTGCTCTGGGAATTCCAGCCCAGCCAGGAATCCCTTCCCAATATCTAAAACTACTCTGGTTTAGTCTGAAGTCCAGCCAAGCCCATGTCCTCAGGTGCCACCTCCACGTGGCTGTCCTGGGCAGCCCATTCCCAGGGGAACATTGCCCACCCAAAGCTCTCCTGCTCTGTGTTCCAGGCCCTGCTGAGGGCAGAGGGGTGGCTGAGGACAGAACCCCTGAGCTTCTGCGGGGCCCCGCGCCGGGACAGCGAGTGGCTGCTGGTCGTTGTCAGGAACCAGGACATTTCCTCCCACATCCACACCGTAAGCCTGAGTCCCCCTTTTCCTGCTCTCAGCACTGCTCTTCCATCCCAGGATCCATTAAAAGAAAAGTTGGAGCAACCCCAGCTCAAAGGGGTGAGGTTGGGCTTCTCTTGTCCAGCCTTACCTTGAGTCGCCAGTTCCAGGGAATGTGGCATCCCTGTATTCAGGGATGGGATGGGATGGGATGGGATGGGATGGGATGGGATGGGATGGGATGGGATGGGATGGGATGGCCTCCCTGGCTGTGGGAGCTGTCCCCAGAGCCCTGTTCCTGGAGCAGGTGCCGTGCCTGCTGGAGCTGAAGCGCTGTCCCAGCGTGGTGTTTGCGGGCGTGGACGAGCCCCAGGAGGTGACGGGTGACACGTTCCAGGAGCTCTTCCAGGCCGGAGGCTTCGTGGTGTCCGACGAGGAGCTGCTGGAGAGGGTGACCCTGGGTGAGTCCCACTGCCACGTTCCCAAACCTTCCCCTTGGCTCTGTGCCCAGTGGGGAGTTCCTGCCCTCTCCGACACAGGGATCCCATCGGGATCGAGCACCGAGCCCAGAACATCCCAGTTCAGTGCAGGGTTGTACTGGGATGTTTGTTCAGCCTGGAGAGTCTGGAATGGTTCAGGCTGGAAGGGACCTTCAGGATTATCCAATTCCATGGGCAGGGACACCTCCCACCATCCCCCAGCCCCAGTGTCCAGCCTGGCCTTGGGCACTGCCAGGGATCCAGGGGCAGCCACAGCTGCTCTGGCAATTCCAGCCCAGCCAGGAATTCCTTCCCAGTATCCCATGGAAAAAGGAGGAGAACTTGCAGCTGCCTGCAGCTCCTTAATAGGAGGTGACAGAGCAAACTGAGCCCACTCTTGTGGGAGGTGACAGGGACAAGCTGCACTTGTCCTTTCAGATACCAGGAGAGAATTCCCAGCAGGACATGATCCCAGTTCCCCATCCTGCTCAGTTGGAGTCTCCACCCTTGGAGAGACTCAGAGCTGCCCTGGACAGAGCCCTGAGCAGCTCAGGTGGCCCCACTAGAGCAGGGCTTGGCCCAGGCAGCCCCAGGTCCCCGTCCCCATTGTCCCTGGCTCCGGTGTCCCCTCAGGCCAGCTGCAGGAGGTGGTGAAGGTGCTGGAGAAGCTCAACAGCAACGGGAGGTGGAAGTGGCTCCTGCACCACAGGGAGAGCAAGAAGCTCCGAGGAGACCTCAGGTAACAGCTCTGCCTGAAAACTGGGGACTTTTCAGGGTGGAGCAGCAGGACTTGGGACCTGGAGAGCATCAGATGGGCTGGAACGTTGTCCTGGATGTGATCCTGGATGAGGCAGAGCTCTGGCAGCTCTCCTTGCTCCCTGCTGGCCTTCCAGAAAGTTCTTCCCTGCCTCCCTGGCAGAGCTGCCCTCAGGGGGTGTTGCAGGCTCCTGGAGAGGCACAGATCTCCCTGAAGGAGCTGTACATTCCCAAAACCCCAAAAGCAAACCTCCCTCCCTTGCCAGCAGCTCATCCCAGCTCCTGACACAGCCCAGGAGCTCAGGGCAGGAGTTCTCTGGTTCTTTTCCTGCCCCACCTCAGCTGGGATGTGGGGAGGGATGGGGGGCCCTGAGCTGGGTGTGCAGAGGAGGAATCCCACTCCAGTTCCCAGCAGCAATGATTGAAGATGTAGCTGCTCTGGTCATCCACAGCTCTCCCTGGGATGGGTGGAGTGAGAAAACTCCTGGGTTGGGATAATCCAGGAGTTAGATTAACAGCTTAACAGGGAAAGGAAAAGCTGGGAAAACCAAGGAGTTCATTCCCCATTTCCCATCACAGGCCCATCCCCAGGAGAGCCAGGCTCCATCATCACCACCTCTCCCAAGATCCCCTCTTCCTTCCTCTCCTCCCAGCTTCAATCCTGAGCATGATCCCAGGGTCTGGAATCCCAAACCCCACAGCTCCCAGCACAATCCCAAACCCCACAGCTCCCAGCACAATCCCAAACCCCACAGCTCCCAGCACAATCCCAAACCCCACAGCTCCCAGCACAATCCCAAACCCCACAGCTCTCAGTACAATCCCAAACCCCACAGCTCCCAGCACAATCCCAAACCCCACAGCTCCCAGCACCAATCAATCCCAAACCCCACAGCTCCCAGCACCAATCAGTTCCAAACCCCACAGCTCCCAGCACAATCCCAAACCCCACAGCTCCCAGTACAATCCCAAACCCCACAGCTCCCAGCACCAATCCCTGAGGTGAAAATGAACCAATAATGAACCAACCCCAGGCAAAACCAGCCCAGGCAAGGTGGGATCGGTCACTTTTATCCACGTGGAGCAGCAAAAACCACCCGTGGGGCTGGAAAAAACCCCTGGAGCGGGGCAGATGCCCCCCTCCCTGCCGATTCCCCGGGGAGGAGGGATGGAGAGGGACGTGCCCCTGTCTCAGCAGGGACCATGGCAGTGCCCAGAAGAAGCAGCTGCTGCTGAGGTGGTGCCAGGGAGCGGAGCTGCTGGAGCTGCTGCCCTTCCACGGCTGCGACTCGGCGCCGAGCCGCGAATCGCGGCGCGCGCAGTGCCTGCTGGAGCTGCAGGTGCAGCACATCCACGCCAGGTTCGCCGTGTATCTCACAGGTAAAGGCCCCTCCAGGTCCCAAATTGCCTTGGAAAGGGCTGGAGGAGGGAGGAAAAATCCCTGTTTTCCTGCTGTTCCTGTGCTGATTTTTGGATTTTTGGAGGTTGGTAAATTCCAGCGGTTTTCGGAGCCTCGTGGGTGGCTGAGGCTGTTGGCAAAGCACCAGAGCAACCACGGTGGGATTTAGGGATGTTTCCCACAGTTTAGGAACAGCCTCATTTGTTTGAATTAACGGAGCTGCTGCTCCTCCCTTTGCAGAAAACCCCGGAAGCAGCAGCAGGGAGGTCCTGGAGAGCAAAGGAATTCTTGTGGCCGACATCAACACCTTCCTCGGCACGGTGCAGAGAGTGGCTGCTCCCTTCAGAAGAAGCTACTGGTAAGAGGAGAGAGCTTGGGGATGATCCCAAAACGCTGGGAGCAGCTCCTGTGGGATCCTGTGGCAGGGCAGGGACCATCCCAAAGTGCTGGATGTGGGATCTGCCAGCGCTCAGGGCCGGCTCCTGCAGCTGCATCCAGGAGAGCCACGCTCAGCACTGCTGGGAAAAGGGAAAAACTCCAGGGCTGGCCCTGGGGCCCTGCAGGAGGCTGGCACTGCCAGGAGGCAGCCAAGCACTGACCTGGGCCACCTCTCTGTGTTGCAGGTGACAAAGCCAAGGCATGAGGACACGGCTCTTCCCCAGGCCCCGTGGCACCAGTTTGGGCATCCCAGTCCTGTGGGGGACATCCCCACCACCCATCCCACTGGATCCCAGCCATCCTGGTGGATCCTGTCCATCCCACTGGATCCTCACAATCCCACTGGATCCCAGCCCTCCCAGTGGATCCCCACCACCCATCCCAGTGGCTCCAGGCTGCTGCTGGCAGTGGGGGCAGGTCGGTTTTAGCTCTGTAGATAAATCCTATTTAAAAGTTGGAAATGCAGGTCCTCGGGGGATTCATTCCCTGCCATCAGTACAGGTAAATTACTGGAGTGGTTTCAGGGCTTTCCTTGGAGCAGGCAGATGAGTATTTCCCAAAGTTTACTGGAAGGGTAGGAATGGGAATAAATCCGTTTTCCACGCAGTTGTTGCTGTCCAGGCCCACACTACATTTCAACTCACCCCTGCTGCCTCCTGGAACCGGTTCCCTGCTAGGACTGGGTGTGTTCCAGCACGTGGGATCCTTGTAAAGAGCAGAAATCTGGGATGCAGGAACCAACCAAGCTCTTATTTATGGGAGAAAGGCCGTGTCCGAGCCCCGTTCCGCAGCCGGCGCCGCGGGGCAGGGCCGTCCTCTGCGTCTGTTTTTAAACCCCAGACCGCGAGGCCGTTCTGTACAGGATGACTTTGTAAGGTGTTTGATTAATAAAACCTCCAAAATAACGGAGTTTCACACAGCTCCGCTTTCTGGAGAGGGCATCCTGCTCGGCCCCCAGCCCTTTCCAGCAGGGAATTTCCCAGCTGGGCCAGAGGTTGGGAATCGGCAAGGAGTGAGCAGGACCATGCTGGGCTCCTGCAGCATGGATCCCATGGTGCAGGAAGGATGGAATAACCAGAGGAATAACGAGAGGAATAACCAGGTTACAGCAGGTAGGGAGAATGGGATCATTCAAGGATTCATTTTCCACTTGCCCTGGTTTGTAGGCACTGCATGGGGGGAATTCCTCAGCCCCACTCCCGGCCTCGCTCCCTGCAGCTGAGGGTGGGAAGTGTTCCTGGAAGTGGCACCTCAGGAAGTGTTCCTGGAAGGGGCACCTCAGGAATTGTTCCTGGAAGGGGCACCTCAGGAGGTGTTCCTGGAAGGGGCACCTCGGGAAGTGTTCCTGGAAGGGGCACCTCGGGAAGTGTTCCTGGAAGGGGCACCTCAGGAAGTGTTCCTGCAGTGGCACCTCGGGAATTGTTCCTGCAGTGGCACCTCGGGAGGAGGACGTGCCAAAAGCCTCACTGGGGAGGAAGGAGAGGGGAGGCCCGGGCGGGCCGGGCTCAGCTGTGGCACTGGGATCAAAGCCCAGGTGCTGTGTGGGAGCCCCTGGCACGGAGCCAGGCCACGGAGCTGCTCCAGGGCTGCTCCTCAGTGCTCCTGGCACCTGGCACCGCTGCCCAGGGCCAGCCAGGGAATGGGCAAGGGTCACTCCAGGCTGGAACATCTCGTGTTCAGCACGGAGGAGCCCGAAGCAGGAATTATTTCTTGCTGCTGCCTTTTCCAGCCGTGGCACTGGGAACAGGGAATGTGCAGGAGCACAGCCCGAGCCACACCTGCCACAGCAGCTCAGCCCAGAAAGAACCACGGAACTGGGAAGTGTTTTCCAGGAGGAAAAGCTTTCCTGCAGGAAACACTCCCAACTCACCCCTGGCAGGCAGGGATCCTGCAGGAGCTCAGCCTGGAAAGAACCACAGAACCAAGAAATGCCTTCCTGCAGGAAATGCTCCCAACTCACCCCTGGCAGGCAGGGATCCTGCAGGAGCTCAGCCTGGAGCTGCTGCTCCCAGAACTGAAGTGAATCAGACCGGAGGCCAGGACTGGTTTCCAGAATTTGGCTTTACTTCGCAGTACAGAAATCATTTGGAGCCTTCAGGAGACACGAGAAGCACAGGCTCTGTCATGCCGATACCGCAGCGCCGTTTGGTCCATCCGAGGAGCCGCCAGGGACACAAAATACTTCCACATCTTGCCTGCTCTGTAATTTGTTCTCTCAATTTTATTAAGATTAAAACACAAAGGAGCCTTAGGCACAGCTGTGTCCCAACCGATGTAAACGGGTTTAGAAGCTTAAGTGGAGGTTTAGTTCTGTGCCCAGAACGAAGCCAACATTTGCTGCTACAATAGGTGTGGGCTTTGTCCATGATACAACTTTGCCACAGAGTTAAGACTGATGGGAGAGAGACTTTTTAGGGATGCTGTCCACAATAATGGAGTGCTCAGTTTCTATTTTCCTTGATACCAGGTTTGAGTGACCTCAGCGTCACATCTACGAGCTCACCAGAAGCACAGGGTTGTGAAGGATGTTTTACAAATGATTAAAAAGACAAGGTAAGACACAGCTGTCAATGAGTTATTTCAAATCTGCACCCACGTCTACGTCTGCAAAAATAATAATAATAATAATAATAATAAGTTCAGTCTGCCTTTCGCTTACGAGGTTAGTCAGGAATCAGTCAGGAATTTGCCAGATTCTGGACAGCAGCCCTACTAGAATGAAATAATTAACACATGATATCCAAAAAGGGAACATTACCAGTGCAGTACTCTTCAATCTCTCAGAGATGGGATTACAAAAGCAGGCCTTACAATATTGAATTTCGTACAGTGTTCATTAAGTTCCTTATATATTCATATTAGCCGATTTAAACTCCTCCTAATTAGAGACTCTCATTACTGCTGCTCCTCCTCCCCGTAGATGTCGTTCTTCTTGCGTTTCATCTCCTCGAAGTCGAACTCTGATCCCATCATCCTCTTATAAATATCTTTGATGTCGTCGCACGTCGTCTCAAAGTGGGTGGTGGCGTCGTAGGTGCGCGAGATGAAGATCTGGGGGCAGAGGCAGCGTTGGAGCCCCGAGCTGCAGCCTGGCCTGTCCCCCCCAGCCCGCCCAGCCCTCGCTCACCTGGCTCTCCGTGCCCAGGTCGGTCGGTGCAAACAGGTCGCTGATGCTCACAAACCTGCGAAAGGGACAAAAGGGACACAAAGCCTCAGGCTGCTTCCCCAGCGGCCGCGCTTCCATCCCAG
>VXBQ01000950.1:601089-658384 GCA_013400175.1 Phainopepla nitens | reverse complement strand
GGGCCCGGCCCGGCGCTGGAGGGGCCCGGCCCGGCGCTGGACGGGCCTGCCGCAACCCTGCGGAGTATCCAGCAAAAGAGACCATGCTTCTGCAAAATCAGCCCCGAGCTGCGAGGCTGTGCCGAGGCACGCGGGGTTGGCCTGCCTCCGTGTGGGGCTGGTAGCCCCCTGGGGCCTGGCCAGGAGCCATCGCGGCCCTGTCGCGCAGGGAGCGCCGGGGACAGCATCGCCTCTTGTGTGGGTTTTTTGGTGGTGTTTTTTTTGTATGTCTCTAGTTGAAAGAAGCAGAGGTAAACCAGAAACAAAGAAATTCGTCTCTGCACCAGTAAGAAGCTTACAGGACTGCTTTAGAAACGATGGGGGTTTCAAACCAGCAAGAACTTCCTGGCACATCTGTGAGGCTGGACACAATAAGTGTCTAAAGGTAGAAGTAGGTTACAGACACTCGTTATCTAAATTCTTCGGTATTTCTGTTACTGGAGTGTTTTCATTGCTCTTTTTCAAAATCCCATTCTTGAAGAGTGAGTCAGCAAGAAGCCTGTGAATGTGTCAGGGAGCAGGGTTTTAAATAAATTTTGCTGCTAAGCAATTATTAAAGAGCATGTTTACATATGAAAAAATCACAAATTTGCATATGAACACAACAGCCCAATTTTTTCACTGTAGTGAAAGTTTTCTTCCTAACTACAGTTTCCAGGATAACATTCTTGATGTGCTAGTGTGGAGGTTTTGAGTTAAATTCCTTGGTGATTTGTTTTCTTTGTTTCATTTGGTTACCTGGAAGTAGATCAGTTTTTAATTTAAAATTATCATGATTTCCTTTTCAGAGCCCTGCTGAGTACAAACTGCTTTCCTGCTGGCGTGAACACTTCTTACTGTCTTTTTTCCAAAGAACTCTTTCAAAATATTAAAAACAGTCTAACCACTTTTCCTTGTAATCCTAGCCAAGTGGAACAAGTGCAATGAAACCTTTATGGGAAAATTACATGCCTGTGTAATTACAGTGTTTATGAGTCCAAGTTTGCAAAAGTGAAACATAAAAGTGAGACTGCAAACTCATTCTGTTTCTTACCTGGTCATTTAAAGTATGATAATGTTTTTGAAAAATTCATGTTTGAACACCTTAGGTCTAAACCAGTTTGACATCTTAACAAATGGAAAGGAAGTTGGTATAAAGCATTGCTAAAGGCATCAGCTTTTTCTGGAGCATTTTCCAGAACAACCTAATATGACTCATAAAACAAATTGGTTGTATTAATTTACTATAATAATACTATAATGACTGTACAAATAATAGAAGTACATTAATGTCGGAGAACCTGAAAAAAGCTTTTAGAGGTGACATCATCCCATCATTCAACAGGAAATAAATATACCAATTTCAGGGTTAACAAGTAGGTCATTGTTGCCCCAAACAGTCTCCTGCAAGGCAGACTATTTAAAAGATAACCTCAAGGGCTTCGGTGTGTTCAGGGCTTTAATATATTCTTAGAGTTAGCTTACAATTGCCAAAAGTTCTAGAATTAATCAATGGGAATAAAAACCAATTACGTGTTTATTAGAAAGAATTGCATTGATCAAGTCATGCTGATTCCCAATCAATCAGCTCTGAGTGGTGATGCTGGATTTCATTTTTTTGTGGGTGCTTTATGTAGGCCGTGTCCAAAGCCATCAGATGTATGGCAAAGGCAACATGGAGTAGTAAGCAGAGTTTGTTACAGTTCTAAATATATCACTTTCTAACCATTCTGAGTGAAAACGTGTCCCATCAATTTAAAGCAACCCTTTAAACAAAACCAATGTATTTACAGCCATGTCGTTACACCATTCTGGTAAATGTATGCAGGTCTGCCATCTTATGGAGCCTGACTGGTACTGCCAAGTAACAGAACGTGGAGCTGCATGTTCATGTGAGGTGAATAGTTTGAATTTTTCCTCTACAGGTGATGCGAGCTTTCTTCTAAAACTCGCCCCATTTGGATGCACTATTTCTATTTGATTTGTATATTTGTGGGATTTATGTGTGCATGCAAGTGCACACGTGTAAACAATCAAATAAAGGTATTACACTGCAAGTCCAAGCATATAAAAGCTGGCAAGAGTTGAAGTTAGAGTTGGTTGTTTCCATTATATGACAGTCTGGAACAACATCATCATAGGCAATTTTTTGGGGAGGGAGCTCTGTCTGATCTGTCTGATTCAGTATTCAGGTTAGATGGTGCTATTTAGTGAGTGGCTGTTCAGGATTTTGCTTCAGCCTCTTTGTTTGGAATGTGACTGTGCTGTATTTGCTGCAAGCTAGTCAAGTCCTAAAGATGAAATTCTAAAGATGAAATCATTAATTCCTCTATGGGCTTTTCTGCAGCTGTTATTATTAGAGTAATACAAACAGTTTTGAATTAAGTTTGTACAGGCCAAAGCAGACAATCATCATGGCAATTTTCAGCCCAAGTGATTAAATTTTGGCACAGCTATTAAAGTTGCTAAAATGATGCTTGTTTGTTTGTTTTTATTTTCTATTTTTATAAAAGCTGATGTCAGATAAACTTGATAAGTGACTTTTGGGTCAGCCAAGAACAAATGCACAAGAACACAAGAATGTTATAATTAGTACGTGAAGTATTATTTACATTGTTTTCTCTTTAACTGGTGCAAATTTATTTTTAGGTGAAAAGGATTCTTCAGGAAGACCTTGTTACTTTGCTTTTGAAGAGTTTGAGGTGAGTTAGGAAAGTGGTTGATCTAAGTGGTTTCAATATAGTCAGATACTGTAGTGGAGCACTTAAGATAAGCAAATTGTCCAGCATTCAGTGAAGTTTTGCTGAGTTTTACCAGCTGCTGGAAAAAATCTAAACATGAAGGAGGATGCCTGATTTTTCCCAGTTGTACCTGTACTAGAAAATACATTACACTTTCTCCATTTAGTGTCATTTGCAAATATTCATATCTACTCTGATCCTCTTGCTGGAAAAAGACACTAAGGACAAACTGCCATTTAGATCAGTGTCAACTGAATTTGATGGTGTGAAGTACTGCTTACCACCAGGAAGAAGTCTTAGCATAATTGGTTTTCACTACTTGAGTCAGTTCATTGTTGTCATATATCAATTTTTATTTGTCCTTCATCTAAAGGTTTTCCAGTTTCACACAGATGTTAAGTAACCTTGGCATTTTGTGTGAGAAAGTTACCTTGTGTCTCAAAGGTCATGCCACATGTTACTGTGTCTTAAACAGTATAAAATAAGACATCTTTTTTTTTTTCAGTCAACAAGAAGTTAACCTGTAAACCTGTAAACCACGTATGTTATATGATAGCAGCAGATTTTGCCATGTCCAAAATTTACATCATCTTCAAAGTGGATAGTTGTGAAGGTGTCACACCTATTCCATGTACAGGTGTGGCTGGAGAGCTGCTGCCCTGCAGATACCAGAGGAGAGTTTCACACTGTGTAATTCTGAGCTCGAGGTGTGCTCAGACACAGCATGACAGCCAGTGAGCACAGTGTTTGCTGAGTTCTTTGATGTCATCTGTATTGCAGTGCAAACAATCTCCTGCTGCTATAGGTACCCACATCTCTTCATGAAGGACTTTAGGAATGACAGCAAATTGGCATGAGGGTATGATTTTTATATGAGTGGCACTCATCTGACAAATTCCTAACAACTGCAATATTAACTCCTTTGTAGCTGCATTATACAACCCTCAATATTATATTAAATAGTTTTAAGCCATCCTCTGTTGAATTTGCCTCTGACCAAGTTAGGGAATACAGTTTCTAAGATTTGATTTTGGCTATTTTCAATGGCTATCTAAATTTTATTAACCTTATGTATGCTAGTTAGTTGAAATGGCATACAGGATAAAGCACAGCTGGCTTCTTGTGGTATGGTTTCAGAGATTAGCAATGGGCACCACAGGGATAGATTAGTGTGTCACTAAAGGTGCCAGGTACCTTGCCAGTCTTGTGTGGAAGTTTGTAAAGCTGTTGGTAGCCAGCTTGCAGTTCTGGTTACCACAGCTTTCAATTCTTACAACATTGAGAATTTATTTGCTAGAATTTCTGTATTAAATGAATTCAGTGTTTGTGGTCCTACACCAATTCCACCCAGCAGAGTTTGCATGGCACCCCTTTTATTTCTGAATCCTGTTGGTGTGTGGTTTTTGTAGCCATCCCAGAGAAAGATGATTGATTCAGCACAAGTCTTGTTCCATGCCCCAGTTGGCTGAGTTCAGATGGATGTTCATCTCATTAATTTTGGAGCCATAACCATGGGCTCTCATCCATCCTGCAGCTGCATTAAGTAAAGGAGTACCTTTGTTAAGAGGTTGTTTTGGTTGTTTATTCTAGTTGCATATAAGATACACAATCAGGAACAAGTGGTATCCTAATTTTGTCGATTTGCATTGACTTCCTATTGATTATTAGCAGTGTTTATAGAAAAATTGCTGAATATTATCATGTTGCTATCATTGTTTGCAATTTTAATGTAATTCTTAGGAGCCTTTAAAGTATGATTAGTTGTCTTATGTGTCTGTAGTACCCACTTAATTTTATTGATAAAATAATCTGCAGTTTCCCATCCAGTAATACATATAGCTAAAATCAGCTTAATTTTAGGCTTTAGGAATACTGTAACATTATCACCTATCAGTTCTTGACCTAGAGCTAATCTGTGAGAATGTATTTCCAGCCTTCAGGAAGGACCAATATAATCTACTTGCTTGGTTTCTCAGAGGAGTTTACCTTCCTTGAGATTGGCAGCCTGTTGTTCTTTTAAAAGGTACTCTCATAAAAAAAAAAAACCAAAAAAACCAAACCAAACCGAAACAAAACCCCACAAAACAAAAACAAAAAAACCAACAAAAACCAACAAACAAACCCAGCAAACACCCCCACCAAAACCCAAGATATGTGTTTACTATATGTATTGCCAGCACTTTTGTCACAGGCAACCCTCTCCTTGCATCCACTTGAAATAAATCATAACTCCCTGTGTGTCTTAGCCATTCTGGTACCCCCTTACTAGCCTTTCTCTGAAGGTGCTTAAGTGTTTTATATCTCCATTAATACAGATTCTGGGACAGTTGTGTGTATTCCTCCCATCTGTCATGTACCTAAAACTGCAACTTCTTGACTTGATCCCTGCCATGTAAAGTCAAAACACTAATATTTGATCCCAGAAAATGCTTGATGGAACACTAATATTTAATTCCAGTGGATGCTGCATGATAGCATTCATACTTTAGTGAACCATTTCCTCATGTACTCCATTAGAGTATGATCTGTATTCTGTAAAATTGTTACTTTGGTGGGAGGATCATTTATTCCAGCTGTTTAAGAAACATGGCACAGACAAAGATGGGGCCATGGTTAAAATCTTGGGGTATGTGATAAAAGGTACATTGTCTTCCACCCTGAGTAAATACAAACTGTGGTTTCTCTTGCACTTGTATCAGGATCATAAAGACCATTTCTTGTGTAGTTGGCACACGCACCCACAAAAGAGCATTTACTGTGCTGGGAACCAGGGGCTGCTAAACAGCCAGTTGCTTTATGGAAAGCCCTGCAGTCAATAGCTGTGTGCCATATCCTGTCTGCTTTCTTAAAGCTGGGCTGTTGTACAGTGAGCTTTTTCTATGGTACCCTGTTGCTGCAGGTGTTTGACTTAATTCTGTCCCAGCTTTTATGGCACGGGGTTGTGGCTCTGAGCCTTCTTTCACTGGGATGCTGGTTTGACCAGTCTCAGCACGTGACTGACTTCCTGGATGTAAACTTTAACTTGTTTGTTATCCATCCTAGCATGCATTCCATGACAACAAAACAGACTGATACAGAGCAGGGGCTCTCAGGATTAATCCACTGGATAGGAGCAGGCATTTGGTGCAACTGGAAGCATCAAACTTCTGTCCCCAGACTGATGTGCTGCATGTGCAGGAAGATCCATGCTTCCACACCACTTCTGTACCTGTGCCCATGCATCCTGTACAGAGGTCCCACGTTGTAACTCGCTTCCTGGTCTCCAGAAGAAGAAGCTGGTTTCATTTCCTCATATGCCTACGCTCCACCCATGCCATGTTTCTGAACTTGTCTTGATCCCAGCATCTTGGAGAAGCTGGCTCTTGGCTGTGTTTCTGCAGGGAGGGCAGTGAGGGTGGAGAGGCAAGAGCTGCTAACCTGGACAGCAGCAAGACACTGCCCATCAGCTGGCTGGTCTCAGCTGCTGTCATCCACAGCTCCAGGGCTGGAGGGGCTTCCAGGGGGCAGAGAAACTGCTCTGTGCCAAAGCCTACTGGAGATACAGGAAGAGGTCACAGTAGGGATGGTTGCTGACTGCTTGGAACAACTTCTGCAGTGGCAATTGCTCGTGTGTACTCTATTTGTGGCCTTCTTTGCAGTTTAGAGAGTGTTAAAAAGGCAAAGTAATGTTGTTAATTAATGGGATTATCGATCTTGTCTGAATCAGAGACCACTCTAGTGCTTAAACCCTCGCTGGGTTCTCTGTCTAAAGTGGTCAGAAGCTGGCCCCAAATACAAGTGAAAGCAGAAGGTGGATCAAGTTTTTGTTCAGAGCTGCATTTAAAAAAAAATTCTAACTGCAGAGATTAAAACATAGTTGAGTCACTATATTAAGAAAAAAAAATCTATAAATTGGTGTCATTATTTATGTGCCTTATTCTTAAAATGGTTGTTACTGATAAAGAAAAATGGCAAAAAAAAATTAACTGAAATTGGCATCCACTCTGCTTTCTTCAGCATCAAAACAGCAGGGAGATCACAGGAAGCTCAGGGGTTGCTGTGTAGAAAATACTGTTCTGCATCAGACTGGAGATCAGACTGGGTCAGTATCTTTCTACATCTATGGCAAAATGAGCTCCTTGAATCAAGAACTTGCTGCTGGTAAGAGGAATCAGTTCATCCCCATGAAGGATTGTATTCTAAATCTTAACAGTAAAAGATTTCCTTAACTCTGAAGCATGACTTGTTAAAAGGTTTCCAGAATTGTTGTGAGCAACTGCAGCTCCAGGTAGTTTGGAATTCATGTACATTTTTAGGAATTAGTCAGTTCTTGGCCTTGGTGGATTTCTGTAGCAATATGTTTCACTGTGCAATTACTTATTGATTTGGCAAACAGTAATCAAGCACATTCCTTCTTCTTCAAAAACAATGCAAGATTTTATGTACCATTACAAATGAGGAAACATTTCAGCTCTCTTGTTTTGTCTGAGGAACTGACATACAGCAAAATGCCTTCAGCTGGCTTTATCTTTTAGATCAGATTATCTGAAGATGTCATATCAGGATTCTGGTGTTAATTTGCAATGTCAGCATGTCTTAGGGTGGATGCTTGGTGCTTTACTGAAACACAATGTTTTCTGGGTTTTCCAATAATTCAAACCAATCTAGTTCTTTTCAGCTTTCATAATTATGTGTATTTTTTTTTTACCTTCATGCATAAATCAGTAAGCATCATTTAGTCTAACATTTGGTTTACTTCTGTTTAACAGTAGAAGCCTGTACAGATGGCTGCAAAACAGAACCCTCAGATGCAGTTGGATTTGTCCATTTGTGCTGATTTCTTGCTTAAGGGAGCTCAGTTCAACGTGCTGTACTGCCAGATCCATCCCTGCAGTAATTCTCTTGGCTTCAGTGGAGGGCCACGTGGGATTGCCTGTGCTGTCTGGCTAAGCTAAGTGGTTCTGTACAATTCCAAAGGGATCCGCTTGGCAGTATGAAAAAATGAAGTCTGAAGAGCATGCTAACTGTGTTGGGCTTTGGACAGTTCAACCATTTTGTTCAAAGCAGGGGCCATGAGAGCCACCTTCCATTTAGGGATCACAAGAAACAATCACAACTTTGATTTACGTAATGGGCAGTAGAAAATATTGTGCTCACCCTAGGTCCTGTGTAGGTGCAGACAATAGGAGGGTCAAAGAGTTCAGCTGATCTTCTGAGGATTTAAGAATAATTTCAGAATGAGGAAGTCATTGGGAAGCTGCTCTAATTCTGTCTGTGTGGCATCAGAAATGCTGGAAGGAAGATTTTTAGAATACAGCTGCCTACAAAAATTCTGGGAACTACAGGCAAATAAATTGATCCTGTTCATGTGAATTTCTTTGTGCTCCAAAAATCAAGTTGTAATGCCCATTATTCCTAAAAAATCAAATTTCATTAATTTCTTTTCCTAATGGAAAAACCCTTAAAGATACAGAAATCTGAGCAACTCTTGGGGCTAAAAGGAATTGACACTTCTAGAGAATATAATATTCCACAAGATTGCAACAGAGGAACAGGCCAATAGCTTGTTTGGCTTTGTTTGGTATTGCTTATACAGGCCAGGCAAGACACACAGAACTGCAAGTCCTGCAACTGTGTTTTTGTGGGGTTGTGCACCTTATCTGAGTATATGCAAAGTAGGAAAATAATTAGTTGTGAATTTTTGATCATGCATTAAAGGCAAACTGCGATTGCAGTTATGTTAAAGTAAAATTACTTGTGCTCACTTGAAAGTTGGCTGGATTTTCTATGGCAAACGATATTCTTTCAAAATAATCCAAAATGGTAAGCACATTTATGGTGCAATACAAATGAAACAGAATAATCAGCTACAAAAATGCTATCCAGAACTAAAACATACCCTGAGAAGTGATCATATTTGTAGGAAAAAACTGTGCTTGTAAACAGTGTTAGCACTGTAACAAAACAACCAAGGAAGAATCACCTTATAACTTCAGCTGAATCCTCAGGGTCATGCAGCTCAGTTGGGCTGCAGCTGACCCAAAGGTGGAATGCTTCTCAACACCCTACTCCTCCTAATTTTATGTTGCCCATTTTCTTTTGCAAATAATACTTTATGGTGCAAATGCCTCACTGGTGGTGTCACCTACGACATTTTGGCCTTTTCATTCTGCTCCCAAACTTCCCTCCAGAACCTGGCCAGGATTCTTGCAGTTGATGTTTCAGTGCCATCTCCCCAGCTGCCTGTAGAGAGTTTGTTGGGTCAGATATCCAAACCGGATCCGTGCATGTGTATCATATTCACCTGACCTAAAAGGGCTCCCAGAATCCTGCCTGCTGGGATCATTTCCACACGATGAGCCCACAGCTGGCCTGGAGCCCAGCTGGGTTTGAGCTGCTCCTGAGGGGAGGCAGTGTGGTGTGACTGCAGCATGCTGTCTGTCACTCCTGGTTCTGGGAACACGGGGAGCAAAAGCTTCAGCTGTTTTCTCACAGAGGCTGCTCTGGTTTGACAGAATTTATGATCTCTGGCTCTGTGGGGAGGTGCAGGATTTGTTTCCAAGCCAGGCACGGTATTGCAAGAGATGTTTGTACAGGCATGGGCTTCAGCTAATGCCTGTGCTGGAGGCAGGATGGTAGGTTTTACGTTTGTGGCACAGATAATTTGCAGTGAAGACAATCTAATCATAGATAATTGAGAATTGGCTCCATGGGTGTGACGATCCTGCTCTCAGTTTTGATCTTGCACAGGCTGTTATTTTGCTGCTGTCCAGGCACCACTATCAGCATGAGGTATTCCTGCTTCCCTGCTCCTGTTCCCTCTTCTGCCTGTGGCATGCCAGCCATTTAGTTGTGCTAGCAACTGAATGTGCTAGTGATTATCACAATCAATAATTCTTTTTTAACTCCAGTCAGTTCCTTGACTTAGTGCTGACAACTTTTTAATGAACCTTAGTTAAGAAGCCCTGCAAGCAATTTTGTTGGCACAGCTGAGGGGCACAGGGGTATTGAGAAGGTTTTAAGCTACTAGTGCCATTTTTTATCATGGAACAGTAGCCACAGTTCAGCTGTATTTCTGTAATTTCACTAATTTCATTAACTATACCATTGTAAATTAGGAGTAATCTCAAATAAAACAATGCTTTCACGATCACCAAACATGTTTTGAGAAGGTGAAATAATAATTTTAAAAAAATGATGGTAGGTAGTTGGAGATTAGAGAGAAGGCTTTTCCTCCCTTGCAAATGAAATAATTTACAAATGGCATCAATAAATTTGATTTCAGCAGATGAAAAAAGTATTATTTTCCTTCCAGTGCTGAACCACCACTTAGAAAGCTGCAGGGTTACAGAATTACAAATCACACACAGTACTCTCTGTAAACTCGACTGCTTCACTGAGCCAGGTAGCACTGGGCACTTCATGGCTCGTTGGGAGTGAGAAGCAGTGGAGCCTCGGGTTTGCCAGTCATCTTTGTCATCGACTTCAGGGAAGGAAAGGCTACAAATAAAGTTGCTGTGGGGGCCCTCTGCCCCGCAGCCGGGTGTGGCAGGGCCAGACATGGCAGAGAAATCAATGACTCTTGTCCCTGGAGCTGCCTCTGGCAGGCCACCCTGCTTGTGGCAGGGGAAATGTACAGGGTGGAGGGAGACTGATGGTCATCAGGCCTCAGAAATCCCTCCTAGGAGTGCCATCTGATGGGTCTGACTGGGTTTTGTTGAGAGGGTGAACACCCTTGTGTGCAGAAAACATAATTGAAAAGGGTAAGAAATCCAAACAGAGATAATAAATGCAGAGGAGGCACTTTGACATGGAGAAAACAGATTCCCTTTTGACAGGCAATGGAACTGATGACTATCAAGCTCTTTCCTTGACAGGAAAAAAAGATGTCAGGATCTGCTGCTGGAGAAATCTCCCACCCAATCTGACTATCAAAACACAGCTGGCAACCTCAGGAAGATCCCTGAACAACAGGGGAAAACTACACATGAAAATACTCTTTTTCTTTTGAAGAGGAGTTGTAGGAAACTTTTGACTTGAGAAGAACAAAATCTGTCACCAGAAGACTCTGTTTGGCTGCAGCTATTAATTGACATTATTGGGATTTTCTAACTGTGGCCAACATTATTGCTCTCCTCCCTTTCCTCCTTAGTCTCTCCAAGCACCTCTCCCCATCTTACCTATGTTTCTGACCACTCACTAACTCAGTGTGCTGATTATCTGAATGTCCTACTCTCTGGGCTCATCTGTGACTGCTAGTCCTAGTAATTTACCCTTTTGAAATAGTTATTTACTGAATAGCAATAGAAAATAATTACTTCTAGCAGGCAAAGAAAAAGCCTGATCTTAGCATTTTAAAAGAGGATACTTTACAGACAAGGTCTTAAAGTCTTCAGGGTTCATATTTGTGTAGTGGTACTCTAGCACAGGGCCTCCATTAATGATTATGGCTGTTCAAGAACTTCTGTAATGGCAACACTGCAGTCTCTTCCCTTTCTAGTATAGTGTTCCTGATTTTCTGCTAACAAATATGGGATACCAACTCACAAACTGAAGGTGCAGTGTTCTATAAATGAACTTGGATGAACCTAGCAGAGCCTGCTTTATGTAGCTCTTCCTAAATGAAGGCTGCTCTGACAGTGTTTAGAGATTCCACAGTTCATTTGAGGCTACTGTGTGCTTCTGCCAAAGGCTGTAGCATAGTTTGGGGTGGAGTGCAGCTTCCCCTTTCACTATGAAGGTGCCAGAAGTTTTTGATTTAAGCATATGGTGTACTTTCAATGTGCTTAGCTCACAAGTACTTAATTCTAAAGCTCACTGATAGCCTTTTGATAGCAGAGTTGGTAGAATGCCATTTAAGTGTTATTTGGATTTTAGGGCTTTGAGCAGCTCTAAATATCAGGAATCAATGGTTGTGATTCCTGGGAAATACAGCTGCAGTGTTACATTGCTTTCATCACAAGATTGTCTACCATGATTAGCTAGACTTTAATTAAGTTGTTCTGGATATACTGATGAACACTAATTTCTTATTCATTAATGAATTGTGCAAATTGTTATCTGCTTCCTATTTATTTCTATATGGATTTTTTTATATTTATATATATATTTTACTTCTATATGTATTTTATATATATATATATATATGTATATGATTTCTAGTTCAGAATGGTAACCTGATTGCTAGGCTAAATTATAGAAAGAAGAGCTCATATCTAATGTGGATAATAATGAAAAGAGTAGACGAGAATTGTTTGTCTGAGCAAAGTGTATAGAATAAGAAACAGTCTCTGAAGCATCTTAGAAGTTGTCCATATTTATGTGACACTTCATGAAATAAAGTGAAGTCGTGAAAATAGGTGAGAAGTCCTCTGTCCAAAAATCTCATGTAGCCAGATGGGTAGAAAGTATTTCAGATAATGGCTGCAGTTGAGAAAATGAACTTAGGGTTCATAAAAGCCCAACAGCTTTGAACAAAATTTATGATCTGAGAGAAAGTAATGAAGAATCTGTGGGGAATTAAAAAAGAAAGTGACATTTAATAAGGGAAGAAAGAGTATTTGGGATAGGCAGTGAGATAATGATTGGTGTGCAATGCTGAGTGCCTGAGAAAAGAAAAGGACCAATATATGTCTGGCCCTTTGTGAGCAGATGGTCACGTGTGGTCATGGTCATCCTGAGTTTGGGTACCAAAAAGGGAATAAATATGGATGGGAGCTTTTGACAAAGGGCTGTCACCTGGTTTTGTGCATGTCTGGGTGTGGAATAATGGTTGTGGAGAGAGAGGATTCTAGAGAGAGAGAATTCCTGCAGGATCATAGCATGAGTCAGCTTGGAAGAGCCTTCAGAACATCTTCTAATCCAGCATCCTGCTCACATGGGAATGAAGATGGTTGCAAACATCTTGATTAAGTTGTGCATATTCATGTTTGTGGTACACACTAACAGACTTTTTAAGTACTCAGTTTTCTTGGGAATTTGTGAATTTCAAACTGCTCCACTGCTGTATGTGTGTATAAAATAAGCTTCAGAATATATAATTGTATATATATTTTCTCTCTTACCCTGATGCAGATATATGGGCATTCAAATTATTTTGGCCTAAGCTATTCTTATTCTTGCCCTAAGATCTAGATTTGAATTGCCATCATCCTTACTTTTCCCCCTAATACATTTAATGAATGTACAACTGGTTCCAGCCTTCTGAGCCCAAAGAACTGCTTTTATGCAATTTAATGGGTGTAGCAAACACTAAGGGACAGGTAAGGTGGAAAAGAAGTGCATGAAAAAAGCACAGACATACCTTTGAGGACATACCTATGGTTCTTTGAGGAAGAACCATAAAAATAAAATTAATGTTATTTCTTCTCTGCATGAAAATTTAATTTCCATTAATTTAATTTAAATAAATTTAAATAAATACATTTAATTCTTGCTGTTATAGAGCTTACCAAGTGTACTTACCTAGGCATTCTCCTCTGTTCTAGGTTGTGCAGTGTTCTGATGCTTTGAGAGTAGTCTAAAGGAGCAGCACATCAGCAGAATGACTGCAGCCTGTATGATAGAACTTTCACTGCTAGTAAGATAGAGGATTAAATTTTAATAAATATATAATTGATTAGTCTCAGTTAATACAGTATTATGACTTAGTGATGGCATCCATAATTTAGGTATATTAGGTTGGGTTTTTTATAGGCTTAATAATCTTCAGTGTGCTGAAAGAACAGTGTAATAGTTGAGGACAGCAGGAATTCAGGTCATTATATTGTAGATTTTTTTTTTTAAACTGTGTATTTATCAACTAGCTTCACTGCCTTTCTTATCAGTTGTCTAGTGACAGCAATCAGCATTCTGGCAGAGAGGTGACATTGCATACAACTCAGGCATTGTACAAATTGCCTGATAATAAACTTCTCAATACCACTAATGGATATCTGTGTGATACTATTTACAAACTGAAATTTTATAGAAAACTGAGGAAAGTTTATAGTCTCATTGGCAGCTGAATTAATGTAATTTTGCAGCAAAAATGGAGATTTGAGAAAGGAAAATCTGTAGGCATCACAGCTCAGTTGTTGGCAAAACATGGGGATGAGGAAGATTTCTGACAAGGTTGAAGAGAGATTAAAAAATGAAGTTGTACAGTGAAAAATGTGGGCTGCTAATGCCCCTGCAGCTCAGGTACTTGTGCAAGTGACAGCAAAAGCTTTTTTTATTTTTTTTACTGGGTACAAACTGATGCTATTGTAGACTAATTTATGTAGGTAGTAGAGAAGGGGAGGAAACTAGTTGTGTTTAAAGTAAAAACAGAACAGTCCCCTCTCCATCCCCACCTGGCTGAAAAGTCCAAGTGAAATGGAAGAATAAACAAAACTGTTCTGACAAAGTTTTGGAGGGACTTTTTAATACTATAAGAACAAATATTGATAAATGAGACAGTAATTGAGGTGATTAATCAGAGGCTTAAACATGACAGAGATCTGGAATTTATCTAGCACAGATACAAAAAATGTCTGGAATTTACATTCCAGGTATGAAAGAGGGATGAGTAACTACCTTCACAGTCAGAGAGAAAAAAAGGAAAAGCTCTGTATAGAATGGAGAGGGGAAATGAATGAATCAACTAAGCTGTGGTTTGGAGTCTTGGAGGTGCAGACTCAAGGTAGATTTGCCAAACTTAACTCAGAGCTAGATCTTGCAGAAGACTGAAACAAAAAGTCAAAGACTGTTTACCAATATAGGCAGCACGTTGCAACTGGCAAAGAAAGAAGGGGGAGCCCTGAAGGTTTTGTATGATCCAGTTGCATGCCCCAGCCTGATGAGTAATTTTTGTGGCTTTCAGAACAGACAGAGATGTAGAAAGGAAAGTCAAAGCCAGAAGAGAATATACACAAAGTGAAAAGAACTGTGGGATGGAAGCTACATTAGGAGAGCTCAACTTGTTCAAAGGGGTGGGGAGCATTACTGACTAGTGAAAAAACTAGGGAATGAAGTTTTATGCCTTGTGGTAGAGATTTTAATCCCCCTGTGCTATTGTGGTGGTGCTACATAACCAGCTTCTCTTTTATTTTAGAAACATTTGCTATATTTACAATTATTACGTTAGTCTATAACGACACACAACATATTTATAAATCCTAAATCTACTGTAGACAGTCTCTCTCACATCTGCTTAGGCAGTTCAGTACATTACTCATTGTAAAGCTTTTCAAAGAAGAAAACCCTTATCCAAGAAGAAAAATCCTTAAAATTGATTAATTGAAAAAATTAACTGTACCAGATTTTAATATGTTAAATAGGCAGAAACAATGTGAAAAGCAGACCAGAGTGTTCTTAAGGGACTTGTTAGTTCCTCTAGTTGGTTAGTTCACCTTCTTATTAGCAAGAACTTGTGTTATATGCAGCTACTCTGGTTGTGTCTTTAATGTAAAATGCTTGATGGTTTGCTTTTATTAGGTTAGAACTGAAGAAACTGCTGAGTATTTCTTTACTCTAGGCATGAAGATGTCCTTTGGTAGGCTTTTTAGTAATTCCTAAGGAAAAGTGTGACTCGACGGCATTGAGGCAACCAATTTATTTAATTTATTTTTATTTAATCTGGATACATTGCAGAAAACTACATTTCATCAGCATGGGCACTGCTCACTCAATAATACAAAGAAATGTTAAAAGTAGGAGATTTTACTACAGAGCCAACTTCTACTCGTGTTAAATAGTAACTACTTGTGCAATAATCTAAAAGCAACATTCACACAAGTTTGACTTCATTTGTGATAATGGAAGATACTGCTTTCAATTTTGTGGTAGTGTTAAATAGGTTTGTTTGGTTGGGGTTTTTCTTTGTCACAGTACCAGATGTGTGGCAACAACACTGTTAATGTATTACTCCTTAGCCATAATTTGGTGTAACTTTCAGGGACACGGCATCAATCTGTGCTTAGGATCTTTATAAACTCTCTCTTTGGTCATTTGCTTTACTCTCAAAAAGCACATTTTCTGTATTCTCTTTGTTGAGAAGACATGAGCTACCATCACTGTGAGCAGCTCAGAGACAACGTGAAAAAGTGACATTCAGCAAATAAACGGAATGGGTTTTTTATTAAATCTATTTAGTTTGTCTTGCACTAGGGCATCACAAGCTTGAAAGGGCTTTGAGTCTCTCTCATAAGAGAAGAGGGAAATAGTTATTCTTCTGTAGATATGTGGTAGTTTTCCCAGGAACTGTCCAAATATGATTATAACAAATATTTCCATGAACAGGAGAGTTCTGACTCAGCTTTCTCAGGAGGTCAGTTCACCAGTGTGAACTGCATGCATACTGGAGTTTTGCTCCCACTCAAAATCCTGCTCTGAGTTCCAACCTGTTTTCATTTGATTTGCAGTAATGGAATAACCTGTAACCCTCTCTTAAATTTGGTTGATACTGATCATGAGTTCTAAAACTACCTGGAGAAATTATGCCAGGCAGACAGAAAGACAACTGCGGGCTGCAAAATTACACACATTTTCTGTTCTCAGGATAAAGGCTAAAAAGTGCATGTGGCAAGGTAATTATTTTTTAATTCTCTCTTCAAAATTGGTTGAGTGCTTTTTCTAGATTTCTTCCCTATCTTCTGTATCAGTTCTAGGTAGGTACATATTTCTATGTGTTACAGACTACATTTTCTACATTCTAATGTTTTATTGCAAAACTTCATAGATGATAACATACCTGAACAACAACTTGGCTCCACGTCAGTAGGTGAGCATACCCTCAAAGGCAGACTTTCCAAGTTGGCAATCAGGCCCCACTCATTTGCTGACTTCCAGGGTCCATCATCACCATTCTGTTCTGAATCCTCTTCTCTCTGTACTTTCGTACTTACCTCCTGCTGATGAATAGCATCTTATGGACTAATAATAAACTACAGGTAGGAAACAAGGATGAAGAAACAGTTTTAGAGTTTTCTAAAGGATGGAGTCATCAACATCTAAAAAAAAGGCTCCAAATGCAGTTACCATAGAGTTGACAAAGTGTGCAGATGGTGCAAAGGTATTCACAGCAATCAACTGGAAATCTGATTGAGAAGCCTGAAGTATTTAAAAGATGAATCATAAAATGACCAAAAGATCAGTTTGGTAGATGTGAAGCAGTGTGTATAGGGAAGCTAATCCTGTCATCTACACACAGTAGTTACCTGCTGTCTCTTGCCAGTCACAAATGGTCTCTTGACAGGTACTGGAGCTCAGGAGAAGACAAAAGCCAAACAGAATGATCAGAAGGCATTGGAAAAGGAGCACAAAACAAACTGGTTATCATAATCCCATGTAATCTCTAAGCTCACTGTACACCTTAATCATTACATGAAATTCTGGTCATGCATCAGTATTAATGTAAGAATTAGAAAAACTAAAGAAATTCAACAGGGAGACTATTATGGAGTGGCTTTAGCATACAAAGAAAAAAGGCAAACTTTTCAGTCCAGGAAGGAGAATACTGATGTATATTAATAGGGTATAAAATTTTGCAGAAAAAGTGAATTGGGTGCTTATTTTTTTCCTCACAATGCAAGAATCAGGCACTGGCTAGAGATTAAAAAAAAAAATAGGAAATACTGTTTCAGACAATACATAATTAAGAAGCGGAACATCCTGTCCAAGAAAGCACAAAGTGTAAAAGTATAAAAAATTATTTTTCCAGTTCCTTTGTGGAGGGCAGGCTCATGGGTGACTCCCCGGTCAGGAGGATGAAGAAGGCCCGACCGCAGGAGGTTATTTGTTCCCCTGCCCTCGCTGAGACCGGCTGCCAGGGTACACGGGCCTCCAGGCGTACACTGACTACCAGCAGAGAGGCTGCCTGGCCTCTTACGGCACCATCTTTTACACAGCGGAGCATCCCGGGCTCTGGAGACAGCGCTCCGGGCTTCCGTCCCGGAGGGCTTCCTGAGGGGTGAGGGTGGCGGGCGGGACGGGCTGGCTCTGGAAACTGCAGCCCGCCTCTTCCCGCAGCACCTCCCTGCTCCGGTCCCGCAGTGCGGGGGCCCACAGACGGAAAGGGGCCCACAGACGGAAAGCGCCCCACAGACGGAAAGCGCCCCACAGACGGAAAGCGCCCCACAGACGGCCGGCACCCCAGCACCGAGCCCGCCTTCCCCCAGCCGCCATCCCGGGGCCGGGCGGAAGAACTACCGCTCCCAGCGTGCTCGGCGCCGCGGCGCCATCTTGGCGCGGCCGAGCCATGGCGCTGTTCCCGGCCTTCGCCGGGGCCGCCCGGCCCGGGGAGCCCCCCGCCGGCAGCTCCGCGGGCTCCGCCGGAGGTAAAGTCCTGGCAGATCCGTCCTTCCCTTTACAGCTCCCCAGCGGCCCTCGGCACACGCCGCCGGCCGTGCTGCTCCGCGCCCTGCAGCGCCGGGCTCGGGCCCACGGGCCCGTCAGCATCGCCGCCGGAGGCCGGCACGGGGGCTTTTGGGTTTTGGGTTTTTTTTTGTTATTTTTTTTCCCCCACTAGCTTTGGATATCTTGGAATATATCTTTGGATATCTTGGGTTTTTTTGTTATTTTTTTTTTCCCCCACTAGCTTTGGATATCCTTGCTTATTAAGCCAAATCGTAGTTGTAAAGGACTTTTTTTGGAAGGTTCCGAGTGAGATTATGATTCATTGTATCGCATTGACTGTTGTAGTTGATGTTTAGCGAGTAATACTTTTAATGAAATAAATAATAATTTCAAAGTAATTTTAAACCACACTTTCTGGTGTGATGCTAAGCGGTGAAGTAGGTACTACATTTATTAATTCTACTGAACAGGGGTTGGACTAACCCTTCTTTTTGCTTGCCACCCTTAAATCTGTTCTCTAGACACCACAGCAAAGGGAGGCCGAAGGGTTATTTACCCAGGCTGAATTCCTTGTATGCTGGGTGCAGTCGGTTCTCTGAGCTGCTCTCAGCTCTGCATTACCCCCGAGGGCATAGCGGTGGTTGATGCTCCCTCTGCCAGGTCAGAGGTGTCCCTTTCTGCTAGTGACACTCGGCGTAGGGACTGGTGGGCACGATAGGATCCCAAATTACAGCTTCCAGGAATGGAGGAGCTGCTCTGTCAGGCAGAGATACAGTAAAATTCCCTGGTAACAAGGCTTTGGTTATATTTTAAAACTTTAGGAACTTAGCCTTTAAGTTTGTTACGGTAGCCTATATCGCTTCAGGCCACCTGTCTGGAAGATCAGATCATACAGAAAAAGATGTAAGACTGACTTTTGGATCCACATTTCAGTTGTTAGCACTGCTTATGACTTAAATTTTGGTACACTGGAAGCTTTCTGTGTGAGAATTATGACAAAACTGGAATGTAATTTGTTTGGTGTATGTTTTAATAAGTACTGTACTTTGTTGTTGAC
Source organism: Phainopepla nitens (assembly GCA_013400175.1). NCBI lineage: Eukaryota > Metazoa > Chordata > Aves > Passeriformes > Bombycillidae > Phainopepla > Phainopepla nitens. The sequence goes on along the minus strand of VXBQ01000950.1, from coordinate 639,274 downwards.
AACGACATTTTAACAGGAGTTGTAAAAATTAAATATTAACTCAGAACCACATTTATGGTGGTGTATATCAAATTTCACATATTCAGCTTGTGAGAACTTGAGAACTTGACAGGCATCTGTCTCTCTGATAGATGGTTCTCTGCTCAGACCTGATGTGAAGCCAAAGTGCATCATAATACAGAGGTCCCAGAGTATTTTGGTTTTGATGTTATGTAAAACTAAGATGCCTTTAGCAGACATTTAGGACTGCTTCAAAGCTTTATTGTAAAAGTTGAAGTGATAATACGTGTATGTTGGTCGTGTTTCATGTGGCCAAGCACTCTGCCTCATACTTTTAAAAACCTTCCTGAACCATTTCTGAAGGGAAGGTGCTGTCTGAAACAGAAACAGGAGCAGTGCTTACCCTTCCTGAGCTGCCCAGTTGCTGAGCTGCAGCAGCCTCTAGAGTGCTGCAATTTTCTATATGCTTCGTTACAATTATGTTGTCAAGCTTAATTAGCGTTTGGTGGAGGATAAATTGCAAATGTATCTGTAGCCATGAAGAGAGCAGTGGTAATAACTAACCCTGCTGACATTAATAAGTATAATGTGCAGCATTATTTGTGGTCTGAGCTATGCTCTAGGTCAGACAATGCAGTGAATTTTGCTGAAAGCAGGTTTTCAGGATCCTGAGGGGCAACAAAAGGCTTTGTGTGACTCTTAAAAATTGTCTCTGTGGATGTGCACTGTAAATTTTTGATTTTTCCTTTTGCTTGAGAAGATGTAAAGAGAATGTCATTGGATTGCTGCTGCTCGTAAACATGTAACAAGTGCATGCCTATAATCGAGAAATAGGCCTCTTGTAACTGCGCTGTGAAAATGACAAGCCTCTTAGACATTCCACAGGAAAAAAGCCTAGCAAGTGAAGAGATAGTGTTGTTTTAAAGTTTGGAATGCACTGTGGTGTTTGAAATGCTTGTACCCAGCTAGCTGATTCGCTTGAGGTAATGTACAGGCGATTTGAACTTGCTCGTTGCATAATGGCAAAATTTGCTCCTTTCTTTCTGAGTGTTAGGTCAGTTGGAGGAGATTCTGCAGGAAATGCCGTGCTTGGAGAATTCTGACCTTCCCTGCTGTAGCCAGAGGTGCACTGACTGTGCTGGGGGCTGGATTCTCACAGAGTGATTCTCTAATGCATTAAAGATGCGATCGGATCTCTTCTGCTCGGGGAGAGCCAAGCCACAGGGGCAGCTGGGGAGTGGTGCAGGGTGGTGTTCTGCACCTCTCTGGTTGGGCTGTGTGGGAGGTGTGCTTTGCTCTTGCCAGTGCCATGGGCTGTGGATGGCCCCATGCACAGAGGGGGAGCTTCACGGGCCAGGGAGGGGATCATGTGTAACGAGAGTGGGCTCCTGGGAAACACACACTGGGCCTTGGCTTTATTTTATCTATTTCTTGATGTGTTCAGCTTAGCTTAACAGACTGCTTTGCAGCCTTCTCTGCTTTAAATCCTTTTGTGGACGCCAGCTGGGGGACATGAGACAGAAAAAAGCTTTTCATACCAAAATTCTGTTTCTGAAAGAAGTCCTTTAAAAGGAGGAGAGGTGTATGGCTTGGCAGACAATGAGCTCATGCTGTTTGAGGAGTAGAGGTCAGTGTAGCCAGGAGCACAAAGACAGGAGTGTGACAGGAAGAACACTGAGGCAAAAGTGGTTCTAAAGAGCATGGAGGAGAGGCAGGGAGGCCAGATTTGCTCCTTGTGTTATCTCTGTCAGTGTGGTAGGGGCTGCTGTTACCTTCTGTATTTGCACAAAATAACTTGGGTTGTTTAATAGCTAAGAAATTTCACATGCTTTAAAGAATTCTAGAAACGAAAACTCTGTGAAAATCTTTATAAAACTTTTAATATCAGTAAAATTGTGACAAAAATTTCTCCTCCACATCCTGTCAGATCTTATCTGGTGACTGAAATGCAGAGATATAGATGCAGAATGCTTAGTGCTGACTAGTGTATCCAAATTGCATCAAATAACTTTCTTTCACACTGCTGAAAGGTCTAATGATATTTCAGTGGTTAGAGAACTGAAAATCCAGTGACATGTTTTGGCCATGTACAAAACACATGAGTATTCTTATCAGGAATGGATATGCCTGTCATTAAAATTGTATTAAGAATATTTTCCACAGTTAGTACAGTACACCTTCAGCAGTTTGTATAAGCTTTATCACATTCATTGACTGTACTTCTTGTTTAATGAGGCCTTACTGTAGTTTTTTCATTTCACTTTTTAAATATGTAACTATTTCTATACAATATTGTATAAATAAATGAATGTACAGTCGGTATATAGTAGTAAATATATTAGGATACAGTAGATTATCTTATGCATATAAAGCAAATTTATACAATCTATAAATATATAAAGTTAGACCTTTTAAACCATAGAAATTATTGTTGGATAGATTCTTTTTTTATGTACAGAGCTGTGTATTAAACATGGAATCTGCTGTCAGTATGAGCTAAATGGAAATTTCATGGAGCGCTTTCCAACATGCCCAGTTGTTGCACAGTGACAATTACTGAGTTTAACTGCTGACTAGATCAACCCCCAGCTTAAACAGAAAAAGGCTGGTTGGTACTGATGTCAGGCGTGTCTTTGCCCGCAGGGCTGGAGTGGCTCAGCAACCCCAGCTTCTCTGCGGAGGAGGCGCTGCTGCTGCACCGGCGCTGCGCTGGAGGGGCCGCTCTCCGTCCTGGGAAATCGCCGCTCACGAGGTACCGCGTCCTCCAGTGTCTTCCCAGGCAGCCTCTCGCGTTTGTCCTGCTTGTCTTTTGTTATAGCAGACCGAATTCAGAAGGGAAAAGCTGCGTTTCATTCTGCTGTTCAGTATGTAAAAATGCCTGAACTGAGTCGGGTGTAAAAGAATGAATAATGCTTCTGTGTCTTTTCACTTAAAGTAAGGAGAAATTGTACATATGCAATTACATTCCCATGTTCTTTTTCTCAGAGCTGAGTTTGCCTCAGTGTTCTCTCTGGAATGGAGAGGGAACTGAGCAATCTTGATTCTTCATTAGCTTTTGAATGTCTAAAGTGACCCTTGAAATAATGTAAAGATGAACCATCATCTTTATGCTGTCTCTGTGGAAACCAGAGAAATCAGCCATTTCACAGCTGAGTTTTTACTTTCTGAAAAACAGTTGCTGATGTGAACTAATGAAATATTACATGTATCAAGTTGAGAGTGGCTGTAGAACATGCTGGTCAACTGAAGTGGGTGATTATATCCTTTTACAGAAATGAACTTCGTGGAGGAGCTGGTTTTAATACCCTCACTGGACTGGTTGCTGTACTTGGCCTGTCTGCACTGTAGCTAGCACTCAAGAGTGAATGCAGTCAGGTTGTAGTTGTCAAGTTCAAAACCTTAGTCACTTTTAATTTGATACAAGCTCCCTTGTCTCTGTTGCTTGTTGGTGGTCATGACAGAGAATAGCTTTATAATACCCAGCACACCTGAATACAGATTTGTCTGGACTTAGTCTTGCATTTGCATGCATTGTGTTTGAAATGCAATCAGTGTTTGGTTTATCAGTCATATATTCTGCTATGTTTCTTCAAATCTTTTTTAGGACTTAATGTCATAAAGCTAAGGATTTTGCAAGTTACCATCAGATAGGAGGACGTAAAAACCCCACCATATTAATTTTATATTTGAAAAGGGCTTTGTCAGAAAATAGTGTGCAGAAAAATGTTTGAGTATTTGTTGTTTGGGGACTTTTTTGCCTATTACTTGGGTACTTGATTTAATAAAAACTAATTGATCTTATCCCAGTTCAGTAAAAACTGATTGCTAGTTTGTGGTTTTGAGAGGGCTTACTTTATTTGGTTTGCAGAAGTGTGCATGTTTGTTTTAAAGATCTGCTAATGGTTCTTTGGTTTCTTTTTCCTTAGTGTCAGGGCTGTTGCTTGAGATGCCTTGTTTCTGAAACACAGTATTTTCTTTTGTTGACATATTAGGAATACTGAGAGTTGTCACTCCTCTCTTTCATTGAAAGATTGCAGAAAAAAAACGTTCAAAAAGGGCTTGTGCTTTAATTTAGGGTTAGAGATGAGCTCCATTATTCATTTGATTATTAAGTGTGGGAGTAGTTGTGGTATGTACAGTAATATACATGTGTTTTGCAAAACTGTGTCATTTGTGTGATCTCTCAATAACTTGGTTGTCTGTTGTACATACTGTTGGCTAATGGATTGTACTGTATTATATGATAAAACTAGTTCAGTGGTTATCAAAAATTGTTTCTTGATTGGCAGATTTGATTTTTTTAATCTGGAAGTGATTTTAAAATTGTGGTTTTGATACTTCTTATATTAAAAACAGGGAAAAAAAACTCGGGCTTTTTTCTTTTGCAGGTCATAGTGAAAGATTTCTCAGTCTTTTAGCTTGACTTAAGTTGTTCAGCAAAGTTAGGAAATTTTATCATCTCGCTCATCTTCTTTAATTTGGCAGTGTTAGCAGATGGATATTTGTACAGATCACAAATCAAAATACCATGATAATTAAAATATTAAGACTGGTTGTCAGTAATTCCAGCAACTGAAAAATACAGTTGTGGTTTAATGCAGATTTTTATCACTTTTGCTGTATATCTTACTGCTACCCTCTCAAAAAAAATACAGGGAGAATAAAGGTGAAGAGTAAAATGTTCTGAACTTTTTTACAGTGGTATTCCTTAACAGTTTTACTGCTTAGCTGTATAGGTATTTATAAATGCCTATATAAATAAATTCATATGTTCTTTTTTCCAAGCAGGACTTCTTCAAGATCTGAGTTGTCAGAGGAGAGTGATACAGATGAGAGTCTGAAACAGACAAGTAAGAAAAGGAAGAAGAAAAAGAAAAAGCATCACCACAGTAAGAAGACAAAAAAGAAAAGCAGAGGGCATTCCAGCAGCAGTGAATCAGATGTGGACACTAAGCACATCAAGGACAAAGGAAGTGGCAAAAGGAGTGAAAAGGAAGCAGCAGCAAAGTATGTACATATTAACACTACACAAGATGTAAATTCATTGTGTTCTTGTGCTTGTCTCTCCCACTGAAATTTTTATCACTGGTTGATCATCTTTTCCTAAGCTTTGTATGACTAAACCTGCATTCAAAGCAAGGGAAACAGATTTAGAACCACTTGTTTAATCATATCAAAAAACTGTGAGTGAAATATTCAGTGAAGTGCTGTTGTACAGAGAAAAGCCTGATATGGTGGTTGTGAAATAAATTTTTGAAGTCATGTAGAGGCTTATGTTCAGTTTTTGTAAGCATCTTGTTTCCTTTCATGGATGTTTTGTGGAGATATGGAGAGTGATTGCATTAAACATTCTTAATTAGTGCAAAAATCTTAATTTGTGGCTGGGTTTGCCTTGTAATGTAACTTCCTCCTCACAGAGTTATCAATTCCTTTTCTTCGTTTTAAGACAAAATTGGTTGTATGATTTAATATTTCTTTTATATTCGTATATTTTGCTTCATACTTTCTGCTTGAAATATTTCTGTATGAGTATTTGAACAATTGAAATGGTTTTGTTAAATCTTCATTAATTCCATGGGCTCCAAATTACTGTGTAATTAGTGGGAATGCCATGTCTGATACCTCTTGCCAGCTGTGGCTCCTGCTTTGTGTGTGGTGGCTGAGGCCTCCTTGGCTGTGAGGAAGGACAGGAAAAATGAGCTGGGTGCTAAACCCATCCTGCTCAGTGCCATCTCTCCTCCATGTGGAAGGATGCCTGGGTGTGGTTCATAAGCTGTGTGCTAGGTTGGGCCAGCCAGCTTTGCCCAAATGAAGGTCTTGGAGTTCTTTCATGGTGTCTTTTTTTGCTACTTTGCATAAATTGTTGATGCTGAGAGAATATTGAATTTTCAAAAGACTGGTTTTGAAAGCTGAACCATAAAATTGCTCTGAATGTGAAAAGTGTTGTGAAATTTCAGGAAACATTTCAAAACTCACGTATTTGTACCATGAATTCTGGTTAGGAACTTGTAGTTATCTGCAGTTCAGAGGCAGGTGGCAATTTCCAGTTAAGTTCATTTGTATAACCATAATCCATAAACCACTTTGATACACACTGTTCTGTCAAATGCATGGGTTAATTACAGCTAGTCAGTCCTCTTACAGATTATCTTCTTCTTCTTGGTTGTAACATCTTACCAAGACAAAAATTAATTTTGAAAGTAGTAATATGTGGCTTTTGGATTATAGTGTGCCAAGCAATTGATTGGATTGATGGGTTAAATCTGGTTATCACCTTTCATAGTCATAAATTCAGTTTCTGGAGGTGCAAGGACTGTTGGTGTTTTGATCTGATGGTTCTATTAGTGTATTTCTGATTGTTTTTTTCAAAGGGGGGGACTGACTTTGTAAGAGTGGATCACGTGCAGTGACTTTCAGTAAGTTCAGTTATTATGAACTGCAGAAATGTAACGTTCCTTGGGTTGTGTAGATGCTGAATATGTACACAATGCTTAGAGCATCCTCCTTCTCCTTGCCTGCAGTGCAGATAGCAAAGCACCCAGCAGCATGTGGCTGGAGGATCTGCAGGCACCCAGAGCAGACGCGTTCCGCATCGACAAGAAACCAGACCCTGCCAACTGGACCTACAAATCCCTGTATCGTGGGGACATCGCCAGGTACAGGCTGTTCCCTGCTGCTCTCCCAGCTAGCACACAGGCACTCTGCCTGCCTGCCTGCAGCTTTTCACACAGCAGATGAGGAAAGAGAACTGAGCAGCTTATTTCACTGTTTCGCTTGGTGCTGGGCCAGCGTCAGTGGCAAGTGCTGTCCCTCGGGGGTCTGTGGTGGACAAGGGCTGTCTGATGTGTTCTTCATCAGTGGCATGGACAGCAGGATCAAGTGCACACTCAGTGAGTTTGACTGCACTAAGCTGAGTAGTGCAGTTAATGCTCCTGAAGGGCAGGATGACATCCAGAGGGACCTGGGCAAGCTCACAAGGGGGCCCTGAGGAGATTTAACAAGGGCAAGGTGCTGCACCTGGGTCAGGGCAACCCTGGGTATCAGCACAGGTCCAGAGCAGCCCAGCTGAGAAGGACCTGGGGGTGCTGGTGGGTGAGAGCAGTGATGAGAGCAAGTGGATGATGAGCTGGCAGCCCAGAAAGCCAGTTGTACCCAGAGCAGGGTGGGCAGCAGGGCCAGGGAGGGGGTTCTGCCCTGGTGACCCCACCTGTAATGCTGTATCCAGCTCTGGGGTCCCAGCACAGAAGGGACATGGACCTGTTGGAGTGAGTCCAGAGAAGGGCCACCAGGTTGATGACAGAGAGCTGGAGCACCTTTCCTCTGAGTAAAGGCTGAGAGAACTGGGGTTGTTCAGCCTGGAAAAGAGAAGGCTCCATCCAGTACCTGAAGGGAGCCTGCAAGAAAGATGGAGAGGGACATTTTATAAGGGCATGTAGTGACAAGACATGGGGAAATGGTTTTAAACTGAAAAGAATAGGTTTTGGTTGACTATTAGGAAGAAATTCTTTACTGTGAGGGTGGGGAGGCATTGGCACAGGCTCCTCAGAGATGTGGATGCCCCACCTCTGGAAGTGTTTGAGGCCAGGCTGGAAGGAGCAGCCTGATCCAGGGGAAGGTGTCTCTGCCCATGGGGCTGGAATGAGATAATCTGTAACTCCCCTTCCAGCCCAAACCATTCTGTAATTCTTGGGTAAGTGTTTTAAAAGGCAAAAGATGGCATCCAATAATGGGTATAGTGTGCGTGATTTTCACTGTTCTTGAAAACATTCTCTGTGTAGCAAACTACAGGGCCATCTGGAGGTGGCAGCATGGGGCAGATTCAAAGATACGTTTTTGAGGTCAGAAATCCCAGGTTGTGTTATAAATCATCTTTGGGCAAGTGCTCTTTTTGGTCTCTATTGTTTCTGTGTCTGAAAGGGAAGTGAAGGTATTGTTTGTTTCATACTTGATTTGTCAAGAGATTTACTTACTTGAGTAGTTTGATACCCTTGTTAAAAAAACAAACAAACAAAATAAAAGCTACAGGTATTTTCTTAGCAAACAGATTTCACCCAGACATTGTACTAAAATGTGTCTGTGCTATGCAATGCTACATTTTTAGTTAGTCTGGATGAAATTGCACACTCAGTATCCTTAGTGAGTTCCTGGTACTGTGATGACCCTTCAGAACATTTCCTTGCATTAATACAGAAGCCCAAGCAGAGGAGCCTATGGTTGGCTTGTGCATTATGTATGTACACTTCTTGATTTGCTCAATCATACTGTATGTAATTATTTGTGGGGGAGGGAGAATTTATGGGTTATATTTTTGTAGCATTTTATGCCTTTGCAATAGAATCGCCTTGTTACAATTTGTTTCAATTTTCTGTCACCTTTGGATTGTCAGCTTTTGTCTGAAATGAAAAGTATTATTTTAGCATTGCATGTCACTATATCTGCCACTGAAATGACATTCTTAGTAATATTTGAAGTAATATTTTTAGTAATATTTCCTGTCTTAATCCTTGGGATTATTGTGGCCTTTATGAGCATGGTGTCTCTTTTTCTCTTCACACTCCTCTCCACTTTTTGGCATATAAAATAGGCAGAGGCTTAGGGATGCAGAAGGAAATTACTGGACTGAACAACAGTAATTTTCAGTTTAAAATAATCTAGTAACTCTAAATAATGTCTGTTGTTCCTTCTCCAGGTTTGTCTACATGGCTTAAAGTGATGGAAAGGAAAAAGGGTTTTCTTCTGCTTGAGTGTGACATATGTTGTTGAACTCAGAGGAAGCTTAATATCATAGTAAAAGTGTGATGGCACTGAAAGAATTTACAAGTTGAAGTCTTGAATAAGCAGAAAGTTACCAGGTTCTTAAACTTTTGAAGGTCTATGCATACATTATTTGGGTTCATTTGAATGAAAGTATTTCTTTCAAAAAGGAGGTATCTTTTCTGATGTATATTTTAGAAGATGTTTAATTGTGTTTTCCCTTCCAAGGTACAAAAGGAAAGGAGAGTCCTGTCTTGGCATAGATGCAAAGAAGCACTGTATAACTTGGGACAGTTGTGCATCCAAAAGGAAGCCAGCACAGAGTCACCCTGAGCGCTACTTTGCCAAGAGCAATGTGAAAATGCTGAACACAGATGGGCTTCTTGTTTGTCACAAAAGTTCTCTGTCTGATCCACCTGCTTTTATACCAGTTTCCCCAGGGGAAGCTGATGATTCTAATGACACAACAGAAGTAAATCCTCTTGGGATTTATGATCCATCAACCACAGTGTGGCTGCAAGGAAAAGGGTGCAAGAGTGCAGACAGTGAGTCTGTAAATACACAGCAAACAGTTCAAGAGCTTGGGATAAACATGAACTCCATTCTAATGACAAAAGTGGAAGAATATAACAAGAAAGTCAGAGAAAACCCAAGAGATATTAATGCTTGGATGGAATTTATTTCCTTTCAGGTATGTATTCTAACAGTCTTTGTTGCTTATTAGAAGTAATAAATACATGAACATTACATTGTAATTTGGTTAGAACTGTGTATCTTTTGCTGGTGAAGAATGAGCTGTTAACTCATCTTCACTCACCATTCTTGTGATTCTGGTGATCATTCTTCCTAAGGTTGTAATGATGTTTCTTGTTGTTTTAGGATGAATTAATGGGAGGACCTAGCCCCTATGCCAGTAAGGGAGAGCAGGAAGTAAGGAGAAAATCACTCAAGTTAATCTTGGAAAAGAAACTGGCCATTTTAGAGAGGGCAATTGAAAGCAATCCAAGTAATGTTGATTTGAAACTTGCCAGGCTGAAGCTTTGCACAGAATTCTGGGAGCCACCAGCTTTGATCAAAGAATGGCAGAAGCTAATTTTTTTACATCCCAATAATCCAGAGATGTGGAAGAAATACCTTCTGTTCTGTCAAAGTCAGTTCACCACCTTTTCTGTTTCAAAGATCAACAGTCTCTATGGAAAATGTTTGACAACCCTGGCAGCTGTACAGGATGGCAGCATGCTGTCCCATCCCCTGCTGCCTGGCACAGAAGAAGCAATGCTGGGTAAGGTTCCTCCTGCATGTTATGGTCAGATGGGTCTGCATTGGAGCTAACTGCTTTAAAACCAGGTTTTCCTGTCTATTGCATGCAGCTTCTCTTCCCTTCAAAGTGCCTGGCATCCTGGTTTCTTAGCTGAGAAATAAAGCAGATATTCCAACCAAATATGAATAGAGCAGATCCTTCTCTTCCCCAGGAGTTTATGGTACAAGATCCATTAAAGTCTGATGTGCTGAGTGGTTTATGGTACCATGTCAGGACTGGAGAGTCACAGCCAACAGCCAGGAGATGTGCTTTTGTAAAAGGGACACTTGTGAAAAAGAGAATTATCCCTTGTTCTGAGGTTTTACAAATGATGACTTTATTCCAGAGAAGAGAAGGAACGTTACAAGTCTGATGTGGAATTTTATTGAGGATCCTGGTCTGTAGATGGAGAATTCTAAGCTGTAATACCACGTGATCATGCCTTTTGTATTTCTTCTCTGGATACATCTACCACTGTATAATTCATCATACAGTTATCTCTTTAGGGCAAATAAGTCAGATAGGATGCTGGAGTGGATTCAGGGAAGAAATGAGTTCATGATCAGTTCTGGCATGGTCTTTAAATTTATTTGGAGCTAAATGACTTAACCTATCCATTTCAATTTTACTTCTCTACCTTGGTGTGTCTTTGTGATTACTAATCTGTGAATACATTGAGGAGGGGAAAATATTAGTGTCACCATGAATATTTTTGACTTGTTTTGGTTTTTTTTGTTGTTGGTTGGTTGGTTTTTGTGTTTTTTTTTTTTTAATTTTAAAATTAATTTTCAATCTAACATAGACTCTTATGGAGAAATCACTTTTTTTTTAATGTGCATCATAGTCCAAGAAACCTCTTGTTTTTCTCCAGTCCTGTAATTCCTGTTGGAGCAATGATGTTATGCAATATTCTGTCTGGACTTAGAAACTGAGATGCTGGGTTACCAAATTAGTTTCAGGTGTTCAGATCTCATAAAGTCTTTGGCTGATTCATCTTGGATCAAGCTCTGGAAAAAGTGCTGCAAAGAAAAAATGCTCTACTGGCCAGCTGATATTGTACAGCCTGATAGCTTCTAATTGCTTCTGCTGTCTCTGATTTCCAATATTTCAGTCACTTTGTGCACTAACCACAATGAATGCTTCTCAGGACAAAGGCTTTATTCAGAATCTGGTTTTGGAAATGAAAAGGTTTTTCTTTCATTTTGTGTTCCTGCACGTATTTGAACATGTGTGACTCATGAAATACAAACTCATGAAGCAGCTTGTCAACTGCTATGAGATTTTTTTTTTTTTTTTAACAGAGATCCTTTAGCAAGTTAACTAATATTAGATTGATGTTTTTCTAAATACTTTTTTGCTGGCAATATCCATAGCTTAAAATGAAAATGAACTCAAATTCATGAGTTGAACAGAAACACAAGTAACTTCTTCTTGTTCTGTCTTAAGCCTGATAGTGATTTGTTTATGAACACTCTCAAATATTTCATTTTTCCTCTTCAGAATTCAAATGATAGGATTAAAGAAATTTCCACTGGGAGATTTCTTTTTCTTTAATGACTCAGCTATGTAATTCTTGGGCTGAGTTTTAATTGGCAGTGTACTTCTTAGGAAGGTTACCAAATTGTTCATTAGGATAAATATACAGAATATTTCACAAACCAGTCATGAGGTGAGTAGCACTGTACATTAGGCTTACATCTTCAGCCTTTGACCTTTGCTAAGGACAGAGTGTAAGAGCTCTCATTTTACAGAGTGGGGGACTGTGCCATCTACTGTTCAGTTCAGTGTGCAGTACTGTCTGCTTGGAAAGAGGTGGGCGTTTTTTTAAAATACTGAAAAATCTAAAAAAGCTAAAGCTCAATTTAAAATTGTAGATGAGCCTTGTAAATTTAGATATAGGAATGTATAATACTTTAAATTTACTGGGAGCTGTTAATATAAAGCAGATGAATGTAAAGTATTTTTAATTTTTGCTGTGTAAAGGGAGTCCTGTTTTTCAAATTATACCTGCTCTTTGGGGAGAAACCTCCTTATCTTCTAGGTCAGTTCAGCTGCAGAAGTGTCTTAGCATCATGAACTGAATTAAGTATGTATTCATGCTGTTTTCAGTTTTTGCCACAAAGAAAATGCTGATCTTTGCATTTCTTCAAATACCTTTTTGTTTTTTAAAATGCAGAAAATTTTACACTGTAATTTATTTTTGGCCCTGGTTTGGCAGCACATCCTGATGAGGCATTTTCTACATTCAGAGGATTTTAATCAAAGTTCAACTCTGAAACTGGGAGAGTAGGAAAGGACAATTTTTTCAGTGTCAGTTTGATGCAGTGCCTAAATTAGTTAAAATACTTGGGAAAACTGTATTATAAACTTAGTGATTGGTTTTGTTATTTAAATATAGTCAGAAATCTCAGTGTCTTTGTTAGCAGGAATAATCATTTACTTTGCTGAAAAACTTGGATTAAATGCCTAGTTTGTATATTCTAGCCACATGCAGGTTTTTATGTGTGTGCATCTGTCTGAATTCAGGTAAAAGAAGTAAATAATTTCCCATGTATTACATATAAGATGGTGATTAAGAACAGTTGCTGCTAACCTGTGTTGTTACATGTGTGTATCTAGACACCTAAATATTTGGATTGTTTAAAACCCTCCATAGCCAATGTGTTTAGTGAAGGAACAGCAGTATTTAAAGAACTTTTTTACTGTTTTCCAAGCTGTCAGTGATTTAAGTCTTTATAGGCTTGGGGTTTTTTGCAAGTTGATTATGATTTCAAGCAATTTGAAGGGCTTCTGTTGTGTTAAGACTGGAGTGAAATGTCCTTGAGCTGCCTCATAGTGGAGGTGTTTATAATACCTGTTACTTCTCCAGCTCTTGTGTTTAAGACTCTTTTGTCAAAATATGAAGAGCAACACTGAGACCTTGCTTCCCTTTTTAAGCTGAGACTGAGGCTCAGTGGGCAGTAGGGACATGGCAGTGGTTAGACAAATAATTTGTTGAAGAGTGAGGGCTTCTCCCTACTTTTAAACAGTAATATGTTGACCAGGAGGCTGTACTTCTCTTAACTCAGGTCTTACATAAGGAAAAAGGGAATGACAACTGGGATGAAAATGATATATTGCCAGCATATTATTGATGTAAATATCTCATGCAAAACTGAGGCAAAAAGGATTTTTCTTGTTATCACCTCCTGTGATAACTGCCAGCACCTTCCAGGAGTGACACAGTGACAGATGCTGGGCACAGGGAAGGTCAGACCATTGTGTCTAACTTTGCATCAGTAAGGACACTGCATGCATGGCATCAATAAAGAGTCCTCTCTTTGGCACATTTAAACTGGGCAGTCTTAAAGTTCATTAAACTGTGCCAATTTCGACATGCATTTATGCTGGTTAGTGTCTGTGTTTTGGGGGTATATACTGTTCCTAAACAATTATGTTCTACAGCATGTCATGTATGTATTTTTATATTTGTGGGCTGTAATAAAATACTTCGCAAGAAAATCTGAAATACTAAAATTTTGTCTTTTCTTTACAGCTATATTTATTCAGCAATGCCACTTTCTGAGACAGGCTGGCCATTCTGAGAAAGCAGTGTCTTTGTTTCAGGCTCTGATTGACTTCACCTTCTTTAAACCTGACAGTGTGAAAGATCTGCCAACAAGGGGACAGGTAGCAATTTCCATTTAAATGGGTGTGTGTCTTTATGTATTACAGAAAATGCTGTGCCAGAAAAATGTTGATGAATTTTTAAGGACATGGGGAAATATTTTAGATAACAGCTTACTTAGAGATTCTTCAAGGTGATGCTTGCATTGAAAAAAATGCTTGTGGGTCCTCTGGAACTACAGGCCAAATGGCTGCTTTTACTGTACGTAACAGAAGTGTGATAACCAGTCTTTCTATGTCTTTTTTTCATAATTAAAAATGGAAAAAATGGAGCTAGCTGTCCAATGTCTGTGTCTAGTTGGCACTTGCCCTGCTGCTTGTCCTCCAGAATGCTGTTGTCGTGTTACTGGTGATGGAGAGAGCTGATAGGACATGAAATCTTTCCCTTCAGACAGTTTTTGCAAAGGTTTCTTAGGTTCTCTGTTACTTATTTCCATTAATTTGATGGCTGCATTAGGAACCCTTTCACACCTTCAAGTGCCTTTTGTTTGACCCATGAGGTTCTGTTCAGCTTACAGTGGTAAATTGCTTTTTCTCTTCATTTGTTCAGGAGAATGTTGCACATGCACCCCACTAATAATAAGGAAGTTAATATTTAGATGTCAGTAGCATCATCCCACAGAACTGTTAGGAGCTGTTTCCTTTTTAATGAGTGGTAGAGAGGCTGCCATTTGGGCAGCTGGGCTACTGTAGAAATTGAATTTGCTTCAGTCACCTCACTGTGTTCCCCAGAAACTCAGACTCCAGTTCTTGCTCTCTCACTTAATACTGTCACCCACAAATGGAGCAATCTTACAGGTTAAAAAATAGTGGTGTCTTCTTAAAGAGCTAAAATTGAGAGTTCAGTCATAGCTGCCATGGAGGATTTGGTGTAGTTGCACAGATATGTGTAGTTACAGTTCCAAACATTTGAAAAACTGCATGATTAGCTGTAGTATTTAAAAAACCTTCAAGCAGGATGAAAAGGAACATTGATTTAAAAGGATGATGTTTAGGTTGGAAAGTGTAGTTCTTGAAAATAGGAAAATGCCAGAATTGCAGCTGATCACACATTCTGCTGTCTTCCAGAAGTGGTGTGACTCAGAATGGAATTACTTGTTTCCATCCTGTTTTCACAGTTCACTTTCTCACTTGCAGCAAAGAATAAATCCACGAGGAGCAGAATTATATTTTGCAGTTTGCTGTTAGCTTGGAATTTTCTTATATGTTGATGCTTGATTTTCCTTGGAGTAAATTTTATTGTTAATATTTGTATTAACAGTCACATCTCAATGCCCAAGCCAAGGGTTGGTACATGGCAGAAGCATTTAATAGATGAGAGATTGTCATTAGAGCTTAGGAGGAATTGATGAATCTAGAGGTGACTGACTGCATGCTGGCAGTGACAAAGTCACTAGGACTAGAACCCTGAACTTCTGATTCACTGAAAAGTGCCCTGACCTTTTTGCCACCCTTAAACTTGAAAGATTGAAGTCCTTACAGATATTTTTCCTCTTATCTTTAGTCCAGTCATATTTATGTGCAACTGTAATGTTTTGATTTGGCCATAGGTGTGTGATTGGGTTATCATTCCATTAGCCCAATTCTTCATGGTCATAGAAGTTAGGAGAGGTTTGGGTTCTGAAAGCCACACCTGGGGACTTTTTATCTTTGAAAGGTCTGTAAAAGACTGTAGGCACAAAAGTATTTTGCTTTCTTTAAAGCCTGTTACCTTTTAAAACAATCTCTGTTTTCATGAGAAGAGCTCATGACATTCCTTATGTGCCACAGCCATAAGTGAAGTACTCAGTTATTCCTGCTGAATCTTAAGCAGTATCTAACAAAATCTTCAGATACTGAAATTATATCCAGATACATGCTTGTGGGGTCTGGGAAACCTAAAGTGACAGAGATAATGTCTGTACAACAGCAAAAATTATTCTTCTATTTGTTTTGGTTGGTCTTGTTGCAACCAATAGGTGGAATTCTTTGAACCCTTTTGGGATAGTGGAGAACCACGAATTGGAGAAAAAGGAGCAAGAGGCTGGAAAGCATGGATGCACCAACAAGAAAAGGGTGGCTGGGTTGTTCTTAAGCCTGGTATGTGTGTCTCAATATGTGTAGTTGTGTGTTCTTCTAAACATTTTGATTAGAATGATCTGATTCTTGCCATATTTTTGCATACAAGTTTTAAAAAGTATTTGCTGATATCAGGATAATGGATCTCACACTTGACAGGGAATAGCATGTGCTGAGTGTTCTATGTCCAGCATTGTTTATGGAACATTGTTGTCCTTCCTACAGTGAGAATTAGGGGAGAGGATGGCATATCCTCCACTTGGTGTTGAAAAGGCTACGGGTGTGAGTACTGGGTGGTGATTCAGACCCATCAAAAGTGAAAGGAAACTACTTCCCTTAAGACCCTTTCACCATATTAGTAGAGGTGAGGTGGGATTGTATTATTAGATGACAGCTGCCTCAAGGATACCTAGATTTATGATTCTATTTCTAGAATCAGATTGCAGTTTCTCAAGCAAAGGTATAGCTAAAATAGGAGGAAAAAATTTCCTTTCTCTTTGTGATGCAGAAAATGAAGGAATTGTGTCTTCACTTGGCTGGAGTGCTTCTGGATGAGCAGGGATGCAGAAAGCACTCCCTGCTGCTTAGCTCACCTTGTCTTGTGGCCTACAGCACTTCCTTTCATGTCTCATTTCTCAAGCAGATTTGGCTTGCAAGGAAGCAGGAGCTGGAATGGGTCTGACCAAAGATGAGCAGTCTTTGCTTTTGCTGCTCCTGCTGTAGCAACTCTGAGGAAGCAAGTTTGGGTCTGCTTTTAGTAAACAAGGGCATTGAAAGATAATTATGTGCCTCCCTTGTCCCTGGACTAAGATGGAATTTCCTTGGCCCCTAACTGAGGTCAGCAGTTTTGTTTTTGATGGCTCTAGACGTTTTGTTCACAAATTGAGAAGACTCAGTATAGGGAAGAGGACCTCTGCAGTCTTGGGCAGCTCCAGCATTTACCAGTGCTTTCCTCACGTGTGTCAGCCTCCAAAGTTCAGGTGCCATTTTCAATTGAGTGTGTTCATTAAAAACTGTCAGGTTTCTTCAAACTTCGATTAGATTGTGGAAATGCTGTCTTTTTTTCATAGAGTTGCTGACTAAAGGAGATACTGTTGATCACAAAAATCCTGCAGCCACCTGTTTGTTTTACCTGAAATTTAAGAAGAACTGGAATAGGGAGTGTTTCACCTAGTTAATCACAGATGTCAGGATCAAGAATTTGGAGGTGGTATAGAAATGGCTTGATTTTTATAATGCAGCCAACCATTAAATTTTGAGGGCTATTTTTTTCCTCAGCAATAAAAAAGACATCTCTCCATGCTTTCCCTTTGCCTATATGTGCTCATCAGTTTCTGCACAGAATGAATATATTGCCATCAGAGGAAAAATATGGTAATTTTATCTAATAGTCCAGAAGGATTATCATGAAAGTGGGATGTGCTTAAGCACGTCATTTTTTGTGTGTGTGTAACTGTGTGGGTTGTTTCAACTGCACATTCATTAAAATGTTGAAAATACCACTTATTTTAAAGCAGCATGGCCAAACTTGTTTTACAGTATTTAATATTAAAGTACCATTTTTTATGTGCAGTGGTTTTCTCAAAATGTTTTATGCACACTAGCATTCATAGAGCATACTTGAAATTTTATGCCCAGGTATGAGGTGAAGAATCTAAATTGTACAAATGGCTGACTGTCTCTTGGCTGTTGCTTGCAAATTGTGTTGATAAAAGTGGTCCACAACCTGTCAGTGTTTGCTTTTCTCCTCTGTGAAAATGTTTGAGTACTGACACTGATTCACAGCTTCTAAAAGTTTGGAAGCTTCCTACTCTCCTGTTCTTACAGAGTTGGTGTCAAAACCCAAACTGTGATGTGGAAAACCTCAGCTGTGTCCTGTGTGTTTTTTTATTAACACTGTATTTATTTCCACTGTTAAAGTAGTTAAAATGTATGTATGTCGTGCCTGGCCTTTGGATTTGGTGGGATAATTTTTCTTTGATAATTTTGTGTGTATGTATTGATTTGATTTTAGATGATGATGATGATGAGGAGATAGATGAGGATCAAGAAATAAAAGATAAAACTCTTCCCAAGTGGCACATTTGGTTGGATATTGAATATTCCCGTGAAGCAAGGCACTGGTTACCTTGGAGGCCAGACAAAACCAAGAAGGAAACTGAAGAAGATTGTGAGGATCCAGAAAGACAGGTCACTGGGATATAATAGAACAAGGGGAGATCATAAGACCTAGTTATCCTTTCATTTGAATTCATTGCCATTTTTGTGGATGTTTTAGAAGAGTAATACTTTTCTTTGTTTGGAGAAAAGATTTTTTTTTTTCCTTTGAAATTCAAAATTTGCCTGAGGTTTTGTGCTGAGACTTCTGAAAACCATGGGAAGCTCATGGTAAACTTTGGAAAGTCTGCAGGCAAATAGTCTGTCTGCTGTTCAGTGATTCCTGCCATCTGTGTGGAGAAATCTCACAGAAATATGTGTTTAAGAAGAGATGTGCATTAAATAAACAAAGGTTTCATTGCCTTCAAGTCAGATAGTTGGGTATTTTTTATTTCCTTGGAAACAGATCAAGTCAGACACAGGTTTTCAAATTAGATTGTGTTAAAAGGCCTATGAATAAAATCTTCCAGACCTTCATTTTGTAAGTTTTCTGTGGAGGTCTTCATTGTTAACAGGCAAAGAAACCTCTTGATAGCAAATTTACAGTCTGACTGGAAAAACAGATTGCTTGTTTAACTTGGCCATTTTAAATTTGAATGACGTTTTTATACCATTTATTGGTATTTCTAAATCCTATTGATTCGAAAAGGTTCTTTAATTACATAAATTACAGATGTGCTGCTTTTATTTGATTGCATAAATTAATGGAAATTGTTTTTATTTGGATTTTTTTAGGTGTTATTCGATGATCTCGGACCATCTTTAATCCGTCTTTCTAATCCAAAGCTTCAACATCAACTATTGTACTCTTTTTTGCAATTCCTGGGAGTTCCATGTACAAGTAAACTCTTTCCTCCCAGCCTCTATATTGCCATGGATGAAAATAACCTCTTTGACAGTGTGCTTTCTGATGACAAACCGCTGACGTGTGTTGAGTTTCCGCTCTCTGGGTTCAGCAGTATCGGTCACATGGAGGCGATGTCACGGGGCAGAAATCAGCTAGGCCACTGTAAAGAGGGAGAGGAGTTCATACAGAATGTCTTCCATGTTCTGTCCCAGCTATTGACAGGAAAGGAAAAATCTAACCTGGCCGTTTGTTGGCTACAGTATGAAATATCTAAGGTAAGGAGGAGTCTGCATATAGTCCATTTTGTGATGTGTGGCTTTCTTCTGTATTAATGTTTATATTGAATTTAAAAAAAAAACTTGATGAAAGTCATCTTGCAGGATTGAGTATTCAAATCAGGAAATGCCAGTTAAGATTGCACAAGGGGGAAAGAAAGAAAACCAAAAACCTCTTTTCTTCTAGGAGTGACATATCTGTAGCAAACTTATTTTTTAAGTTTTGCCTAAACGTTATTATATGATAATATATAATTTTATAATTATATTATAAAAAATTGCAGCGAGGATTTTTTTCTCCTTTCTGCTTCCATCCCTCTCAAAATACGCTCTTTTTATTTTCCCCTGCAGGTAATTCAATGTCTCCAGGCAAAAAAGAAAAAGAAGCTAAAAGCGCAAGGGAGGAAGAGTAAAAAGCTGGCCAAGAATTTCCTTAAAGCACCTGAAAACCGCAACAACCTTTCCCTCTGGAAGCTCTATGCCTACCTGGAATGGCTGCTTGGCAACACGGAGGATGCCAGGAGGGTGTTTGACACGGCTCTGGGCGCGGCGGGGCCGGGGGGAGCGAGGAGCGCGCAGCTGTGCAGCCTCAGCCTGCTCTACGCGCAGCTGGCGTTGGAGCTGCAGCTGCAGCTGGAGCTGGAGCTGCTGCAGAGCCCCGAGGGCGCCTGCCGTGCACTGCACGTGCTGGCCAGGCTGGTGGAGAGCAGCTCCTGCGAGCCCTCCAGGGGCCCCTCCGAGCCCAGTGAGCCCTCCAGGGGCCCCTCCGAGCCCTCCAAGTGCCAGCTGCCGCCCCTCAGCGTCCTGAGAGCCCGCAAAAGCTATGAGCGTGCGCTGCAGGAGGGTTTAAATAAAGCACCGGTCTCTGGTCAGGATCAGGTTGATGGCACTGATCAGCTGGTTAGCCTGGTCGGTTGTTACGCACTGTTCCAGTATTTGACTGTTGGGATTGATGCTGCAGTATTGATATATACACAGGCTTCAGAAAAACTTGAAGTTTCTGGTTCACAGAAATGCGAAAATGCTGGAGAGAATTTTGGCGTTCTAAAATTTCCCTCTGCTCTTGAAGCTATCACACTGCTGCATACCAATTTACTGAGATTCCACATGAAAATTAGTGTTTACCCTTTGAATCCCCTGCGAGAGGCGCTGACGGAGGCTCTGAGGCGGTTTCCTAGCAGCCAGTCTCTGTGGAGGTCATACATCCACGTCCAGAGGAAGTCTCACAGTGCCAGCAAAGCACGAAGATTTTTTGATAGTGTCACAAGGTCTACTAACGCTCTAGAGCCGTGGCTGTTTGCAATCCAAGCAGAGCAGATGAGAAAAAAACTCACAGAGAAGGTCCAAAGGTAATACCTTGTAGCTCCTTACAATTAGGCTTTTTTGAATCTGTCTAATCACTCACCAGAGGAGAGAAGATGCTATCACAGTTCTCATTTTGCAGATGAAGGAGCTGTAGCTGGAGGTTTTTTGTTTGAGGCTGAGCAGGGAGTCAATGGCAGAATTTTGACCAGAGTAAAAGCCCTGAGTGATAGCCTTATGTCCTTTCTACTGAGCCAGATTGTGTTTGAATTTGTTTGATTACTTGCTACTCTGATCAGGATGCTACGCATTTCTTTTAGGAATTTTTAAATAACAAAGCCTTCTTAGATGGCCAAGGTAGACACTGGAGCTGCTGCATGTCAGTACTACAGCAACACAGAGCATAATTCAGAGCTGTGCTGCAGTTCCTGCCCGAGCTGGCTGCCCTACTTTCCCAAGTCACAGAACACAGCTGTGGCAGATCTGTTTCCATAGTGAGGCCTTGAGAGTTCAGTTTTCGGATGGGGCTGTTGCTAGGGAGAAGAGGCTGGAAATTCCATGAATTCACAGTGGTCTGGGCTCAGATCTTTTGCTCCTGAGAAAGGAGGAAAGGGTAGGAGATATGGGGGCCAAGGTAGGGTTCATTCCTAGAGCTCAGTCTCTTAACTGTTGTCTTCTCATTGTTTGGAGCTACCTGTCCACTGCTACCTGCATATCTCCAGGGACATCCACAGCTTGGCTGTTTGTGTCTGCACGTGGCAACAGATTTCTAGGAAACAGTTACCTGGAGGTTTTACAGAGCTGTAAGCTCACAATATTCACACTTGGTGAAACGACATAGTTAGCAGTATACTTTGAAATGATGGTGCATCCACTTCTTTGATTGCTGCAGGCTGGCAGCAGACATTCAGACACGATAGTGATGTTCCTGAGCTGTTAGTCTGTGTCATCCTCACTTGTTATAAGAATTCTACGGCCCCCAAATGTAAAGGAAGATTGTAATTTGTTTTACTGCTAATTTCAGATTAACACTGCGATAGGTTTTCATTATTGTTACTTGGAACTGAAAATTTGGGAGATATTTTCTCTGTCACGCTGAGTTCCTTTCCAGATTAGCAAAGCCTTTCCTATAGGTGGTATTTATAAGGGACAAGTTGGGTGTTGCAAGAGCAGAGCTGAACTCCTGCAACAAGGAGATAAGTGGCCTGTCAGTCATGCATAAAACTAATGTTCTGTGATGTTGTGACAAAATAAGAAAATGTTTATGCTATGTCTGACTATTTTGTATTCTGGTTTGTATTTCTGCTTAAGTGCATGGAATTCAGATGAAAAAACGAACATAAAGGGTAAAACAGGAACATTTTAAAGTCTCTGTTAGGTACAAGGCTTCAAATGTTTGACTCCATGCAGAGTAGGTTACATAATTTTCCCTCATGGCAAAGCTCAAGATGAGAGGGAAAATTTCTTCAAGGACACATGAAAAAAAGAGCTAAGTTAGGAGCCAGGTGTTAGTGGTGAGTGGAGCAAGCTGGCAGGCTGAGAGAGCATGCACAGACAAGGGGTGGTGCCGTCAGTGCTCCAGTCTGTTTCTTCAAGCTCAAGCATCAAAGGTAAGGCAGTCTGTATCAGCTGCTGAAGGAAAGCAGTGCTTTGGTGAAAACTACATACCTGCTTTGGTGTTCTACCTGGAACTTAGGGGATTAGAGTCTCTGGGTGAAAATTACTGTTGTAAGTGTGGTTGAAATCCAGAGTTGTAATTCTGACCTTGATTGAAAACCAATGTATGGCCTTACAAAAGTGAGGGGTAAATTTGAACAAATTTGCCTGGGCACCGGAAGATGATGTGCTGATCCAAACTTGAATTTCTTTTTAGCTGCTCTGCCAAGCTTAGAATGATAAATAATCTTGCAGGTAGGCTAGTATGTTTTAAGATCGTATGATCATGGATTATAATGTCCAAAGAGAAATTATTTTTGAACATGCTATATGAATTTTCACAAAAATACTTGATTTCTATTTTTTCCTAATTTTCCTATTTAGAAATGTGTTGATTACATTAGCAAGTGCTGAAAATCTGGTTTATAACATTGAGTTTATAGCAGGAATTACAAAACCCTGGCTAGGTATGGGGCTGCGAACAGAGACAGTGCATTCTTCTTTACTCCTTCTTCTTTACTCCTTCTTACCTGGATGTGGCCCCTTGGCTTGGGTTTAAAGGACTCTTGTTTCTTCTCTGCTCTGTGTTTCAGGGCAGATGTTGGTGAAATACGTTGTACTATTCCTGAAACTGGGTTGACAAATCGGATTGTAGCTCTGTTTGAACATGCAGTTCAGAGTGAAAATGGGGCCCACTGTCCACTGCTGTGGAGAATGTATTTGAACTTCATGGTAAGAATAAGAGTATCAGTTTTGTTTTGTTTTGTTTTGTTTGACCGTCTTTGGAATTCTCATAAACACAGCTGGAATATTGCTTAGAAAAATGAATACTAAATGCTGCCATGCCTCTGTGATTTGCAAGGTGATACCTTTGACTTGTACTGCTCCTTATTGTTGGGAGCATTAAGGAAAAGGTCATTCACGTGGATTAGGAGTGATAGCTTCTGCCAGCAGAGTCTCCATATAGATCAGCCACTGTGTCTGACATCCTGCCTAGATAAGAATGTGAGAATTCCAGCAGATGTCCAGCTGCTCTCCAGTGGAGTAGACCCCAGCATGTATTGGTGCAGGAGTCTGCACTTGCTGCCAGCTGATTTCTTCCTGCCACTGTGGTCCCTCTGGTGGCATCAGCCACTCCCTCAGCTGGTGTGCTCTGCAGCTTGCTGAGGCTCTGCACCAGCAGCCACACCATTAACAGAGGTGTTCAGCTGGTCCTGGTGGTGTCCCCAGGGGCACTGCTGGACTCTGACTTGTACCCAGCCTCTGGGCCCAGACTGTGACAGTTTTTCTCCTTGTCTGTGCATCAGTTCTTCTGTCAAGTGCTTATCTGGAGGCTCTTGCAGGAGGCTGTCACAGGCCTTAGTGCAGTCCAGACTGACAGTGCCCATTGCTCTGCCCTTAGCCACCAGGCCAGTCATTCCTTCATGGCAGTTCCCTGGGTGGGTCAGCCGTGGCTTCTAGTGAATTCTCACTGTCTGCTGCTGATGTGCTTTTTACTCATGTGCCTGAAAATGGTTTCCAGGGTTGGCTGCTCTGTCACCTTCCCAAGGTACAAGGTGAGGCTGACCAGCCTCACTGGGTACATCTTCTTCCCCTTCTTGAAAGCAGGAGTGATGTTTTACTTTCTTCAGTCTTTGGGACCTTCTCCCAGTTGCTGTGATCAATCAAAGATTGTCAGGAGTGACCTCTCAGTGACATCTGCCAGCCCCCTCAACACTTGAGGTGCAGTTCATATGCACAATAAATGCACTGTAGGCAAAACACAGCTATAGCTTCTATAACTTGCCTTCAATTTTGACATCTTTTGAATCTTAAAAGCTGCATATGTAAGTTACATTAACTGGCATTGCAGTTTAATGCTAAAAAGCAGTAATGTTTGTTTCTTCCATAGTTCCCCATGGAGGTACATAAAATCAACTTTATATAGTCAGCTTTGCCATCCTGGTTTTCTTGCTTCTCCAGAGTACAGCATGGAAGATGAAAACACTGAAGGAATAACTTTCATTCCCCAGTGTTGCTCTTCTGTTCACATCCCCTGGTGTAATAAGTTGTCAGAGGGGGATCAGCAGTCAGAAGCCTGTGAAATGGAGGAGGCAGGGAAGGGAGAGATCTTGTTCTGTTTGAGAAGATCTCTTGTGTGGATCTGTTAATTGTGACCATTTCTACACAAACACATGCTTGTAAGTATTTTATAGAACTGTGTATGTAGGAATGTGCAACTGAATTACTGTTACTCTTTACAAACCAATAATGACACCCCAGTATGCACAAATGCTAAAGATCACCCATTATGTATTTTATCACTAGTGCTTCATTCATGGCAGATACCTTTTTCATAAAAACAACAAAGAGTATTTACTAGATGCTAATAAGATGGAATAAAATACTATTACATTAATAGCTTGGAATAACATTGTTTAGAGAAGCAAAATCAATTAGAAACATGAAAATTTTCAGATATAGTCAAAGAAGAAGTTGTGATTGCTCAGTATTACCCTGAGTTCTGTAGATCTGTGTTTTCTCTTTGCTGATGAAACATGGGTTAGGTGAGTGGACAGGGATGTGGCTGAGCTGCCAGGCAGAAAGGCTTACAGGCAGCAGCATGAACTCCTGCTGCAGGCCAGCCCCTGGTGCTGGCACCAGTGCCCTTTAACATCTTGGACAGAGAGCTGGGTGGTGAGAGTCAGCAAGAGGAGGGGCCAAAGCACCTTATTCTGCTCTTGGTCTGTCCAGGTTCCTTTGAGTAGTCAAGAGTCCTTGTTCTCTTACCTCTCTTACAAGCAAAGCCCTGAAATTCCTTTAAGACATCTGAAGAGTGTACCCTGACAAATTACATAGCCACCACAATGTCTAATTAAAAGGATTTCTCAGCAGAAGAACACTGAGCTTTTCAGCAGTCATTTCTTTGTCTCAGAAGTAATTGTTTCAGTATTTCACCTATTGCTGCACTGAAGTATGAATGGTTTTTTATCACACAGGCTTCACTAGGAAAAAAAGAAAAAAGTAAAGGATTGTTTTATAAAGCCCTTCAAAACTGTCCTTGGGCAAAGGTAAGTACAGAAAACAGGTAAACTTGTCATCGTACTTTAATTTTTGAAGTTCTGTATTTGAAAAAAAAAAGTTAATTTTTAGTTGTTATGAGGAGTTATATGCAAATGAAAGGAGAGGTTTCTGATGAAGTAATGTTAGGGTTTTCTGCAAATAAGGGATGCATCTGAAATGGAAACATGGTCAGTAGTCAGTGCTGTTTGTGTTTCAGCACAGAAAGGTGTTGTGTTGAGGCACAGCAGTAAGAAATCCTGTGTGATCTAGAAGTGATTGAGTCTTTCACACTTTTATCATGAATACAGTAGCATCAGAAATACATAACCAAGTAAAAATTTATTTATGTAATAATACATAAAAATTATCAAGGAGAACCTGCAGCTCCTCAGGTGTGTCTGTATGTGCTGCAAATCCTCCAGTGCCTCTTGACCTCCATTTTATCTTTTTGAATAAAGTTACTCAGTAAGAGCTGGGAAAGGCTTAATTAAATATCTACTTGGCTGTCACTGTAAGAGCACTAAATCTGTTTGTATTCTTTTAAAGAATACATGGTATTTCTTACGTTCTTGCTACAGAGTTGTTTCTGTCTACTCACTTCTTTACACTGTTTGTTGCTGGAAAGGTAGCACAGGAGGTGTTGTCTTTGCAGGTACTCTACCTGGATGCAGTGGAGTATTTCCCTGATGATCTGCAAGAGACACTTGATCTGATGACTGAGAAAGAGCTGAGAGTGCGGGTGCCTGTGGAGGAGCTGGATCTGCTGCTGGAGGTCTGAGAGAAAGCTGTGGCAGAGTGGAGGAAACACAGAAGCTGCTTCCAAAGCTGACAATTAGATCCATCTCTTTTCATACAGGAACTCTGTTGGGACTTGGGTACTATGTACTTGATATTTTTGTTGTTAAATCTTTTGTATAAATTCCTGTCAAAATGGAGTTCTGCTACCTGCAGTATTCTGGAATCAAGGGCTGCATTTTGCCCACAATAATGGATCCATTTCTCTGAAGTGTTGCTGGCTCCCACAGAAGAATACCCTCTTGAAACAGCCTCCTGATGGAAGTTGCCTGCATTTCTTATTCTGTTGTTTGAAATTACATTCCCTAGGGTTCAGTAGAGGTTCAGTACATGCCAGCTATGGCTTGGTGAGCAGCACAGGAAATAAACATCTGCCAAATGGATGCTCCACTGTCCTCCAGTTGGCAGACTTCAGTAATCTCCTGCAGCATGGCATGCCTGTGTATATGTAGCTGCCAAGTCAAACAGCCATTACATCTGTACATACACTGTGAGTAAAAGCTAAATTTTTGTTTGAGCAGGCACCTCTTTTGGTATGCTTTGACAGATAACCATTGTAATATAAATCTTTCTGAAAAATACAGCTGAATATTTGAAAATTCAAAAGTAACTTGTTTTTTATTAATTTAATAGAACTCTGAGTGTATTAAAAATGAAAACGTGTCCATAATGCATCTCTAAAGAGCTCACTTCTAAACAAATATTTGTAATAGATTACTTGCTTTGACTCAAATCCAGGCAATTGTTGTAAGAGAAGTAGAGGTTTGATCTGTATTTGATTTTCATCAAGAAGACATCATCTTCTGTGATTATTTAAAAAGTAGCTTATATTCCAAGAGACTTTCAGCAAGTTCCTAGAGAAGTAATATGAAATATGGTAACAGTTTAAAGATACAGTAGTGTTATATATTTTTTCTGTAAAACAGAACATGGTGAAACATGGAAAGGATTGTTTAACATCCCTACTCTTGAGACCCAAGGATCCAGAAACTGGATTTTCCTCTGAGACAAGTACACCCGCAGCCACTGAATACCCAAAACTGCTTCAGACATTTTTCATGAGAAAATTGATTGTCACTAGCAGCACTAAAGCAACTGGGAAGCACTAAAGCAATCTCAGCCAGCTGGTGAGATCCTGGTACACATGGAACTGGACCAAGACGTTCAACTCCTGCCTCAGGTTTGCCACCATGATGCAAGATGCACTTCAGTCTGCATTTCATTTGTTCCTTTCTAAAATGATTTTAAATATTGCAGGCAATATGTATCATTTTAAATGGCATTACAGCACTTTCTGAAGAGCCTTACAATAGTGAGGTAGTTGCAAGTGATACTGGTTTTGCTGTAATAATTAGTCTTTGTGAAAAATGCAGTTTATTTTTTAAATCTTTACAAAAATGACAGAGGTCCTGAATTGGAGGTAAGGGTTGCTGTGTACCCTGAACAGCACCAAGGCAGATTTTGCCTGTGTTTGTTAATGCTTTGCCATCACAGCAGAATGGCATTTCCTCTGAAGCCCTGCAAGGGCCATGGGGAGGGGAGAAGCCTGACTGTGCTGCTGCTTAGGGTCACTGAGGAAGCCATGAGGGGGACCTGGAAAGATCATCTGGAAAGATCACCTGGTCCAGCCTTCTGTGGGCCAGGAGCCTCGATGAGACACACAAGCTCCCTGCAGTCACATTGGAAAACTTCCAGTGAGGGCAGCAGTGACTTCTGTATCCATCCCTTTTCTGTTCTTCCATGCATCCTGCCCCAAGTCCTTTACTTACTTTGCAGTTTCTCCCAGAGCAGCACTTGGGCTGCTTCCTTCCTTTTGATGGTCAGAGGCTTCCTGGAGCAAGTCCTGCCTTTTAATTCAGACCCCAGCAGCTTTCCTGTCCTAGTGGAGAATATACTTTCTGTATTGTTGTGCTGTTTCTGTATTGGAAGTGCTGTTCACTTTCTCCTGATATTTATTGCTTTTGTCTTGATTGTCAAGTTCAGAAACTGGCAAAAGTGGCAGCAGTTAAATTCTGCTGCAAAAGCTAAGAACTGAATTTTCAAACGTGTGTTTTGCAGTTCCTGTGGTGGCAGACAGGGTACTAGAACAGAGTCCTTGGGTTCATTTAATGCAGTGTAGCTGTTCTTCTGGAGCTGAACCCATCTCTTTGTGGCTGTTGCATTGAGCCAGCAGTAACAGCCATGTCCCAAACAGAAAGTGCCTTGCTTGCCACACATCATAAAGCTCTTCAGCCCCCCAAGCAACACTGAGATCAACTGCCATGATTAGAAAGTGCTAAAAAATCCCCTAGCTTTTTGTGACCTTTCCAAGGAGACAGATCTCCTAAGGTTTGTAAGAATGGGTAATAAAACTTGTTTTTCTAGCTCCAGATGAAAAACAGTTCTATTTCAGGATTTTTGTCGTCCAGATTAAAGAAAGGACTCCATTCAGCTGTAGGGTTCATTTTTAACAATGAGCCACATAATTTTTACATAGAAAAATGAAATCTGTTGGCCCTGCTGCTGCCATTGTTGTTGGAGCACTGGCAGGGAGCAGAGGCAGGGCTCTGGCTGTAGCTCTCCACTGTCTGTGACTGGCCTGCCTTTGCTCCCACAGAAAGCTCCCAGAACAAAGAGTGCACATTGCATGACTGCTTTGCATGTGGAACTTTTACAGAACCCTTAAAGATCACATGGACAACATGAGGAAATGAATTACTCAGAACTCAACCAGCCCTTCACAGAAGTGTACTACACAGGATACTTCATGAGTAGTGTACGTGTGGCTACAGCTGAGCCAAGAGACACCCAGCCCCTTGGGAATGGAGCTGGAGGCAGCAGGACTCTGCAGAGGGGAAGATTTGAGGTTATGCTGTAGAACACCAAGCATGGGACAGGTAATGAGAATTCTCTGTGCACAGCTGCTGCTGCCAGAGCCTGCACCTCCAGCACTGGGGCTGGTGCCTTATGAGCACACACATCCTGCCATGGGCAGCGTGGGGCCCTTGAACCTGCTCCTGCTGTGTTGGTTCTTTTCAGAAACATTCTCTAGCTTGGATGTTTATCTAATGAACTGAAACCCTTTTGGGAAAACCACAGTTATAAACTCTAATCTTACAAGTAGATGTGTAAGGTAAGATTACTAATGAGCATTCATCTTGCTCTCTCATAAGCTGCAAGTGCTAGAGCTGGGTACCTTTAAAGTGTTATCTCAGTGTTCCTCAGGCTTGCACACTTGTCCTTGATTTTCATGTGTAAATGGCTGGTGACACTGAGGTTACTGGAAAGTGACACTTGTCCTAGTTAGTCCCTAAAAAAGAGATGTAAGGAGATAATCAAGAACAACAGCAATGCTGGAGTAGTTTAAGAGGCTGCTATGCCTAAGGAAGACCAAGAGTTGGAGCACCTGCATTGCTCCCTGCCCACGTGCTGTGGGTCACTGAGACAAGCACTTGGGTCACCAGCCCTTCTTCTTGAAAGTCAGAGAAGGCAACAGACAGTTCTGTGTGAACAGCAGGGCTCTGCCACCAAAACAGTCCAATTCAAATAAATGTTTTATTGGGAAGTGAAGAGTTACACTGACTGAAAACCCACAACAGCTTTTCATCTCTTCGTGAATGCAAACTAGCTGTGTGGTTTTACACAAGGCTTTCATCAACACAGAAAGTTCTGTATAGTTCCCAGAGACAGATGACTTAAAGATACAATCCCTCAGGGGTTCCCTCTTGCTTTTTATAGAGAACATTCTCTTTAGACTTTTTGAAATCTTCATTTGTTACTTTCATTCTCCGTTCCCTCAAAGCCATCAATCCAGCTTCTGTACAAATTGCCTGCAAGACAGGAAGCAAGAACAGTTACACTTTCTGTGCAACCCCTTCAAGCACACCCTCAAAGGCAGCTGCAGTAACTGTAGAAGTGAGGAGTGTTGACAAAACCCCCATTCTTAGGTTTGATGCTGTTCTGTGGCACTGCAGCAGGCTGGATAAAGCCAGGTGAGCGTGTCCTAAAGGACAGAAGTAGTCAAGAGTTACACCTCCCTGCCAGAAAGGCAGCTTTGTAACAGGAGTCCTTTCCTGTGCAAGGACAGACACAGCCAGCTGCCTGATCCTTCTGCAGGGAGGTGACAGCTCTGTCACCGTGGCTTAAGCTCATGAGAGTGGTGACTAGCAAGGGCTCTATCTGCTTTGGAAAAGCAGACAGGGTAGGGCTGAAGCCTCCTAATATACAGCTGCATTTTTATCTACCTTGCAGCATAGTCCCTAAAAATGCTACTTAGCCTGTACTGTCTGAAGTAAAGTTTAAGATACCTTGCACAAGATTCCACATTCTCCTTTTAGTTTCTGTTTTGCTACTTTAGAATTTCATATTCAGGTAACACAGGTACACACTCTTACCAACAAAAGCCACCTCACAATTCCAATTTTGATACATTTCCCATTTGTAAAGCAGAGTACCTGGCACTCATAAAAGGTATTTTAAACCATCCCACTCTCCCTCTGTGATGTAAGCACGGAAAACTGGTGAACAGTTCAAATGACAGCAGTTTTGGAAGCAGCAAAAAGGAGATTGGATTTTTTGCTTTGCAGTATGAACAACGGTGATGTGCACTGACCTTAATATCTGCACCACTGAGATCATCTTTTGCCATAATCAGCTCATCCAAAGTCACATCATCTGCCAGCGTCATCCTGCTCGTGTGAATCTGGAAGATTCGCTTCTTGGTCTTTTCATCAGGCAGAGGGAACTCGATTTTCCTGTCAATACGTCCTGTGCAAAAGAAAAGTTCAGCCTTAGGGTTCTGTGCAAGCAGCTGTTGGGAAGAGCAGGAAGGACACCTGAAGGGGTGGACTGGCAGTAACTCTTAAGCTGGAGCGTGTCCAAGAAGTGCAGTGGAGCCCAAATCCCATGAGGAACACCTGCAGGAACATCTGGGGGTGTTCAGTCTGCAGAAAAGGAGGCTCAGGGATGAACTCATCAGCCTTTACAACTGCCTGAAAGGAGGCTGCAGCCAGTGGGGGTCTCTTCACCCAGGGAACAGGTCAAGAGAAAATGGCCTAAAGTTCACAGGGGGAGGTATAGATTGGATATGAGGAAAAATTTCTCCAGGGAAGGGGTTGTTAAGTGTTGGAACAGGTGGCCAGGGAAGTGGTGAAGTCACCATCCCTGGGAGTGCTCAAAAGAGGAGTAAAAGTGGCACCTGGGGGTGTGCCAGAGTGGTGGACTTGGCCTTGTTAGATCAATGGTAGGACTCAAGGACCTGAAAGGTTCTTTCCAAGCTGAACAGTTCCATGATTCCTCCTGCCACAGTGAATCATGTCCTGGAGTAGAAAGCAAGGTCAGATTATCTCTTTCAATTGAGGCATATATTATCTCCTTTGTACTCTGACAGCACTGGGTTTGAGCTGAAGGGTCTAAAGCTAAATGATGACAAAACCAAACACCTACCTCAGCAACTTCATACCATGGAGGTATTTCAGCTTATTGCTTTGGCCTCTGTGTTGTCTTCTACCTTCCAATTTAACAGACACCACAGACATACTATGTTTTAGTGGCCATTTAAAAATACTACCTGTGCCTGCTCAAGCTCAGCACGTGTCCCTCACTCATCCCCCAGGTGGCAGAGTGTGGCAGGGCAGTGAGGAGCAGCCTGCTTTCCCTGCACCACATCCAGGCTCTCTGCTAAGGCCTAGGCTCACCCCCAAAACACAGCTGGTGCTGCCCTGCCTTCCCCACCTGCTGCAGGTGTGCACAGCTTGCTTAACAATCACTTATAGTGGCTGTGCCATCTTAACAGAAAGGAAGAATATTCAAATTGTTTATGTATATGTAAAGGAATTAACACATTTCTTCTCTTCCAAAGATTTTTCTCCTATTTAGAAGGTTGTGAATGGGTTCTGATTTCAACAGATGCACCAGCATAGAGGAGATGGTGAATGAGAACAAACTTACACTTTTTACCAGCACGTGTTTGTCAAGTTATGACAAGTCCTTTCACAAGAAAAGTGGCTTAAGCATGCACAGCAGGGAAGTCCCTTACCTGGTCTAATTAAAGCTGGGTCTAGTGTTTCTATTCTGTTTGTAGCCATGATAACTTTGACATCCCCCCGAGAGTCAAAGCCATCCAGCTGGTTCAGCAGCTCCAACATCGTGCGCTGGATCTCTCTCTCACCCCCAGAATTGGAGTCATACCTTTAAAAAAAAGCACAGTCAGAAAAAGCACTAAGTAACTGACACAGAGCTATAAACCAAAGGGGGAAATGGGCATTCTGTTTGTAAACATCCATAAATTTAAATAAACCATTTAACGTTTATCCATATAAACAACAGAGGTTTTCAGAATCATGTTGTGACATGTAGGTAAATAAAGAGACACTGAACTATTCTTGTAGCTGGGGAATGTAACGGCCATCATGTGAAGGAAATCTGGGGTTTTTTCCATGTTTGTTATGTATTTGGAAATAACTTCTTCCCACCTAACAAAATCAGCATAAAAAAGGAAAAAAACTAATTCTTAAAAGCACATACATCCATATGAAAGGCAGCAGCTGGCACTTTGGGCTAGTGACACTTCGGGCTGGTGGCCATGTAGTAAACATGTATGAGCACCTTTTTATTTATTTAAAAAACACTGACTGCTTTAAAGACTATTTGCATTGGACAGTTCCAACAACCCTACAGAATCTTCAAAGTAATACAGTTTGGATATGGACCAAACAACAGTTCAGTGTGGCACAAGCAACACTTCTCCAAGACATACACTGTGTAACCTTCTGTAAAACACTCTCAGAGCAGAAGCATTTAGCCACCTACTTGACAGGCAAATGACAAATATTTTCTTTATTAAATATTCTGCTTTACCACTGGACCAATAAAGCCTATTGCTGCATATGCTCTTGCAGCTAGAGGATTCCAGATACACAGTGCCTCTTTCTGGTTTTGACACTCTCTCCTAGAGATGCTGCCATGTAGCAAGAGAACAGAAGTTCTCTCTGGTCATGTCTGTTTAGCATGGAAAGGCTGTGATATATTGTGTTTCCATGGAAGTTATTTACATGTTACTTGTGACAAAGCTTACATCAAAACAGAGCATGCAAAGGAGAGCAGAGCAAAGAAACCAAGTGTGAGTACAGCTGCAAAAGGAGCACTCCCAGGGCAGCTCAGTGCCCCTGCAGTGTCTGTGTGTGTGCCCCTGCACTGTCTGTGTGTGCCCCTGCACTGTCTGTGTGTGCCCCTGCACTGTCTGTGTGTGCCCCTGCACTGTCTGTGTGTGCCCCTGCACTGTCTGTGTGTGCCCCTGCACTGTCTGTGTGTGCCCCTGCACTGTCTGTGTGTGCCCCTGCACTGTCTGTGTGTGCCCCTGCACTGTCTGTGTGTGCCCCTGCACTGTCTGTGTGTGCCCCTGCACTGTCTGTGTGTGCCCCTGCACTGTCTGTGTGTGCCCCTGCACTGTCTGTGTGTGCCCCTGCACTGTCTGTGTGTGCCCCTGCACTGTCTGTGTGTGCCCCTGCACTGTCTGTGTGTGCCCCTGCACTGTCTGTGTGTGCCCCTGCACTGTCTGTGTGTGCCCCTGCACTGTCTGTGTGTGCCCCTGCACTGTCTGTGTGTGCCCCTGCACTGTCTGTGTGTGCCCCTGCACTGTCTGTGTGTGCCCCTGCACTGTCTGTGTGTGCCCCTGCACTGTCTGTGTGTGCCCCTGCACTGTCTGTGTGTGCCCCTGCACTGTCTGTGTGTGCCCCTGCACTGTCTGTGTGTGCCCCTGCACTGTCTGTGTGTGCCCCTGCACTGTCTGTGTGTGCCCCTGCACTGTCTGTGTGTGCCCCTGCACTGTCTGTGTGTGCCCCTGCACTGTCTGTGTGTGCCCCTGCACTGTCTGTGTGTGCCCCTGCACTGTCTGTGTGTGCCCCTGCACTGTCTGTGTGTGCCCCTGCACTGTCTGTGTGTGCCCCTGCACTGTCTGTGTGTGCCCCTGCACTGTCTGTGTGTGCCCCTGCACTGTCTGTGTGTGCCCCTGCACTGTCTGTGTGTGCCCCTGCACTGTCTGTGTGTGCCCCTGCACTGTCTGTGTGTGCCCCAGCACTGTCTCTGTGTTCCCAGCACAGCTCAGCCGTGTACCTCAGTACCTCTTGGTGCCGATGGCGTCGATCTCGTCGATGAAGACGATGGAGGGCGCGTGCTCCTCGGCCACGCGGAACAGCTCGCGCACCAGCTTGGGGCCGTCGCCCAGGTACTTCTGGATCAGCTCGGAGCCCACCACCCGCAGGAACGTCGCCGACGTCTGGTTCGCCACCGCCGTGGCCAGCAACGTTTTGCCTGGATTGGGGTGGAAAGAAATACTGTCATTCGTTTGCAGAGAAGGGAAAGGAAAAAGTGTCCCAACACAACAGCTGTATGAAATTTGTGACAGACCTGGCCATGGTTCAAATGGCAACCGAGTGTAAATGATTTCACTGGTGCTGTCTGAGCACGGGGTCACTGAAGTGTGACATACCTGTGCCGGGTGGGCCATACAGGATGACTCCTTTGGGTGGCTTTATACCCATCTCTTCGTAATATTCAGGGTGGGTGAGGGGAAGCTCCACAGACTCCTGAAGCACAAGAAACACAAACGTGTTTTTGTAAGAGTGAGTGGTCTCCAACAAAGATCTGCAGGGATCTTCAGAACAGCAATACTGAAAGCAGTGAAGGCAAAAAGAACTGAACTGATTTCAAGACAGACACTGAACAGCATGGCTCTCTGCTGCCTCCAATTCTAAGGCAGGCAACTGCTCTGTCTGCACAGGTCGTCCTACTGCTTCCCCCTGACGTGTGGTAGAGCAGCAGTGAACATTCCCCCTCCTCCATCCTCACTGCATCATCCCAAATTTAGAACCCTGGAGTTCCTGAAGCCCAAACACCCATGGATGACCTTGGGGTCAGGGAGCCAGTTATGAAAGGGTGCCTTCTACAAAGAGTTACCAGATACCACAGATTTTAAGAGCATTTGTGGTTCCAGACACCTACTCAGAATGAAAGGGTTGAGTTCAGGCAAGATTCAGGCAGAGTTCTGCTGGTAGGGAAAAAACCAACCAAACCAAACAACAAACAAATGCAAAAACAAAACAAGCAATTGCCCTGCCCTGAGAGACTTAATCCTTAGAATGGATGGCATCAGACACTCAAAATAACCTCTGCAGTTTTTACCATTTAACTCTCATCTTACAACACTTGAAACTTCACATATTGCAAAGTAATAAGCTGTTAGAGCGACTTTGTGAGCTCTGGGCTCTCTAGGTTCCTCAGCAACTGTGAAAGGTTCCTGTGCACACAGCCTCTGCTGACCTGCTTAAAAGACTGAGGTCCAGGAGTCTGCCTAGATAAACCTAATGAAGAAATGCACTGCAGAAGATAAAGGACACACTACAGGACAGCCAGTCCTGCTGTTTCCCTTCTCAGCTCCTGGCACAACAGTTACATTGCTGGTTTAACTGTAAATGAGAACAGCTGAATACCTTGATTTCCTGAATTTGGTTGTCAAGGCCACCAATGTCAGCGTATGTTTCTTGAGGAGCTTTCTCCACTTTCATCACAGTCACTAAAGGGTCTGTGTCATCCATCAGCACTCCTATCACAGCATGAACCTAATTCAAGAATTAAGAGTTGTCAGAGAAGGCAAGCAGCATTTTTAATACAAGCTGAAGTCTAATCTTTGAGCCTACTTATTCAGGTGTGTGAAATAAACAGCATTCTCTTTCCTGGGGTCTTCAGAAAAAAAAGGCCAGTTAAAAATAGTACAAGAACTTGTAAGAAACTTGATTTTATAAAAACAGCTCACCTTATGATTTAGCAAAACAGAGCAGCCTGGCTCCAGCAGGTCCTTGTCCACAAAAGACAGAATGCTGACATAGTGCTCTGATCCCACTGATGTGGACACTATGGCGTGGTTGTCATCAATGATCTCCTCCAGGGTACCCACAGACATGGGTGTTCCTCTCAGGTCATCCACCTTGGACCTTTCTTCCTGATGTCAACAAGAATCCAAGAAACAACTGAACAACGCAGGCAAAACCCTTCTTGTACAGCAGTGGCTCAACAATTCAGACAGAACATAGCAGAACCAGCCTTTCCTAACTGTTCTACTGCCCCAGAGAGACAGAGGTCAGAACAAAATCCACCATTCTCTGAGTCCTACCCAAGGACACCACTTCTGTGGATGTGAGTAACTACAGTCTTCTTTCTCTGTTGATGGATAGCTGCAAGCTGCACTTTGACTGAGCATTAAGAAACAAAAAACTCCCGTGGCTTCACCTGTAGTGATCTGTGCTTGCTGTAAAACAATTCAGGCAATCAGTGAGGAATTGTGATAAACCTGATATGTTTGTGTCAGCTTGCACACTGGTGGTACTTTATTCCATTGCTTTGGTATGAAGTAGTTCAATTCATTAACAGCATTTACTGTAACATTACAACTAACAGTTCACTCACTCACCTCCTGTTTTTCTTCCAAAGGTTTCATCTGTTCTTGATTTCTTATAAACTCTTCCTCCATTAAGAGGTAATCTTTAATTCTCTCCAATTTCAGCAACTTGAGTCTGCACTGTGTGTGAGGAGTGACTGGAATCAAAGCAGCATCACAGTATTTTAGAACAAGTCTGATGTGGTACCAACTACCCACTAATTCATTACCAGAAATCCTGCTTTATTTTCTTGACTGTATCTTGTACCTTACTTGTCCCACTGTAACTCCAGGCAAAACCAGATCTACTGTTTCCCCTGCATTTTTCCTCAGTTTAATTTCTCTGTCTCTCACCTGGGAATTCATGGGCTGCATCTTGCAAAACAATAATCTTATTCTGTGGGGGGCTTGTCAATGTTAATTAGAAATAAAATGACACTTGGCATTGTGTTAGTGATGCCCAGAGAGGCAGATCTGG
The DNA here is from genome assembly GCA_013400175.1 of Phainopepla nitens. Taxonomy (NCBI): domain Eukaryota; kingdom Metazoa; phylum Chordata; class Aves; order Passeriformes; family Bombycillidae; genus Phainopepla; species Phainopepla nitens. The sequence continues at coordinate 602,533 of VXBQ01000950.1, read as the reverse complement.
AGGAGAGCTCTGTGCCTCCTGAGGAGCACACAGGGGAGGCAGAATGCTCACCCAGGGGCAGTTTGCTGGCAGCATCTGGTCCCTTGGTCTTCTTCTTCTTTTTCCCCACTCTGGTGGGAACTGGAGGTTCATATTTCTTCTTCTTATCCTTATTCAAAAAAAGAATAAGAAGAGAGAAAAATTGGGACAATAACAATAAAACAATACACACAAGTGTTAAGTGCACAGACTAAAAAAGAGCTCAAGGTGAAGACTTCATAACAAAACCTTCTCCTTATGATCTGCAGCAGGAAGCCCACAAGAAACGACACTTTTTTATTAAGAATGTTTAAAATTTCTTCTCCTGCTCATTTTACATCCCTCTTCCTAATGTAAACTCCTGCCAGTGTTGAGTGAGTACAGGACACGGAAGGCTCAAGGCTGAAGTAAATGACAAACAAAAGAAAGAGGAGCCAATGAGGACAATATTTCATGTGCCCCTCTGTGCTGCAGCCAGTCATGGAGCAGACACACTCAGCTGCCAGCCTAGGCCCTGCCTGCCGTGCTCCTGCCCCCGTCAGCCCACGGGAGGCCCTGATGTCCCTCGAGGTGAACTGCACTCCTGCTGCAGATCACTGTGCCAAGCCAGCTACAGTTCCCACTTGACAGGTTGAAGGAAACTGGTCTTTCCTAACCCTGACACGTTTATGGATTTATTTTTTCAAAAAAACAAGTTGCTGTAAAGAAACAGCAGTTTTTCTTAAGCTCCCTTTGTTATTTATGAACAACATCTCTTTTTTCCAGTGTACACCCAGAAAAGACATTCATCAGAGCCAGCAAGAGCATAATTTTATACGGTTCCAAACACAACAATAATTTTTAAGAAGTAAATGAAGAAAGCCTATTGCAGCCAGGCTGTGCAGCAGCACACCTGCAGTTCATTCTGTAAGTATTTATCTGCGTTTCACTTACCTTGTCATCCTTCTTGCTGCCACCAGGACCGTGCCCACCACTCTGACTCTGACCCTAGACAAAAGGTAAACAAGCAAACGACAAAAACCGAAATACGAATCGAGAAGCCCAGGGGCAATTTCACACACAGAAATCCCGTCACTGGATCTCTCCCGCCTAAAGGAAGCGCTAACATATTGCAGCTCGTTGTCCCAAAGCGAAAGGAGCTGCCCGGGCCGCGGCCCGCAGGCGCCGGCCGTGACTCCGCAGAACGCCGGCGGGGCCCAAGGGGCGCGGTGCGGGGCTGGGAGCCGCGGCACGGCCCAGCTCGGCCCCGTCCCGGGGCACCGGGGCTGCGGGAGAGCCCGAGGGTGCCGGGAGAGCCCGAGGGTGCCGGGAGTGCCCGAGGGTGCCCGGGAGGTGCCCGGGAGGTGCCGGGAGGGGGTGCGGGAGTGCCGGGGGTGCCCGGGATCGCCCGGGAGGTGCCGGGGGTGCCCGGGATCGCCCGGGGGTG